>JAZHEH010002243.1:0-53226 GCA_036589455.1 Ateles fusciceps
GCTTCAAGAATGCCAAGTAAAGCCTGAACATTTTCATTTAAAGAGATAAAAAAAAATTCCCCAAATATCTACTTAACAATCTTAAATCTGAGTTTTGGCAAGACAGTTGAATGCATACAAAATAAAAAGACTTCACTTCTCGCTCGCTCTCACACACACACAGATTAAAACCTCAAAGTTTTCACTATTTTCCTCTTTCATATTCAGCTCAATGTTTAACATGCAGCTTACCTATAATCTAAAAACAATTTTAAACATGATTGTCATAAAAATATTTTGAAACAGAGATGAATACATTTCATCTGTTTTAAAATATTTTTTTAACACAGATTGTCCACGGTTATGTCACATTTCTTTAGAAACAGAACTTTTTCTGCTCCTGCAAACAAACTTTTTCCTTACATACTTAAAGTAAGGTTAGTGCTGACATAAACTTATTACTCTACTGAGTGCACTGTGTTTGAGATACAATTTTTCCATCTACACACCCCTACCACTCTTACTTGAGAGTATGAGTCAACAGAATTTTGCAGGCTAAAACCATTCAGTAATATTTTCATCAGTACTGGAATAATACCAAGTAACATTACAAAACATCAGAAACCGAAAATGTTTCTTTGATGGAGCCTGAGATTTTAACTTAGTCTTCATTACCTAAAACTACTCCTCATTTAACCTATTTAGGGAAAACAAAATTCTGGAGATGAGAAATTCCTTCCTGAATGCTTCATGCAAGATAATTCCCTCACACTTATCCTCTGATGGTTTGTTGTTTCACCCATTTGATACAGCAGTCACCAAGAATCACCTTGCCTTTGGTGAGCTGGCATAACGATCTCTTACGCTTTATACTAGTTGTTTGATAAACATTTTGTAAATTTTTCCACAGCATGTATGCACTATTTTTTTGTAGTTCCAGTTCTAAAAGTTTTAATAAGGAACGGATGTTGTCATCTTCAAAAGAACAATTTCTCAGTGCTTCATAAACAGCTCTAAATGCTGGTTGCTTATCATCATGGTAAACACCTCTGTTCCTGTGAAGAATAAATATTCCTTCTTCTGTTTCTTGGCAATTGCTTCCATATAGGCAACGATCTGGACAATAATTCCATTGCCACATAAAAACAAAATCCTTTCTGGATTATGAAAAACATGACGTTCAACAGATCTCGATTGCCCATGTGATGCTGAGTTTGTATTTTTTACGCCATGGCGTAAGTACGTCTCCCCATTGTAATTGTGCAGTTGTCATATCATTTTTGAAATACTTCCTTCTCATTCGAGTCATGCTCGTCAACATAACTTCAGAGTTTCCTCCAGTTTTTGCACAGTATGGATGCCTAGCAAAGCCACTACGCCTCCTATTTGAGGTTCCTCATGTTCTGGTGCCATTGCAGCTATGTGTGTGGAATTAAATTTCTTTAGCAAAGACCAAATATCAACAAGTCTTAAAAAAAAAAAAAAAAGGCTTTCCGTGTCAACACACAATAGTGAGTCAGCGTCTTTCAGGACAATGGCAAGAACAGTCAGTCTCTGCGAAGCACATGGTTTAAAGAGTTTTCCACTCTGCTGCATTCTCACTCAGAAAGGTTACGGGTTATAATGTACAATTAAATGTTTGTATAAATGACCAGCTGTCAAGTCTGCCTTGAAAGCTATGATGTAGCTGATCTGCAGCAAAATGTGGAATTTGAAGAGGTTTGATGCTGAAAATGATAGCTGACTTCAGCATGGTCCTAGTTTCTTCCCGTCTCACCACAGGCGACTACGCTACATGCATTTTTCTCAACAGGTTGTATTTTCAGTTGCCAGGCGGGGCCCGCTTCCTGCGCCTCCCACGCCCCGCGTTCTCCACCCACGAGCCAGGAAGTCACTGCAGCCTGCAGCATCCCACCACCCCCGCCGGCTCCTTCCTCCAGGAACAGCGGAAGCTGGCTGAAGGCTAAAGGAGCGAGCAGAAGCCACAGGCCAGACACAGCGCCCCCACGCGCAGGTAGCGTCGCATCGCCCCGGTGGCTCCTCCCTCCCCCTGGAGAACTGGAGCCGAGGGAGCCTAGTTCGGGAAATTTACTCTTATTTTTCTCCATGGATTCAGCAGCAGTGTCTAAAAGAAAAAGTTTCATCAACCAATCATTTTTATATATTTTAATATAATACAGATAAAACACTGCAAACCAATACAACTGGATAGAAACTAATTTTACAGAACACATCAGTGTTTTTCAGGCTCTTTGATTAAACATAAAATAGTGTAAGTTATTGTAATAGAGAAATATGGACTTTCTTTAACTCTCATCTGCTGCCTAGGAAATGCCAATGTTGTTTGAGTGGAAGTGTTTCCAAGGATTCAGAAGTGGACAGTGTAGGAAATCCACTGCAGAGTGAGATTGGCTTGTCATCCTCTCAGTCTCAACTGCTCTCCCTCTCTCATCTCTATTTCTTTATTGAGTATAGATGATTAGTCATTTTTATATGAAATGAAAATTGATGAAACTAAGGTGTTGATTTTGTTATCCAGCCAACCACTCATTGAGTGTTCACTACAAGTCAAACTGTATTATAGAAAACAGCTCAGGAAATGAATGTTTGACGTTGATGTACATAACATCACAGAATAATAAAATGTCAGCCATGAATTACTCAAAAATTGTTCAAGAAATCTAAGACAACTTAGACACAAATAGTTACGTGTGAGTATGGCCATCATTAATGTTTATAAAAATTAATGCTCTCATTTATGGTTGAGAATAAAAAACTAGAAATGTAACTTACTTTGATAGAGATAAATGATACAAACTTTTTTTAAAGCAAGATAATACTACATGTGTAAAAATGTTTGTTTTATAGATAAGATTTTATGATGAAATTGTGTCAAACAACATGAATCAAATGTGTTTTGTTTACTACATCAGCAGTTAAATCATCATGCCCTTTTAAATATTTCATTAACTTCAAAATGTAACATCACTGAAACAATCTGATTCAATGAATTGGGATAATGGGTAAGAATTGGTGTAATCTAAAACAGTATTACACTTTTAAAACTATGTTTCTTTGTGCATTAATACAAACACCAGAGAAGATGACCAATAAATTAATTACTGTACAATGCCTATCATAATACTTAACATAGAAGAAAATCAGTAAATGTTTAGTGAACAGAATTGGTGAACTGCTTTCACTTTATGCAATTTTCTGTTCATTTTAGGGCATACCAAAATTTGCAACTCTGAATAAGGTTCAGTTATTTACTCCTTCAAATAGAACACTACTCTTGAGAATAAATGTGAAAGTTTTTCTTTTCACTCAAATATTCCAGTCTCTATCTGCTCTAAATTACACTAATCTTTCTAGAGTCTGGTACAGGTCCTGATCTCGAGGCCACAGTGATACCATCACCATCTCTTATCCCTCAAGGTTTAACTTTCCTTTTACTTGAATGATTTTGAATAAGTCCCATTTAGTAATACTTTAAGCAACCTGGATGTCTCTGTCACTAAAAGTGGTATTCTTTTTTTTTTTTCCAGAAAATGCTATCAACCTCTACCTACACCTGACATCTCAATGTGATTCTTGACATTTACCTCTCCTTCACATTTCCATTTCCAATCACCAAGTGTTTTAGATTTTACCTTCTATTTCTTGAATGGATTTTTCTCTATCTTCATTGCCAGCATGGATTCCAGCCCATCACTCTCTCACCTGGGCTACGGTGAGCACCTCTCAAGTGCTCTCCATGATTCTCTCTCCAAAAGAGTCTCCGTGCTATATCCAGAATGACTTACTTAAACATAAATACAATTAACATTATAAATTGCTCTCTTCAAAAACTGCTGAAGACTTCACACTGGTAGTAGGATAAATAGCAAGAGTCCAAAATCAGGTTCAAGCAGTACAAAATGTGCTTCTTTTATTTCTCTTTCAGTAATATTTTATTCCTCAAATGTGATATACTTCTTCTTGGCTCCTGGATCTTGGTCTCCTTATTTGTATACTTTTCCCATTACCACCTCATATCTATATAATTAGCTCTTACTCTTAGCTTGCTCTTCAATCTTTCCTACCCAGGAAAGCCTTACCTGGTATCATTAAATATGAAAGGCTTTCATAACAGTGCCCAGCTTTTCTCCTAGTAGGGATTATTTTAGTTATACTATTGTTTTTATGTTTTTATATTTTTATTACTATTTTTTTTTCAATCTACTTTTATAAATTTATAGAGATATCAAAAAATACAAATGCCTCCAAAAGGCAGATTTCTACCATGGTTGGATTATTTTAATGTAATAGAATTAAAATTTTTAGAGGCTCCACCTCAATATGTAATTAAAAATTAAACTTTATTTTTTTGCAATAGATGAAAAGTTTGGCTATTAGAGAACAGAATCAGAAAAATGCTGCCTATAATCTTGGAGTTGCTGAAGCTATAAGAAGCCACAAGAATGTGAAACCGGTATTTTATGTAAGTCTTTTAAAAATTTCTATTGCTAAAACTTGCCCCATCTGTGAGTCTTTGGACCCACTCTCTGTATTGTAAGTCGTGCCTTTTTTCTTTTATTCTTTTTTTTTATTTTTATTTTTATTGCATTTTAGGTTTGGGGGTACATGTAAGAACATGGAAGATTGTTGCATAGGTACACACATGGCAGTGTGATTTGCTGCCTTCCTCCCCACCACCTATATCTGGCATTTCTCCCCATGCTATCCCTCCCCCAACTCCCCACCCCCCACTATCCCTCCCCTTTTCCCCTACAGACCCCAGTGTGTGATACTCCCCTCCCTGTGTCCATGTGTTCCCATTGTTCAACACCGCCTATGAGTGAGAACATGCGGTGTTTGATTTTCTGTTCTTGTGTCAGTTTGCTGAGAATGATGGTTTCCAGGTTCATCCATGTCCCTACAAAGGACACAAACTCATCGTTTTTGATGGCTGCATAATATTCCATGGTGTATATGTGCCACATTTTCCCTGTCCAGTCTATCATCGATGGGCATTTGGGTTGGTTCCAGGTCTTTGCTATTGTAAACTGTGCTGCAATGAACATTCGTGTGCATGTGTCCTTATAGTAGAACGATTTATAGTCTTTTGGATATATACCCAGTAATGGGATTGCTGGATCAAATGGAATTTCTATTTCTAGGTCCTTGAGGAATCGCCACACCGTCTTCCACAATGGTTGACTAATTTACACTCCCACCAACAGTGTAAAAGTGTTCCTATTTCTCCACATCCTCTCCAGCATCTGTTGTCTCCAGATTTTTTAATGATCGCCATTCTAACTGGTGTGAGATGGTATCTCAATGTAGTTTTGATTTGCATTTCTCTAATGACCAGTGATGATGAGCATTTTTTCATATGTTTGTTGGCTTCATGTATGTCTTCTTTTGTAAAGTGTCTGTTCATATCCTTCGCCCACTTTTGAATGGGCTTGTTTGTTTTTTTCTTGTAAATGTGTTTAGTTCTTTGTAGATTCTGGTTATCAGCCCTTTGTCAGATGGGTAGACTGCAAAAATGTTTTCCCATTCTGTTGGTTGCCGAGTCAATCTAATGACTGTTGCTTTTGCTGTGCAGAAGCTGTGGAGTTTGATTAGGTCCCATTTGTCTATTTTGGCTTTTGTTGCCACTGCTTTTGGTGTTTTGGTCATGAAGTCCTTGCCTACGCCTATGTCCTGAATGGTTTTGCCTAGATTTTCTTCTAGGGTTTTTATGGTGTTAGGTCTTATGTTTAAGTCTTTAATCCATCTGGGAGTTAATTTTAGTGTAAGGTGTAGGAAGGGGTCCAGCTTTGCTTTCTGCACATGGCTAGCCAGTTTTCCCAACCCCATTTATTAAAACAGGGACTCGCTTCCACATTGTTTGTTTTTGTCAGGTTTGTCAAAGATCGGGTGGTTGTAGATGTGTTGTGTTGCGTCGGAGGCCTCTGTTCTGTTCCATTGGTCTATATCTCTGTTTTGGTACCATTACCATGCTGTTTTGATTACTGTAGCTTTGTAGTATAGTTTGAAGTCCGGGAGTGTGATGCCTCCAGCTTTGTTCTTTTTGCTTAGAATTGACTTGGCTATGCGGGCTCTCTTTTGGTTCCATATGAAGTTTAAGGTGGTTTTTTCCAGTTCTTCAAAGAAGGTCATTGGTAGCTTGATAGGGATAGCGTTGAATCTGTAAATTACTTTGGGCAGTATGGCCATTTTGACAATATTGATTCTTCCTAGCCATGAACATGGAATATTTCTCCATCTGTTTGTGTCCTCTCTTATTTCATTGAGCAGTGGTTTGTAGTTCTCCTTGAAGAGGTCCTTTACGTTCTTTGTTAGTTGTACTCCTATATTTTTATTACTATTTATAATAGATAAATCTGAGCAAACTCTTTGACAATAAGTCAAATAAAATTTTGATACAATTAGTAATTCAGTACATAATTGTTTTCTATAAGCCATGATTCTAGAGATTGAGAGGAAATGCAGCTTTCACAAGTAGAAGGATGACTAGCCAAGCAATACTGACCTATGCATTCATCTCTCAAAAACAGGGTTAAGACATTTATTCCCCAGTTTTAAGGAGTAAGCAGGGACAGGGAGTTTCTTGCTTGTTCTTCTTCCAACTCATACTTTTTATGGAAAAAGTAATTAATCTGATAAATGACACAAAAAAATTTCATTTTTATGGTCTTCATTCCAAGAAGTTCCAAGAAGTGATTTCAGGAAGTTGAAATAAAGAGACTTCAGAGCCTGTCTCTCTCAATCAGTATCTGTGGACCTTTATTACTTTTTATTATTTTATTTTTAAATTTTTTAAATTATACTTTTAAGTTCTGGAGTACATGTGCAGACCGTGCAGGATTGTTACATAGGTATACACATGCCATTGTGGTTTGCTGAGGAATCTAAGACACTTTATGTCACATAGATCTACAAAGCACCATCGTGCTTGCCAGGGTTGGAGTAGAAGGCTGGGCATGGGTGAAGATAGGAAACAGGTACAAAGTGACATGTTCCATAAGATGAATGAAACCTGCTGTTCCATAACTCAGCAGAGTGACTAGGGAAAACTTCACCAGAGAATAGTTTTTAAGACAGCCAGAAGGGGAGGGTTCTGGCTCTCCTCACCTCAAGGACATGAAAACTCTACAAGGCAAGAAATGATGCTAAATACCCTCATTTCGTCACTATGCGATGCTTGTATGGACCCCAATGTCCCACTCTACCCACTACTTGTACATCTTTATGATGGAGCCAATTTTGCTTTTGAAAGCAACATAAAGAAACAATGCTAAAATTCCCATGGAACCACAAAACACTCTGAAACTCAAAGCCACGCTGGGAGATCCAGACGACATCAGATGGACCACACTTCCTGATTTCAAATTTCACAAAAAAGCTACAGACCCGCTGCCTCCACCTAGACAGTATAGGGAACCCAGAAGTAACCCCACATACCTACAACCATCTGACCTTTGAAACACCAATGGTCAGATGGAGAAAGGGCTCACTATGCAATGAATGGCACTGGGATAGGTGGCAGACTATGTGTAGATGAATAACACTGGAGCTTTACCTCTCATCAGATGCAAAAACTAACTCAAGGTGAATGAAAGATTTAGTAGAAGACCTCAAACTATAAAAGTTCTCCAAGAAAACACCTAGGAAATACCTTTCTTAACACGGGGTTTAGTAAAGAATTTAGATGGCTAAGTCCCTAAAAGCAACATCAAGAAAAACCAAAATGGACAAGTTGAGCCTAAGAAACTAATACACTGCCAGGTAGCAAAATAAATCACCAGCACAGTAAGCACATAGCCTACAGGACGGGAGAAAATGTTCCACAACTATGATTCTGACCAAATAGGTAGACTCTAACACGACCTTAAAAAAACCAAGAGGCAGAAAAATAAATAATCCAATGAAACAATGGGCAAAGGATATGAACACACACTTGTCAAAAGAATACATGCAAGTGACCAACAGACAAGAAAAAAATCTCAACATCACTCATCATCAGAGAAATTCAACTCACGTGCACATTGAGATATCATCTCACGTCAGTCACAATGACCATTTGTCCTAAGTCCAAACATTTACACTCTGGCAAGGCAGCAGAAGAAAGCGAACACTGCTACACTCTTTGTGGGAATAAAAACTAGTTCTCACACTATGAGAAGCAGTTTGGAGATTCCTTAAAGAACTTAACACAGAACTACCATCCAAATGAGCAATCATATAACTGGGTATCTACACAAAAGAAAACAAATGATAAATCCTTCTTTCAAAATGACACAGGCATGGGTACATTTTTGGAATTGCTATTTATAAGAAAAAATAAAATAAAATCGACCTGTGTTCCCCTTAACAGTTGTTTAGATGTTTTAAACTGTTGTACATAGATACCACAAAAATCCTACACAGCCTAAAAAAAAAAATTCATGCCCTCACCAGCAACAAGGATGGACCTGCAGGCCACTATGCTAAGCAAACTAAGGCAAGAACAGAAAACCAAATACCACATGTTCTCACTTAGGGGGAAAATACTCATAGACAATACAATGACTTTGCCATCTTTTTTTTTTTTTTTAATCTCTGATGGGACACAGAAATCCATGCTGACAAAAGCAAATATAAACCTGTGGGACAAACACATTACAGCTTCTGAATGGGAGAGAAAACAATGAACCCAAAGAGAAAGCAACCTGCCTTGGTGAAAAGGATGATTTGGGGGGGAAATTATGGAAAAATGATAAATTTGGAAGGGGTTGTTATCTAACATATTCAAGCACTAAAGCTACTAAGTGGGGGAAAAGATTTTTAAAAATTACACAAGCTAAAAATATGTGAAGGCCCTGCACAATCACTTCTGCAAAGGACATAAAACTGATCCACAGGTGAAACAAAAGCTTCGCCACATCACTAATCACTCCAAACATGTAAGTCAGAATCACACTCAGATATCAGATACCATCAAACTCCCCTGAGAATGAACATCACCAAAAATAGCAATAACAATTTTGGAAGGCAGCAGACGGTGTAGACTTACAAAAAAGGAAACTCTTATAACTACTGATGACAATGTAAATTAATTTATATACTGTGAAAACAACTTGGAGGTCCTCACACTGGGTATGCATTTAAAACAAAGGAAATCAGTACCTTAAGGAGTTATCTGCCTTCCCATGTTTCATGAAGTGCTATTCACAATATCGAAGATGTGAAATCAACCTACCCATCCATCCACAGATGTAGGGATAAAGAAATTGCAGTATATCTGCACAACGCAATATTCTTCATCCATAAGAAAATGTGATTTTCATTGGGAGTCATATGCATGAACCTGGAAAATATTATGTTAAATAAAATAAGCCAGGCATAGAAAAACAAGCACAGAATCATCTCACTTATATGGAATCCAAAAACCTTTGCTTTCAGTAGTAAAAGGTACAGTAGTGGTTTTCCAAGGAGAGGGGGATTCATGCATTACTGCTGGTTCCATGAATAATACATAGTACTATAAATGTTTGGTCATCATAGTACATTCACATATAATAACGCATTGCAGATTTAGTCCACATTCATATAAGCAAGTATCAGACTCTCCTTAATCAACGATCATACATTAACTATCATTAACTGTACAATAAAATCTATTCCACGTGGATACTGACCAGTACTATAAATCCTTAATATTACATAGTACATATATCTACCAACCTCTAAGAAATCATCATCCTACTCAGGAGTACTACCCTTCTCACTCTGGGTCCATACCACTTGGGGGTGACTATACTGAAACTATACCTGGCATCTGGTTCTTACTTCAGGGCCATAAAATTAAGACCATCCACACATTCCCCTTTATTTTTTTAACTTTAGGGGTGCTGTGACTCAACATGACAGGAGCATGGTTCCTGCCAAATCCATTGTAGCTGAGCTTATCTTGACTATTCTGGAATGACATAACCAACCATAAGGTGCTAATTAATTCATGCTTCAAAAACATAGTAATTAATCAACAGACACGCATGTACACACATGGACGTACAATTTAGGGACTATTTCCAATTAAATCTGCAAATTCCCCTCCCTCCACCTCCGACTTCATTATCAACTTAGATGAACATACTCTAGCCAAACCCCAAAACAAGAGACTAAAATGTAACCCAGTCAGAGCCCTGAACAATCAAATTTTAACCACGAACACGCCAACATCTAAACTAAAATTTTGTCCTAATGCTAATATAGTACTTTCAGCATTCCCCTCTGAAAGCACCTGCCCAAATATATCACACCCCTAAATCAATTATACTCTAATTATAAATAATTCTCTCATCCAAAACTTATGTTGATTCAACTTTGAAGGCCCTAAATTTCCAGAACTGTAAAAGTCTATATTTATTTCTTTTATTCTCATATTTTAAACTTCCACTTAAATATTCTGTGCATTTAATGTAGCTTAACCATTTAAAGCAAGACACTGAAAATGTCTAGATAGGTCCATACAACCCCATAAACAGGTTTAGTCCTGACCTTTTTATTAGTGCTTAATAAGATTACACGTGCAAACATCCCCGCCCCAGTGAGAATGTCCTCTAGGTCACCCGGATCAAAAGGAGAAGGTATCAAGCATGCACGAATGCAGCTCAAAACACTTTGCCCAACTACACTCCCACAGGAAACAGCAGTGATAAATTTTTAGTAATAAACAAGTTTTACTAAGCTATACAAATACTTAGGGTTGGTTAATTTTGTGCCAGCCACCACAGCCACACAATTAACCAGGGCTAATAAAACTCAGTGTAAAGAGTGTCTTAGTTCTGCTCTCAATAAAGCTAACCTCCATCTAAGTTGTAAAAAACTCTAGCTGAAATAAAATATACTACAAAAGTGGCTTTAATACCTTGAACACACAACAGCTAAGACCCAAACTGGGATTAGATATCCCACTATGCTTAGCCCTAAACGCTAATAGTCACATTAACAAGACTATTCATCAGAGCACTACAAGCAACAGCTTAAAATTCAAAGGACTTGGCGGTGCTTTACATCCTTCTAGAGGAGCCTATTCTATAACTGATAAACTCTAGTACACCTCACCACCTCTTGCCCTCAGCCTATATACTGCCATCTTTAGCAAACCCTAAAAAGGTCAAAGAGTAACCACAAGTACGTACAATAGCAAAGACCTGGAACCAACCCAAATGTCCATCAATGATAGACTGGACAAAGAAAATGTGGTACATATACACCATGGAATACTATGCAGTCATAAAAAAAATGATGAGTTCATGTCCTTTGTAGGGACTTGGATGAATCTGGAAACCATCATTCTCAGCAAACTGACCTGAGAACAGAAAGCCAAGCACCGTATGTTCTCACTCATAGGTGGGTGTTGAACAACGAGAACACGTGGACTCAGGGAGGGGAGCATCACACACAGGGGACAGTTGGGGGGGGTAGGGGAGAGACAATGGGGGGGGTGGGGAGGGAGGGGGGGGGTGGGGAGTGATAACATGGGGAGAAATGCCAGATATAATATGCACCTAAAGTAAAATAAATAAATTTAAAAAAAAAGAAAAAAGAAATAGTATCGAGAATATGAAAAAGCAGCACAATTCAGCAATAGCAAAACAATCTCATTCAAAAATGGGTAAAAGACATGAATAGACAATTCTCCAAAGAAGGTATACAGTAAGGACATAAAAATAAGGAATGCCAATAAGGACATAAAAATATGCTAAGCTTCACTAGGCCAAGTGTTGCTAAAGATATGGAGAAATTGGAACACTTGTGCACTGCTAGTGAGAGTGTACAGTGGTGCAGCCACCATGGAAACAGTATAGTGGTTCCTCAGGAAGGTAAAAATAGAATTACTATATGAGCCAACAACTCCACTTGTGGGTATATACCCAAAAGAACTGAAAGCAGGAACTCACACAGATATTTGTACCCTCAGGCCCATAGCAGCACTATTCCCAATAGCCAAAAGGTGGAAGCAATCGAGTGTCCATCAGAGGATGAAAAACCCATGGTGCACATGCACATGGAATATTATTCAGCCTTAAAAGGGAATAAAATTCTGAATGGATGAACCTTGAATACACTATAGGTGAAATAAGCTAGAAATAAAAAACCAATATATTTTACTTATATGAGGTAGCTAGAATAAGCAAATTCATAGAAACAGAAAGTAGAATAGAAGTTACCAGGGGCTGGGGGTAGGGAGAATGGGCAGTTATGGTTTAATGGGAACGGTTTCTGTTTGGGATGATGAAAATGTTCTGGAAATGGATTTTGGTGGTGGTTACACAACACTGTAAATGTGCTTAATGCCACGAAATTGTACACTGAAAAAATGGTTAGAAGGTAAATTATATGGAATGTGTGTTTTGTCACAATTAGAAAATACATATCAACACTAAATCCAAAAAAAAAAGTACATACATAAAAAGTCAGATCAAGGTGTAGCCCATGAGATGCTAAGAAATGGGCTACATTTTCTATACCCAGAAAAATTCACGATAGCCTTTATGAAATCTAAAGATTTAAGGAGGATTTAGCAGTAAACCAAGAATAGAATGCTTGGTTGAATAAGGCCATGAAGCACGCACACACCACCTGTCACTCTCCTCAAGTACTGCTCTACAAATCACTATTACTGATACTTTTCTACACACGTATAGAGGAGACAAGTTGTAACACAGTAAGTGTACTGGAAAGTGCGCTTGGAAAAACCAAAGGGTTGCTTAACCCAAAGCATCCAGCTTACACCTGGACGATTTCATCATAACCTGACCACTTTGAGCCAAATCTAGCTCCAAACTGCTAAAAATACTATAAAACTACCTTAATCAAACCATTTACCCTAGACAAAAGTATAGGGGATAGAAATTCCTATCCTGTCAAAATAGACCTAGCAAAGGGGAGGGAAAGGGCCCCGCCGGGGGGGGGGGGGGGGCGGCCCCCCCCCCCCCGCGCAAAGCCCAAACCAGACCCCCCCCCCCCCGGGGGGCGCGCGCCGGCCCCCCCCCCCCGGGCCCCCCCCGGGGGGGCCCCCCCCCCGCCGGGGGGGTCCGGGGGCGCGCCCCCCCCCCCCCCCCGGGGGGGGGGGGCGGGCGGGGGGGGCGGGCCCGCACGTCACCCCCCACCAGAGAGAGAAACCCCCGGGCCGGCCGGGGCCCCCGGGGCGGCGGCGGGGGGGGGCCCCCCCCCCCCCCGGGGGCGCCCCCCCCCCCCCCCCCCCGGCCCGCCGCCGCGCCCCGGAGCACGCCCCCCCCAACCCCCCCCCCCCCCCCCCCCCCCCCCCCCCCGCCCCGGACACCCGGGCCACGCCCACGGGGGGGAAACCCCCCCCCCCCCCCCGGCCCCCCGCCGGGGGCGCCGGGCGGGGGGGCGGGGGGGAAAAAGAAAGAACAACCACCCCCCACCCCACCCCCCCCCCCCCGCCGGGCGGGGGCCCCCCCCCCGGGGCGCCCGGCCCCCCCCCCCCCGCCCGCCCCGCCGGGGGGGGCGGGCCGGCCCCGCGGGGGGGGGGGGGGGGGGGGGGGCGGGCCGGGCCCCGGGGGGGGGGCCCCGCCGGGGCCGGCAGGGGGGGGCAGGGGGGGGGGGGCCGGGGGGGCGGGGGGCGGGGCGGGGGGGGCGCGGCCCCCCGGGGCCGGGGGGGGGGGGGGGGGGGGGGGGGGGGGGGGGGGGGGCGGGGGGGGGGGGGCGGCGGGAGACACGGGCGCCCGGGGGGGGGGGGGGGGGGGGGGGAAAAAAGGAAAAAAAAAGGAGAAAGGGGGCCCGGGGGGGCGGGGGGCCCCCCCCGGCCCGGGGGGGGGGCCCCCCCCGGGGGGGGGGGGGGGGGGGGCCGGGGGGGAGGGCGGCCCCGGGGGGGGGGGGGGGGGGGGGGGGTCAAATAATAATTTGATCAATGGAGTAAGTCACCCTAGGAATAACAGCGCAATCCTATTCTAGAGACCATTATCAACAAAAGAGTTTACGACCTCGATGTTGGATCAGGACATCCTAATGGTGTAGGTGCTATTAAGAGCTCATTTGTTCAACAATTAAAGTCCTACGTGATCTGAGTTCAGACAGGAGTAATCCATGTTGGTTTCTATCTATTTAGCATTTTTCCTAGCATGAAAGGACAAGAAAAATAGGGCCCACTCCACAAAGCACCCTGGCTCCACAGATGACATAATCTCAATCTAATAAATCATCACAACACCCTACCCAAGAACAGGGTTTGCTAAGATGGCACAGCCCAGCAATTGCATGAGACTTAAAACTTTATAAACAGAGGTTCAAATCCTCTTCTTAAAAACACGCCTATTATTAATCTTCTCCTGCTTATTGTCCCTACTCTTACTGCTATAGCATTCCCTACACTCATCAAACTAAAAATCTTAGGCTATATACAACTACACAAAGAACCCAACATCGTAGATCCCTACGGACTGCTTTAACCATCCACTGATGCAACAGAACTTTTCAGCAAAGAACCCTTGCGGTCCTTAACATCCACTATTATCCTATATATTATTGCTCCAACCCTAGCCTTCTCTATCATCCTCCTCTTATGAACCCCCCCTCCCTACACCAGACTCTCTAATTAATTTTAATATAGGCTCCTATTTATACTAGCCACATCTGTTTCCAACATTTCCCTTACTATCTTCACAGGAACTCTTATCACGATGCTAAGCTCACACTGATTCCTTATCTGAACAGGCCTAGAAATAAACATACTAGCCCTTATCCCAATCTTAATTAAAAAAAATTAACAACCACTCTACAGAGGCAGCTACCAAGTACATTCTTACACAAGCAACTGCATCTATAATTCTCATGATAGGCATCCTTTCCAATAACCTATCCTCAGGACAATGAACAATAATAAATACTATCAATCAATTCTCACCTTTAATAATAATAGTGGCTTTAATAATAAAACTAGGAATAGCCCCCTTTCACTTCTGAGTCTAAGAAGGAACCCAAGGGATCTCTATAATGTCTGGAATACTCCACATGACAAAAACTAGCCCCTATCTCAATTATATTTCAAATCTTCCCATCAACGAACCCAAATATCCTCCTGTCACAATTTTATACATTATAATGGGTAGTTGAGGAGGACTTAATCAAATACAACTACATAAAATCCTAGCTTACTCCCCAATCACTCACATAGGTTGAATAATAGCAGTACTAATTTGTAACCCAAACATTACCACTCTAAACCTGATTATTTACGTTATTCTAACAACAACCACATTTCTAACACTCAGGATGAGTATAAGCACGAGAAGCCTATCGCTATCCCATGCCTGAAACAAATTAATATGATTAATACCTATAATTCCACTAATCTACTATCCCTGGGAGGCCTACCCCCATTAACAAGATTCCTGCCTAAATGAATTATCATCCAAGAGCATACCAAAAAAATCGCCTTATCACCCCAACCATTATAGCTATCATAACCCTACTCAACCTATACTTTTACATATGCCTAATTTACTCCATCTCAATAACACTATTCCCCACATCTAATAACATGAAAACAAAGTGACAATTCAAAAACACAAGACCCATACTACTTAACCCCACCTGTCATCTCTTCTACCCTCCTCTTACCCATCTCTCCGTTAATACTAACCATGACTTAGAAATTTAGGTTAAATAAAACCAAAAGCCTTCAAAGCCCTTAGTATTCAGATTATACTTAATTTCTGTAGCAGACTTAAAGAGACTGCAAGACTCTATTCTGCATCAATTGAATGCAAATTAACCATTTTAACTAAGCCAAGCCCTTACTAGATTGGTAGGATTCAAACACACAAAAATTTAGTTAACAGCTAAATACCCTGATCAACTGGCTTCAATCTACTTCTCCCGCTGCTGCAGGAGAAAGGCTGGAAAAGCCCTGGCAGGATTGAAGCTGCTCCTTTGAATTTGCAATTCAATATGAAATATCACCTCAGGGCTGGTAAAAAGATGTCTCTGTCTTTAGATTTACATTTTAATGCTTGCTCAGCCATTTCCCCCCACCCACCAGCCCCATACCCATGATTCATCAACCAACCACAAAGGTAACGGAACCCTATCTATATCTACTATTCGATGCATGAGCAGGGATGGTAGGCACCGCTTTGAGCCTCCTAATTTGAGCAGAACTAGGCCAGCCAGGGACTCTGCTAGATGATGATCAGATTTCCAACGTTACTGTTACTGCCCATGAATTTGTTATAACCTTCTTCATAGTAATACCAATTATAATTGGGGGTTTTGGCAACTGGCTTGTCCCTCTAATAACTGGTATGCCTAATATGGCATACCCCCGAATAAATAATATAAGCTTCTGACTTCTCCTCCATCCTCTCTGCTCCTACTTGTATCCTTAATAGTAGAGGCAGGTGCTGGACCAGCTGAACAGTTTATCTCCCCGCCTTTAGCAGGAAACCCAGCACATGCAGGAGTCTCTGTGGACATGACCATCTTCTTGCTCCACTTGCTAGGCCTCTACTCTATTTTAGGAGCCATTAACTTTATTGCCACAATTATTAACATAAACCCCCCAGCTATGTCCCAATATCAAACATGCCTTTTCCTCTGATCAGTCCTCATTACGGCAGTCCTCCTCCTTTCCCTCCCTGTCCTAGCCACCGGCATTACTATGCTACTAACTGACCTTAACCTCAACACTAATTTGTTTGCCTCTGCTGGTGGGGGTGACCCTATCTTGTACCAGCATTTATTCTGATTTTTTTGGTCACCCTGAGGTCTATATCTTTATCCTGCCAGGCTTTGGAATAATCACCCACATCGTAATATATTATTCTGGAAAACAAGAACCATTTGGTTACATGAGTATAGTATGAGCCATGGTATTAGTTGGCTTCTTAGGGTTTATCATATGGGCTCACCATATATTTACAGTAGGGACAGATGCAGACACACAAGCATACTTGACATCTGCTACCATAATTATTGCTATTCCCACTGGCGTTAAGGTATTTAGCTCATTAGCTACCCTGCACGGTGGTAAACATCAAATGATCCCCTACAATATTCTGAGCCCTGGTATTCACTTTCCTTTTCACAGTAGGGGGGGTTTAATGGGCATCGTATTAGCTAACTCATCACCAGATATTATCTTACATGACACATATTATGTTGTAGCCCATTTCCACTACATCCTATCGATAGCAGCAGGGTTCACAATTATAAAAGGCTTTGTCTACTGATTCCCTCTATTTTCAGGCTATATACTTAATCAGATATATGCTAAAATCCACTTCACCATTATGTGCATAGGTGTTAATTTAACCTCCTTTCCACAGCATTTCCTCAGTCTATATGGTATGGTTCGACATTACTCCAATTATCCTGATGCATATGCTGTGTGAAATATTTCATCTCACTAACAGCAGTTACACTAATAATCTTTATAATCTGAGAAGCCTTTGCTTCAGAATGAAAAGTACTAATAATTGAACAACCATCCACTTATTTAGAGTGGCTTTACGGCTGCCCATCACCTTACCATGTATTTGAGGAGCTAGCCTACGTGAAAGCCTAAACAAGAAAGGAATCAAAGCCCCAGAAACTGGTTTCAAGCCAGTTCCTTAACCTCTATGACTGTCTCAATAAGATATTAGTAAAATTATTACATAACTTTGTCAAGGTTAATTTATAGGTTAAATCCTATATGTCTTAATGGCTCATCCAATTCAATTAGGCCTTCAAGACACTACATCCCCTATTGTAGAAGAACTACTGACGTTCTATGATCACGCTCTTACACTTATTTTCGTAATTAGTTCCCTGGTCCTATATATTATCTCCCTAATACTGACAACAAAACTCATACTAGCACCATAAATGTCCAAGAAATTGAGACTGTATAAACTATTTTTTCCGCCATTACCCTAATTTTAATTGCCCTTCCACATCTACCTATTCTTATATAACTGATGAGGTTAACAACCATTCTCTTACAGTCAAAGCAATTGGCCACCAATGATATTGAAGTTATGAGTATACCGACTACGAAGAGTTAGGCTTCGATACTTACATAATTCCAACAACAGACTTAAAGCCAGGAGAACTTCAACTCGTCGAAGTTGATAACCTAACAATCCTCTCAATAGAAATCCCGATCCACATATTAATCTCATCTGAAAATGTCCTGCACTCATGAACTATCTCCTCATTAGGTCTCAAAACAGATGCAATCCCTGGACACTTAAATCAAACTACCTTAACTGCCACACAACCAGGCCTTTACTATGGACAATTCTCAAAAATTTGTGGATTTAACCACAGTTTTATGCTTACTGTTCTAGAATTAACTCCCTCAGAATGGGGTGAAACCTGATCCACGTCTACACTATAATATCACTATTAAACTAATCTAGCATTAGATACCTTTTAAGTTAAAGACTGAGGGGATCTGCAACTCTCTGTAGTGAATGCCTTAACTAGATGCTTCCACATGAGCCACTGTCTTCCTGCCAATAATTATAACTTTATTTTTCATTATTCAGTTAAATTATCAAATTTCATTTATTACATACCTCCTGCACCAAAAACAATAAAAATGCAAAAACATAAAACCCCCTGAGAATTAAAATGAACGAAAATCTATTCACCTCTTTTATTACCCCAAAAATTCTAAGCCTACCCATAGTAATATTAATCATTTTATTCCCCACCATACTATTTCTAACCTCCGGTCATTTAATCAGTAACCGGTTAACTTCCATTCAACAATGACTAATCCAACTTGTACTAAAACAAATAATAATTCATAATGTTAAAGGGCAACCCTGATCCCTTATACTGATCTCCCTAATTCTCTCTATTGCTTCGACCAACCTCCTCAGGCTCCTACCCCATTCATCTACACCAACTACCCAAATATCAATAAATCTAGGTATAGCAATCCCCCTACCAGCTGGCGCAGTAATTACAGGCTTCTGCTTTAAGACAAAAAGCTTCATCTGAGCTCTGCTTCTGCCACGAGGCACACCCATTCCACTTATCCCTATGTTAGTGATCACTGAAACTATCAGCCTGCTCATTCAACCAATAACACTAGCTGTGTGATTAACTGCCAACATTACAGCCAGACACCTACGAATACACTTAATTGGAGAAGCCACAATAGTACTGCCAACCATCAGTTTTCCCACAGTTTCAGTCGCTTTCATTATTCTAATCCTACTGACCATTCTCAAATTCACTGTAACCCTTATTCAGGCTTATGCTTTTACACTACTAGTAAGTCTTTACTTACACGAAAATACATAATGAGGCATCAAACACATGCCTACCATATAGGCGACCGCAGCCCCTGACCACTAACAGGAGCTCTCTCAGCACTCCTGATAACATCTGGCCTGGCCATGTGATTTCACTTTAACTCTATCACCCTCTTAACCCTAGGCTGACTGACCAACACACTGAAAATATACCAATGATGATGTGACATTATCCGAGAAAGTACATTCCAAGGCCACCACACATTCATCAACCAAAAAGGCCTCCAATATGGAATAATTCTATTTATTATCTAAGAAGTATTCTTTTTTGCTGGCTTCTTCTGAGCACTGTACCTCTCTAGTCTAGCCCTGACTCCAAAATTAGGAGGGTATTGACCTCCAACAGGAACTTTTCCCCTCAACCCCTTAGAAGTCCCCCTCCTAAATACATCTGTATTACTCCCATCAGGAGTTTCAATTATTTGAGTCCACCACAGCTTAACGGAAGGTAATCAAAAACAAATACTTCACGCATTATCAATCACAATTACTTTAAATATTTACTTTACCTTCCTACAAACCCCAGAATATTTAGAGGCCCCCTTTACTATCTCTGAGGGGATCAACAGCCGAACATTCTTTATAGCCACAGGCTTTCATGGATGCCACATTATTGGATCAACATTTCTCACTATCTGCCTCCTCTGCCAATTAAAATTCCACTTTACAGATCACCACTTTGATTTTGAAGCTGATGCCGGATATTGACACTTCGTAGATGTAGTATGACTATTCTCATATGTCTCTACCTATTGATGAGGGTCATACTCTTTTAGTATAAACAGTGTCACTGACTTGTGGTCAATTAGCCTCAGTAATGCCCTAAAGAGAGTAATTAACCTAACACTAGCCCTAGTGACCGACACCTTACTGGCCTTCTTACTAATAATAATTGCATTTTAACTCCCACAATTTAATATCTGTGTAGAAAAATCAAACCCCTATGAATGAGGATTTGACCCAATAGCCTCTGCCCGCCTCCCTTTTCCATGAAATTCTTTCTAGTGGCCACCATGTTCCTACTCTCTGACTTAGAAATTGCTCTACTACTGCCTCTGCCATGAGCCCTTTAAACAATCAACCTAAAACTAATAAGCAATACATACTCTTATACTAGTGACCATTTTAATCCTAGCCTTGACCTATGAATAAGCCCAAAAAGGATTAGACTGATTGAACTGTAAGTCAAAATAAATGATTTTGACTCATTAGATTAAGGTAGACCATAATTATCAAATGCCTTCTATTTATACCAACATTAGCATATACCATATCATTGCTAGGAGTATTGGTCTATCGATCTCACCTAATATCATCCCTGCTATGCCTAGAAGGCATAATACTATCAATGTTTATCATAAAACTCTCATAACTTTAAACATACATTTCGCTCTAGCATCCATAATACCCATTACCCTCCTAGTATTTGCTGCCTGTGAGGTTGCAGTGGGCCTCACATTACTAGTTTCAATATCCAATATACATGGCCTAGATTATATACAAAATCTAAATTACTTCAATGCTAAAATTTATTATTCCAATAATTATACTATTACCAATGACATGATGCTCTAAAAATTCCATAATCTGAATCCACATGGCTACCCACAGACTATTCATCAGCCTACTATTTTTTAATAAATTCAACAATAACTCATCCAACTTCTCATTAATCTTCTCTTCTGACCCACTGACGTCACCCCTTCTAATCTTAACAGTCTGACTGCCGCCTCTTATAATCCTAGCAAGCTAATTTCATCTGTCCAGTGAATCACTCTCAAGAAAAAACTCTGTATTTCTATACTGATCTTCCTACAGACTTTTAAAATATAACCTTTACAGTCACAGAACTATATCTTATATCCTCTTTGAAGCCAATGTTTCAGGATACTCCTCAGTAGCCATCACCATAGTATAGCCGAAAACAACCATTATGCCACCCAAATAAATCAAAAAGATTATCGGCCCCACAAAAAAACCACCAAAATTCAACACAATACCACAACCTACAGCACCACTAATAATTAGTCCCAGACCTCCATAGATAGGAGAAAGTATCAAAGAGAAACCTACAAACCCGACAACCAAAATAATACTTAATAAAAACATAGTATATGCCGTTATAGTCCTACATGGACTATAACCATAACTAATGACATGAAAAATCACCACTGAATTTCAATTATAATAACATTAATGACCAATGCTTGCAAAACACACCAATAAAAATTATTAATCACTCATTCATTGACCTTCCCACACCATCTAACATTTCTACATGATGAAATTTTGGGTCACTTCTTGGTGCCTGCCTAACCCTCTAGATCATTACAGGGTTATTTTTAGCCATGCACTACACATCAGACACTTCAACTGCCTTCCTTTCAGTCACTCATATCTGCCAAGATGTAAACTATGGTTGAATGGTCACCTATCTTCATGCTAACAGTACTTCAATATTTTTCATCTGTCTATTCTTACAAATCGGCCGAGGTTTATACTACGGATCATTCACATTCCTAGAGACCTGAAATCCTGGCACTATCCTCCTACTCACAACCATAGTGACAACATTCACAGGCTACATGCTCCCATGAGGCCAGATATCATTCTGAGGTGCTACAGTAATTACAAATTTACTGTCAGCCATCCCACATATTAGAACTGACCTTATACAATGAATCTGATGCGAATCCTCAGTTGACAAAGCCACACTTACACAATTTTTCACTTTCCCTTTCATCTTAACCTTCATCATCACAGCTCTAGTAGCTGTTCACCTCTTATTCCTACATGAAACAGGATTTAACAACCCTTCAGGGGTTTCACCAGATGCTAACAAAATTATTTTCCACTCTTACTATACAACTAAACATATCTTAGGTTTAACTTTTCTCCTCCTCCTCCTAATAATTCTAGTACTATTTTTGCCTGACATTCTGGGTGACCCAGATAACTACACCTCAGCTAACTCCCTAAACACCCCACCCCACATTAAGCCAGAATGGTACTTTTTGTTTGCCTACACAATCTTACAATCCATCCCTAATCAACTGGGAGGTGTACTAGCCCTTGTATTCTCCATTCTCATTCTGGCAGTTATTCCTGTACTTCACATGTCCAAACAACAAGGCATAATACTCCAACCATTAAGTCAATGTCTATGCCAATTCTTAATGGGCGACCTATTTACACTCACATGAATTGGGGGACAGCCAATCGAATACACTTTTATTATCACTGGCCAAACAGCATCTATCATATACTTATCTACTATCCTCACCCTTATGCTACTCACCGGCCTAATTGAAAACAAGCTACTCAAATGAAGATACCATTGTAATATAATTAATTATTCTGGTCTTCTAAACCAGAAATGGAAGGTCGCTCCCCAGGACAACTCAGAGAAAAAGCATCCCACTTCGCCATCAACACCCAAAGCTGAAATTCTAATTAAACTATTCCCTGAATTCTTTCTCAGCACATACCTTGACTATCATGTCAGTATTAATCAATTAGCATTAGCCACCTCCAGCAGCCATCACTGGCAAGAGCTGTCATGATGGGAGACGCTACCACCAGCCCCATTGCCATATATGGGATGACTGATTACGGAAACAAAGTTGCAGTTAGTTGAGACAAATACATTTGGGTGACTATGGTTAACAAAACACCGTATTTCTTTTAAAAAGCTAGAAGGGAGCAATTCGAATGTTTTCATAACAGAGAAATAATACCTGTATGAAGGAACAGATAGGCTAAGTACCCTGATTGGATCATTACTAAAAACATTATCTATCAAAATGTTCCAGAGGAAAAAAAGGCCAAGCATGCTCTCTAATTATATGCTTTACTATACACAGAAATGTAAGAAATGTAAATATATAATGCTAATGTTCACATGGAACCACAAATGGCCCTGAGTATCTAAGGAATCCTGAGAAACCACACTTAACATATTAATTACAGCCCTTTACACCCTGTATATGCTAATCACAACACAACTCCAGGCACTTACATATTCTGTCAACAGTATCAAACTTTATATGAGAAACCACATTATACTAATACATCTAGCTCCTATCCTCCTATTAACCAGAGATCCTAAAATTATTTTGGGGTTTGCACACTGTAGCTACAGTTTAACCAAAACATTAGATTGTGGATCTAAAAATAGAAGCCGGCAACTTCTTATCTACTGAGAACGTATGCGAGAGCTGCTAACTCATGCCCCCATGTTTAACAAGATGGCTTTCTCAACTTTTAAAGGATAAGAGTCATCCATTGGTCTTAGGAACCAAAAACACTGGTGCAACTCCAAATAAAAGTAACACACATGTATTCTTCGACTACTAGAATAGCCCTAGTCTCCTTAATCTTACCAATTACTGTTAACTTAACCAACACCTACAAAAAAGACTCATACCCAAATTACATAAAAGCATCTATCGCATGTGCCTTCATCATTAGCCTCATCCCCACAACAATGTTTATTTGCACAGACCAAGAAGTCATTATCTCAAACTGACACTGAATGACAATCCAGACCCTCAAACTCTCACTAAACTTTAAACTAGACTACTTCCAGTAACCAAAACTAAGTTGGAGGACTCACAATCCATGATATGCCACTGTACTCCAGCCTGAGTGAGAGAATGAGACTGTCTCAAAAAAAGTTTAGAAAATTTGAGGGAATCATAGAAGTGATAACTGGTTGTTACCAAACATGCACACAGAAAAAAAGCAATACTAAGTAGCATAAAAATACATATCCAAACTAATATTGAGCAAAGAACTTGAACAGAAATAACTGTGAAGAGGACATAAAACTGACCTACAGATAAAGGTCCTCAATGTTACTATTCATCAAAAAAAATGTACTTCAAAACCACACTCAGATGTCATTTCACTCTTATTGAAATGAATGTTACTAAAAAGATTTTTTAAAAATTTTGAGACAGGGACTCTGTCACTCAGGCTGGAGTGCAGTGGCATGATCATGGCTTCCTGCGGCCTTGACCTCCCCAGCACAAGTGATCCTCCTACTTCTGCCTCCTGAATGGCTGGAACTACAGGCACACACTGCCACGCCTGGCTAATATTTTGTATTTTTTGTACAGATAAAGTTTTGCCATGTTGCATAGGCTGGTCTCAAATTCTTTGGCTCAAGTGCCCACCTCAGCCTCCCACAGTGCTTGGATTACAGGCATAAGCCACCATGCCTGGCCATCAAAAATCATGCATGGCTACGTCAAAGTGAAAAGTTTTTGCAAGGCAAAAGAAACAATGAATCAAGGAGAATGGCTGGGAGAACATTTTAGGGAATCACATGTTGGCTAACAGGGTATTATGGAAAATGTGCTACACATTAATAGTATTAAGTAGCAACAACAACAACAACAAAAACACAAATGATCCACCAAGAACTGAGCAGAGACCCTGAACAGACTTTTCTGCATAGAGGACATTAAACCACACAGAAGCTCCCTTCCCCCAGCCAGGTGGCCGTGACTGGAGGGGACAGAATTAGACACACGCTGCAGTGGGTGGAGAAAAGTGGCCCCTATATCCCGATGGCTTGTGATCCCAGCAGTTTGGGAAGCCAAGGTGGGAGGATTGCTTCGAGCTCAGGAGTTCAAGTCTAGCCTGGGCAACATGACTAAACCCCAGCTCTACAAAAAACACGGAAAACAATAGCTGGACATGGTGGCACAGGCCCAGCTACTTGGGAGACAGAGGCTGGAGAATCCCTTGAGCCCAAGTGGAGGCTGGAATGAGCTGAAATCTGCCCCTGCGCTCCAGGCTGGGCAACAGGGCCAGACCATATCTCCAAAAACATTTTAAAAGGTTTAAAAAATCACCAAACCCTGGAGGTGGCTGGGATCCTTTCCTTCCACCTGAAGCTTGGATGCAAGGCCTGGCCCCAACATCCCACCTGGGCCGCGCTTCCCCTTCCTCCCACAGCCAGGGCTTTCCTCTCTCTCCATCTACACCGGAAGTTTCCCTCAGAAACAGTCCTAAAGCCTCCTACACTTTCCAACCTTAAAAGCCCTCGGGGAATGAACACTACTGTAAAATTAATACTAAGATGGCAAGAGAGAAGAAAAGGACAACCTAATAGGAATACATAGAACATTCCAGAAACGAAAGCTTCTGTACTCACCATGAAGGAAAAACGCCCAAAAAAGCAGCCACACGGAGGCTCCGTCCTCACTCAGGACCAGGTACAGGAGGTTTTCATCCCCAGGGTGCAGCCTCAAGTCCCCCCTGAAGCTGCCGTGGCTCCCGGGGCTCCTGAGAAAACCAGAACTCTTCTTCCCTGCACTGTAGACTCTCCACGCGATGCCAGGCCAGGTCAGGCCACGCACGCCGCGTCACGCACTTCATGTCACGTAACGCACGTCACATTGCGGCTGCAGGGAGAACACGCATGCGCACCCCATGGGGGCAGAAAAGTCGGTTTGGTGCCCCCTGCCGGTCACAGTGCTCAGTGCAGGAGCAGCCACCTCCCGGGAGCAGCCACTGCTGGTAGTCGCCACCTCCAGCAGCTGCCAGCCAGAGTCACCACTTTGGGAGCAGCCCCAGCCGGGAGCCGCCACCTCCGGAGCCGCCCCTGCAGGAGCAGCAGGAGCAGCGGCAGCGCTGAGACCCGCTGGGCTGCCTGGGACCCTTGGCTCTGTGCCTGGCCTAGACCCTAGAGGCACCCAGAGAGCCCACGTGGCCAGCGGGACAGCCGGGACTTGCTGGCTCTTTCCGCAGGGTGGGAGGTCGCTGGAGGGCAGGGCACGGGAGAGAAGCCAGGAGTGCAGGGAGCGTGGAAAGGCAGGCTTAATCTGTGCGGGATCTCACTGTTTACTCTCTCTCAAGCCACTCACATGGGAAAACCAGCTGTCATGGTCAGGGCCAGCACTGTGGAGATGACCCCATGATGAGGAATCAAGAAGGCTAGCAACATTGCAAGTTTGGAAGTGGATCCCACCAAGTCCCAGTCAGGTCTTCAAATCAGACTGCAGCCCCTGTCCGTGAATTTACTGCTACTTCTTGTGATCTTGAGCAAAATCCATCCAGCTAAGCCATGCCTGGATCCCAGTCTCACACTAACCTGTAAGATAATTAAGGTTTACTGCTTTAAGATGCAAAACTTTGAGGTAACATTTTATACAATATACAGATTTGTTTATTATGCATATGTAGACATATATTCTCAACCCAATGAAATTGTTCTTAAATTCTCAATTTGTATATTCAAAAAAGTGTTTTCAAATTTAACAATATTCTCTTTATCATATGCCATTTAAACTCATAACTGATATAAATAACAGTATGAGTATTTTTATCAGATTACTTTAAATTACCAATTTGGAAGGACATGTAAATAAAATTTTGAATCTGACTTCAAATTCGTCATTAGTCTCTCATGATGTTTTTTTCTCTTCACAGTTGCTGGTGAAATTTATATTAATAATATAAATGTATATTATAATGTATTTAGTATTATAATAAAATGTATATTAAAAATATAAAACTTACAATATATTATATTATTAAAATATTTAAATTATAATGTAATATATATGTATTATATAATAAATTTTATATTATAAATATAACACATTATATTATAAATGTAAACTATATAAGTGGTATTTATATAAACTATATATTGTAATTTATTTAATATATCAAAATGTATAATTAATAAATTCATAGAAATTTACATTAATAACATAAACTTCTATTATCAATAGTGTGTTATTAATAAAGTTTATTAATATAAGCATCTATTATTAACATAAATTTCACCAGCATCTGTGAAGAGGAAAAGACATCATAAGACAGCAATGGTAAGGAGGGGCCATGGCCCTAGTTTTCCCCAGTGATGACAGGCATGAGGACGAGAGGTCCTGGACTGAGTGTTCGAGTGCCCACATTACCCCTGTGTGCAGAGGTATAACTGGGTGTATGGGAGGCAGCCCCTCCCCCACCAAGCTTCCTTCTAAACATCACAGTGTGCTGACTGCTGCAAGGGAACATGAAAGAAATTGGGAGTGAATTGCAAAGAAGCTTGGAGGATGTTGGACAGTGATTTCCAGATGGAGGGACCCCACAAGTCATTTTTAAGGTTATGAAATTCTTTCTGTTTTGCCCAGTGATAGACACTGAGTGGGTAAGGATCAGGAATGCTGCACATTTTGTTCCATGTGGTATAGCCACAGTCAGCTTCTGGGTGTTTAAATAGATACTTTTATAGGTTAAAATACTGTATATACATGAATCTAGACCTTCTGTCTATTCATGTATGTGTGTGCATGTATACATGCACACACACTATATATGCAATACTATATACATACGTGTGTGTGTGTGTGTGTAGATAATATTTGTAATTGCAAAGTGTAAAAGATGTGTGTAGCAGTTATCCATTTAACAACTCTAGACCTTAAATTGATGCTTCATTCTCTGATCCATAAAACTGGAGCTGGACAAGTTTGAAATATGTTTCTTTGCCAGCTGGCATAATATTTAGCTTTGTCAGTAGCATGCTCTGAAGAGATCAGGTAGGGGAAAGAGGTTTTTCTTCCTGGATCCTGTGTGCTCATTCACCAGGCTCATGGA
The DNA here is from genome assembly GCA_036589455.1 of Ateles fusciceps. NCBI lineage: Eukaryota > Metazoa > Chordata > Mammalia > Primates > Atelidae > Ateles > Ateles fusciceps. The sequence goes on from JAZHEH010002243.1 coordinate 27,909, forward strand.
GAGTATGATTTTTCTCCAGCACTGGCTGCACAGTTTTCTCCAGTGCTCAATGCTTTCAAATGTAGTTTTCTCAGTGTGTTACTTCCAAGCCTTGATTCAGGCAGAAGCTGAATGGCAGAAAGGTCAGAAAGTTGAGGACTGTCCCAGCCAAGGACATTACTCTCCTGCATTCTTTTCTCAGTCAGGGACCACATCAGGCTGTCCTTTCAGCAAACTAGCCACCTGACCTCTGGGCACAGATGTCCAGAGCCACAGTGACCTGAGCCATAAACAGAATTATTTTTTCTGAAGAGGAAGGCCAATATAACTTCAAATTTCAAAAATTCTAGTATCAGTGCCCAACTCTTTCTGCCTGCCTACCTACAATCTTCAGCTCACTTGTGCCCAGGGTGTGTTCCTGCTGTCCCAGGGATGGTGGGTCAGCTTCAGTTTGTGCAACCCAGAAAACTTCCCTGCCACATAGTGGTCTGTACCCATACCTTATTCAGCAAGGCCTGAAGTTCCCTTCCAAATTTTACCTGCCTGAGATACTCTCCCTAAACCCTAAGGTTCAGTTTGGAGTATTTCTTCCATTTCTAGAGTTCTTTACCATCATAGTTTAATGATTCATTTTTTCTTCTTATTATTTTTATTTTTATTTTTTTGTTGAGTCCGGGTCTCCTTCTGTCACCCAGGCTGGAATGCAGTGGCACAATCTTGGCTCACTGTATCCTCCACCTCCTGTACTCAAGCGATTCTCCCCTGTCAGCCTCCCAAGTCGCTGTGTCCACAGGCATGCACCACCTCACCCAGCTAATTTTTTGTATTTTTGGTAGAGATGGGATTTTGCCATTTTGCCCAGGCTGGTTTCAAACTCCTGAGCACAACTGATCTATTGGCCTTGAGCTCCCAAAGTTCTGGGATTAAAAGTGTGAGCAGCCACACCTGGCTGATTCTTCATAACAGATTCTACCCATGAAAATAATTGTTGTTTCCGTCTCCTGATTAGACCCAACTTTATGCCAAGAGTGGTCCCAGAAGACAAACCCATAAGTATGGGCTTTGGGGTTTAGTTTGCTCATGTCATTGCTCATGGTCATGGCTCAGAGCTCCTGCCTAATGGAAGATGAGATACATGTGCACTGGCATCACATTTAATCAAGCCCTGTGAATCACCTGTGGCTGATTGTGGGGATGTGCCACCTGAATCATGGGCTTTGGGAGTCATCTGGGGGCTACACTTGCCCATATATCAGTGATGATGGCCACAGAGCAGGATGGTTTACTCTGAGTGTGACTTAGGTAGAGATAGTAGCAAGCTTAGCCCTCTCTCAGCTTAGATAATGGTCTAAAACCAAAGGCTTCCATGAATCCCCAAATACCTCATTTTTCAAAGCCAAAGGATGGATACTGGATATTGCTGACAATTAAACACACAGTGGTTTTCTGAATTGCAAAATAATTTAATTCACAGTCTCACTGTGGAGTCCTCAAAGGACAGGTATTGCCTCATTCCTCATCTTAGAGTAAAAGCATTAACTCTTTCATCATTAAATGTGATGTTAGCAGCATATTTCTTTGAAGATGTTCTTTATCAGGTTGAGTAACTTACATTCTGTTGCTAGTTGGCTGAGAGTTTGTATCATGAATGGGTATTGAATATCATCAAATGATGGTTCTGTATCAACTGATATAATTATTCCATTTTCTTTAAATTATTAACACAGTAGATGGCATTGATTGGTTTTCAAATATGAGACTTAGCTTTACATACCTGGAATGAGGGTAAGTTGTTATTTTTTTTTTTTTAGATTTTAATAGAGTAAAATCAAGTTCTTGACCTCACACACAAATCATAGAAGACTGTTGTAGAGACAAACCAAAAACACTGAAGATGAGTTTGAATTAAAAATTTAAAACAATGCAGGAACTTATGAAGAGAGAGGTGTTAAAGGACTCTGCGTACAAGAACACTAGAAGACTAAGAGTTTATTTAAAAATTATTAACTTGAGGAAGACCATAATATAAATATGGTAAAACAAGAAATGATGGTCTAGAGATGATCACAAATCAATTAAATGGTTTACAAAAATAAAGAGATAAAAGCCAAATGATAATGAAAATCTAGTTAATAAAATGAAAAACACAACTGACATTGAGAAAACAATAAATGTACCTGAAAATAAACTGTTGTAGAAAATTTTAAGTAATTTACCAAAGAAGTAAACTATATAAAAGGATAAAATGGGAGCTTTAAGACTTACAAATGTAACTACTGAAATTCCGAACTTAGTGGATGGGTTAAATATTAATAAGTACATTAGACAGAACTTGATCTAATGGACATGTACAGAAAGAAAAATGTACCCATTCCTTGCCAAATACATATTCTTACTGTGTATATGTAGAAAATATACAAAAATTGGGCTAATGCTGGGCTAGAAATTAAGCCTCCACATTTCAAAGAAATAAAATCATAAAGTGTATTTTTTGTAAAAGCTAGACTTCAATAACCAAGAGGCACCTAAAAACATCCATATGCTTGAAATTTGCGAAACACCAATCTAAATAATCCAGTGGCTGAAAAATAAAAACAACAGATATTAGAACACATGAATTAAAAGTTAAATAATAAGAAATCAAGGTTTGTGAGATTATTTAGAGGGATATTTATAGGCTTATATTTGCACATATAAAAAGAACAGTAGCTGAAAAATGCAACCTAAGCATCCAACTGTGTAAGCGAGAGAGAAAAGCTAAACAAGGAAGAAAAGATTAAGAAAAAATGTTAAGAGCAGAAACTAATTAAATAGAAAGCAGTTCTGACACCGACACAAGGTGGTTCTTGTAAAGACTACAAAATTAATAACATAGTAGCATTTTGAAAATTCTCCTTATGACCTAAAAACCTTCTATCAAGGGGCATGGCAAGTCTAGGCAGGAAAAAGAGAACCTAGCCTGCACCCCCACCGTACATGGGGTCACACACCCTCATCTCATGCTGTTTTCCAGCCAAAGCATTTATTTTAAAGTTCTGTATTGGAAAGATAAAGATGATGCACCCAATTATTTGTGAGGTTATAAACCTATGATTTAGAATGCTTCCCCAATTTAAAATAACTAGTTGTATGAACGTCTAATTCATTCCTCTAATATTAAGGAGCAGACACCACAGGACTGAAGACATTTTCTTGGCCCACAGTCTATGCCCAGAGCACTTTTCATACTCCTGGTTTCAGAAGCTATAAAGTAAAACTTTTTTAAACTATCTCTAGTCATTGCATCATTCAACAGCATGACTTCAACCACCACCAAAACAAAAGAGGTAAGGGAAAATATGAAATCAGTATATTAATAAAGCTTATAGGAATAAAAATATATTTTTTCAAACCTGATAAGTAATGATGTTCAAATTAGTATGATTTTTAAAACCAAGTGCACTTTTCTGAAGCCACTTAACTGATATACAGCTAAGAAAAGATGATATTCAATTCCATAGACGCTGTCAACAAATGAATATTATTAGTAAGATGTACAAACCAGATCATTTGGGCTTTTGTAGCTTTAGGTCTTCCAATAGACACTGTGCAGAAAGTTAAGATGATGGTGTTCTGAAAATGTAACCACTAAGAACTTTAATGTAACCACCATGAACTTGTAGATGTTGTGATAGCTGTGATAATTGTCGCAGCTGTGACATTTAGGTGCATATGCTACAGACAAAAAAGTATCCTATGCACATTAATACACACCCACTTACACACATAGATTCACATATATAAATATGCACATGAACATACACGTAATTGCAAACAATAGCATACACAGAAACATTCACATACATGCATGTAAACATAGACACATACATACACACCTGCTTACACATATATCCATGCATGTGTACACATACCTATACCTAATCATGCACGCACATACTCATACACATGAGTAAACACACACATGTATACACATACATGTGCATACCCAACCACTCGCATACACTCCATAGATGTTCAATAAATAATTTTAAAAATTGTTTTTGAAAATGTAAAAACATCTAAATAAATAAAAACCAAATGCAATACATAAATGTTCATGTAGATGACTAAGATTTTAGCAAAATAAATGTTCTTGAACATTTGTAATTGTTATAAACAGAGCACCAATATAAACCTCAAGTGTTCTCCTTCATGAATATGTTCTATTTCATCCCTGCCTCTTTTTCTAACCTCCTGCTGCCCCGATTCTCTCGTCTCTCCTCTTGTGATTTACCTCAGTCAGACCTGAACGTAGCAGAAGTTTAATGCTGAAAATAGCTAGCACATTATAGATTATTGAAATTTTCACCCCTTTCACAGCTTTTGAAAGCCTGAAACTCTCCTAGGAATTTTGGTTATTTTCTAAGGATTTTTACTTGAGAACCTCCTTCATCCTCATAATTTTCACATATAATAACTTTTCTACTCTCATTAACCCAGAAGTAGAACTTTATTTTATACTTAATTTTGTGAAATTTTAATATTTTAGTTGTTATGACTTCCATTAACTTTTACTGTCTTTACTCAGGGAATGACACAAAATGTCAAACATATAATTTAAAATTCATAAAACTAAGTTTAACAATAATACAAATAATTACACCTCTAAATGTTACTTTTATGTTAGAATCATAATTCTGAGTTATGAAAGATACACAAAGACTTATGAAGCTTGCTATCACACACACACACATACTCAAAAACACTTTGACAAACTTTCATTATTTTCCAGTCCGAGAATTCAGCATTTCCTCATTTTAGTGGTCTTGATACTACTTCTTATTCTGCCCAAAATACAGTCCCCACTTCTCTGAGTTTTAAAATATGTGTGCCTCACCTGTGAGGCTGGAGTCAGTGGGACTGAGCTGGTGACCTGCTGCTTGTGGTGGAGAGCAGAACTAAGCGCCCCAAGCCTGGCTTCTTCCTAGGAGGTGCTGAAAATGGGTTGCTGGGGACACAGGAGACTAACAGGACTAACCCTTGGAGAGCTCAGGACTAGCTCTCCAAGGGTTAACGGGAGCCAGGTAACATCTGTGTTCCATGGGGAAAGAATAGAAAATGGACCCAGGTGTGTCTTTGACAGGTTGCACAGGGGCAGTTGGAAAGAGGGATCTGGAAGGCCAGGAGAGCACAGGGATCCAGGGATGAGTGTTTGCGGAGGGGGCTGCACTTCAGCGTCCTCCTCCCACTGCCGCCACCCCCGCCCCCAGCTCAGGAGCCCTTCATGAGGAGAAGGCCATAGCTCTGTGCTGCCGGCCTGGGCCCCCAGTCCCTAGTCCCAGAGGGGATGCCCAGGGCTCAGTTACATAAGGCCAGCAGTGTGATTCAATAAAGAATCTCTTGTCTCCTCTGAAAAGCTTTAGTGACCCATGGCTGAGCCCCAGCTTTACTCCCTCCATGACGAATTTCATCCTCATCCTCTGGGTAGCCTGGGACTCCTCACTCTGTTACTCCCCCTGCACCGAGTAATCCACCCTTGCCACCTCCTCTCTGAAGAAGAACAGCAGGAAGGTAAGGAGTCTTACGGAGAATGACTCAGAGAATAATTCTTAGGGAGAATAATTATTTTATTCTTGCTCTCATTTTCACTTTTCCAAATCAACTAGATTTCTAGTTGAAATCACATCATCCTTCTAGGGACAGGCAGGGAAGGCAAAGGTTAGAGTGAGCATAGGATTTTCATCCCAAGATCTCAGACCATCTGTGGATCAGGGGAAAAATGAAGCACTGGGACTTGGTAGGGTGAGGTCTCTGTGGGAGGACAGGCTCTGAACCCAGGTGCATCAGTCACCTTCCCAGGGCAGGTGCCTTAGGGCTCAGCCTCTGTATGGGATGATCTTGGGGCTGTGCTGAGCCCAAGAGCCTCCCAGCAGAGCCTGGAGCTCTCTCTGGCCTCCTCAGAAACAGAACCCTCCCTGCCAGCTCAGCAGAGCCTGCGGGCCTGAGCCTGTGTGTTTCTTGAGCACAGGAGCAGGGACGGAGGACATCCAGGGTGGACTTTATGTAGAAAATCCCTGTTTGCATTTTTCAAAGAAGGAAAACATAAAATCTGATCCAGTTTTAATATGAGTAAAAGGAACTACAAGAATACAGAGCTCCATGAGCTAGATGGAGACAATCGTGTCATTCATGAGCACCGCCTGTCTGCAGCTTGTCTAGGAAGACGGAGGAAGAACTGGTCTCAGCCCCTCATTCTTTCTTGTTTCTCAGGTTCAAATGGAGCTCCGATCAAGGGTCAGCATCAGAAATCATAGCAGCGTGCTGAAAGGTAAGGCTCTGCCCATCCCAGGCCCCTCCAAGATGCGACATAGCTTTGCCTGTTGCTAGGGAGTCATTTTGAGAGGCCCAAGTAGGAAGCTCCCAGGAAGCGAAGAACCTGGGATCTTTCTCAGATTCCCTGCTGTAATGAAGAAAATGGGTGTAACACAGTGGGGAGGCAGGGGAGGTGGGCAGGAGGGGACCAATGACAACCTGAGTGTGCAGCCGGGGCCTCCAAGTCCACGTGGACAGCTGTCTATCTCAGCTAAGGCTGACTCCTCTTTGTGATCACCCATCCTTTCTCTCCACGAGGTGGTTGTGAGGACCATGAGGGGTGTCTGTGGAAGAACTTTGTCAGTGACGTAGTGCTTCCCACTGCCTGCCTGGCTATCACTGTCCAGACCATGTGGCCTTGGACACAGCTGTATGAATTCCAGGGTGAAATCCCCCATGAGCTGCACTGAGGAGATGTCTGTTCAGCCTCCTGTGAGACCTCCAGGCCCCCTCCCTCACCACCACAACCCAGTCTTCTGCTTCCTGCCAGCAGAAATATCCTGAGGGAGCTGGAGGAGGTTCAGAACCTGACTCCCCCTCTGCAAAGGTGAGGCATCTTCTCCTTCCATCCCATGTCCTTCTTACCAGGGGCTAGGATGCAACCCATGGCCTAGGCCTGAGCTGGGAGGGTGGGACCATGGAAAAGGACATATGCAACTAAGGCCCTGGGCCAGGGATAGGCAGAGCTTTGTGAAGTCAGCAGTGGAGGATTTGGGGGTCCGTGGGCAGCAGGTGCCCAGCGCTCCTGACCTTCCAGACCCGCTGCTCGTGGCTGCAGCTTGCGCCTTCTGTCTCCTTTCTTGAGTGTTTTGAAGCCCTGGTGAGAGCAGCTTTCATCAGCTTTTAAGACCCCCCCATGTGAGGAGTAAACACCAGTGCCTGCCAGAGCCCACCAGCCATGTGAGGAGTGTGTAAGAGATGCATCTCCAGCCCGCGTGACCTCATAGACTTCCCCCGGTTCTCTGGCTTCCACCCTGTCTGCAGGTTCTGTTGGACCCTGTCATCCCTGGATGCCTCCTGGCCAGCAGAGCCTCTGCTTTCCCTAGAACACCTTTCAACCTGGCCACATATGCTTTCCCCCCCTTGACAGTGCCCCTCAGTCCTGTGGTCTTGCTTCTACCTGCCTCCACCCAACTCTAGCCTGATTGGTCCTCACAGTGACAGGATAGCACACCCACTGGGTACTGTCCCTCAGAGCTTGTCTCCACACAATGGCTGGCCATTGCCTTCTCCTGTCTCAGTGATCCTGGGCCTCAGTTGCTCCAGTGATCCTATCTCAAACCTCTCCTGGTGGCAAGAGGCTTCCAGAGCCTGGTGCATCTCTGCCTTTGTGACAGTGAAAATCCCAGCCACAGCATCTTTCTCTAGGGAGACCGCACACACAGGCAGATGAGGTAGTTGCCCGACTTTCCTCAACCCTGATGTCCAGGAGACACAAGTCACCAAGACAGCAGGGATGAAGATGTGGAAGGAGAAAGAGAGGAGGGGTCAGACAGGCCCTGGTGTTCTATGAGAAATACAATGAAGACAATGGGTAATGAGGGGCCACCACGGTCCCACAACCCTCAGGGAGCACAACAGCCCAGCTAGCGCCACTGGCTGGTCCTCAGCAGCTGTCTGATGCCACCGCCTTGGGGGACCATTTATAGAAGAGATGCAGCCAGCTATTCTAGGGCCGCCCCTCTCTGCACAGCAAGTCCCTGGGGCCACAGCCTGGGTTTCTAGGAAGGCTTCATCCCCCAAATCACACTCTGTTTCATTCAATGAATCCTCTAATTTTTTTTTCCAGTTCAAATTCTAAAATACCTTCAGAGCCTTCCCAGGCCTGGCCCTGGCCCCATCCCGGGTTAGGGACGGTGGAGTACCTTGCCCTGCATCCCAGGAGAAGCCGCAGTCTCTCATCCTAACTGAAAATCAACATCTGGAACGGCCTAAGTGGAGCAGCATTTTCCTCTCTCTCTCTAAACCTCTCGGGTGGCCTTTAGACATCCCGCTCCCCACCTTCCTCAGGCAGTCCAGCTTCCCAGAGCCCAAATTCAGCTCCATCCTTCCCGGGGATGCCATTGAGCTGAACACAGGAGCAACAGCAGCAGTCAAAGGAGTTTCACCAAAGACGAACATCTGTGCAGCCCTCCCTGCAGATTCCAGGCACCTGGCACCTGATGCAGCCTCAGGGCGAAGTCCCAGGGAGGTAGCAGCGTCAGGAAGATGTCTTGCCCTCCAAGCCTTCTGAATCTGCCAGGGAGAGCAACAAGGATGTGCAGAAGATGGAGTCCGGGGAGCTCTGGAATGTTCTCTGGGGAGGGCTCTGTAAGCTTCAAACTAGAACAGGAGAAAAGCCAGGATGGAGGGCTGGAGAGGGTCCCAGAAGATCCAAGCAGAAGCTCAGGAAGGACATTAGTGAAGCCTCTGCAGAAAGATGAGGAGAAGTCAGAAGGGGACTTCAGGAGGCCCGGAAGTATTAGTAAGTTTCTCACTCAGGGGCCCAAACTAGAAGCATCTGGAAAACAACCTGCAAGTCCATTTGGGTGGGAAGGTGAGGAGGTCAGTGAAGGTGTGGTTCTTGTGAGTGTGGCTCTCTCCCGGCTCACTGCTGGCCATGCTGCTCCCAAGCCTGGCAGCCACGGGAGACCCAGGAACCCAGCATCCGGGAGAGCTCGGAAACCTCACGTGAATGCCCCACAGCAGCTGTCCTTCCTCCATCCCTATACCCAGCAGATGCTGGAAGCCCATATTAAAAGGTTTTAAGCAATGCACAGGTGGGGTCCAAGCCTCCAGTCCCTGGAGGCCCTAATTCTCCAGGCAGGTGAGGCTCAGCCCCTGCCCCTCCCACACTCCACATTTCCCTCCTTGGCTACCTGCCAATCTGGGGCCGACTCCTTCACAGCCCGGGCTGCCAAATTTCTGGGAGAACATCCTCAGAAACTAGAACAAGAGAAAAGCCAGAATGGAGGGCTCCTAGTCTAGGAGGGAAAGAATGACAAAAATGTCAGTCCCCACCCTAGACAGTCCTCTCCTTGTCCCCTCACCTATGAGAGGGACCCTATCTGGTGACAATCACAGGCGCTCAGTTGCTCCTCGGACTGGACAGGAGGGCAGGTGGCCTTAGCTCCTCACATGCAGCCTTGTAGGGGAAATTTGGAGAGCCAACCTAGAGCTGCATCTGAGTCCAGCAATGGCCAGGAACCAGCTATGGGAGGAGACTGAGACCCGTGTGGTGGCAGAGCTGTGCTGGAGTTCAGCCCAGGGTCCTAATCTGCAAGGAATGAAGACACCATGAAGCCAGTGCAGGCCAAGGAGGAGAAACCCTCTCCTTGGGAAGTCACCTCAGGATCCAGTGTGATCACAAATGCCCAAAGTGTTCATATGAATCTGAGGAGTACGGGGTCTGTAGAGACCAGCAAAAGTCTCCAACTCTCTAGAACTTCTGTTGCTTTGGATCCAGGAGAGCAATGCCAGAAAGCACAGCTTGTTCCTAAGCATGAGCTCACAGTGGAGGTAGAGTCAGGGAAGCAGCCTCCGGGCTGTGCCTCTGGCATCCTCCTCCAGCACTGTGCCACTGGCCTGTGGCTTCAAGTCTGCTGCAGAAACCTGCTCCCATGGAAGTGAGGGACCAATGTGGGACAGCTGGAACCTGCGGGCCCAAAAGGGAAGGCCCCACAGAAGAGTCAGACCAAGGTGCTCAGCCCTACTGATGGCAGTGTCCCTGGCAGGAGGCCCAGACCAAGGGAGCAGGGACATAGGTGTGCAGGACTCAGGACAGCCCCTGCCAGAGAACAGAGGGGCACCTCCAGAAAGCCACTTCTAGAAACAGATCAGTCATAACCTGGAGTCTCTTAACCCTAGGAAAAAAGGCACAGAGCAGAAAGGCCCCCTGCAAAAAGACAAGCCCTTCTCAGCCACTGCCCAGAGCCGGGGCCCAGGCATAGGAAGACCGTGCACACTAGGGCTGCTGAAGCCCAGGCAGCCGTCACCCTTGCTGGACAAATCCTGGAGGATGAATTGAGGCCTTGGCATGGATGTGGTCCTTCACTGTTAAATTGACACAAGGGGAACTCCAAGCCCAGGCAGATAGGTGTTCTTGCTACCACAGAGGCCATCCCACTCAGAACAAAAGAGAATCCCCAGAGAGATGGCCGGCAGTCACCAAGACACCCCCATGGGCCACAGCTATTCTGTCAAAAGGAGGATCAGGGGACAGGGACAGCAATTGCGCTTTGCTGCCAGGGAGTCTGTTTGCCTGGCCAGTGCCTGACAGCATAGGCCAAGGGTGGCAAATGTCCCAGGCCACCTTCACTATTGTACAGAATACTGCTTCAAAGCTGACTCACAACTGGGCAACCCGATCATGATTCTTATGCCTTCCCTGGTGGAAAAAGTTTTCTCCCCCAACAATATTGGTCTGCCCTGTGCATAGAAAATCTGTTTTGTCTCAGGTTAGCACGTCCTCTTTGTGCTAAAAGCTTCTTACCAATTCATGTTTTCTTTCCAAATATATCTGTTTTTCCTGAGGAGAGGTGGTGGCTTCCATCTGTGCTGTGTTGGGGCTTAGGGAAAGGGTCAGCATCCCCTTTTCATTCCAGAAGTGCAGCTTCCAGAAGGGCCAGGGCATGGAAGAGGCTGACGGGGTGTCACAGACACACCCTCCTCCTGGGTTCCCTCACTGCACCTGGTTCCTAACTGAGTCATGACAGAGAGCCTTCAGGACATGTCAGGACACAAGCCCTAAGGGACCCCACCCAGGGATTTGGCTCACCCTGGCCTCCTTGGTTTCCACTACCCTGACCTTTGTGCAGCTGTAGGGGATGGTCGGCAGGAGCCTCACAGGGCTGAATTCCTCTTGGGCTCAAGAAGGTCCCAGCCAAGCAGCCTGACAGTCCTCAAGTAACCTTGGAAGTTTGGGGGTGTCCTGTGCTGGCCCTGGGTCAGAAGCGGGAGAGACAGTGCCCTCTGAAACTCAAGGTGGGAAGAGAGGAGGCTGCCCTGGACTATTCTCTGCCTGCTGAGGTCTGGGACGGACATGTGCCCCACCAACCCTCTTGGCTCAGCCTTCATGACACCACAGTGTCCCCTCCAGCCTCTCTTACCGCACTTTCCAGGACAGGACTTTTCACCCCGCAGTGGAGGGGTGCCCGGGGAATGATACCTACCCTGTGCAGAAGCCATCTGAACAGGCCCGAGGGCTGTTAGGGTGGGGTGTGGGAGAAGAATCGGGGAGGATGAAGCCAGGGCCAGGGCCAGCAGCAGAAGCAGGAGAGAAATGGGCCCAAGGCTCCCCACCCCTGCAGGTAGAGGGTGGAGGTGGGGCTCCTCTCTCCCAGGGCAACCCCAGGCCTCCCGCTGCGCTCCCCCTGTCCCAGCTGCAGAGGCTGCTTTCCCTCAAGCACAGAGGCCACCACAGAGGGCTGGTGCGTCACTCCTGAAGGTTCACTTCCTCAGGGAGGATCCATAGCCACCTGCCTGGGCTTGGGAGCCTTGGAGAGGATGCGGGGCGAGAGGGGACAGTTATCACCAGGGGCCCGCGGCCAGGTGACCATTCCATGTGTGCGGGGCCAGCAGGGGATGAGTTCTTGAGGAACCTATATGCGCATGTGGCCTTTCCCTTCTGGATTCTCTAGAAGCCCTTAATAGATCCTCAGGGCATACTCTCTTGTCTACTTCAGAGGTAGGAAATGCCAGAGGCCATCAGTGAGGGAAACGTCAGGTCATTTCAAAGACCCTGAGGAAAGCCCTGCCAGAAATGAGGCATAAACGAAAGACAAATTAAAAAGAAAGATTTCTCGCCTCCATTTTTAAGTATATGTTAAGAAAACCACATCAGGGCTTATTGTATAAAAGGCTGTGCTTCAGAAAATCTTGGATATGTGACCGAAATCCCATTGTCTAAAACAATTGATATAAGTTGTAGCATAGTTAGGAGCATTAATTGTAAATGTCCAGCAAGATCTCTTCAAGGACATTAAATTTTATTCTTTGAGCATGGATTGGACTGTCAATTTGTTGATACATTTAGCAGATTAATATAGAGTTTTGCTTACTTGTTTATTTCTCTATATATATCTATATACACATATACACATATATCTCTTTCTTACTAGCCTTGGAACTTAGAAGAATGGCTAAGAACTGTAACTTGCAGTGAGCAGTGCAGTAAGCAGTATAGCATCAGGTTACAACGTCATTGAATCAGTTGTTCTTCCACAATAATTTAGGAGACAGATCATTTCGTTTGAATATTCAAGGATAGATGACTTCAAAAAGACCTATTATTTCTTTCTAAGTTATTTTCTTTACAAACTCTCCACTCCAGCTGAGATGGTAAGAGCTATTTATTTATTTATTTATTTATTCACCTCTTACTATATCTTATTATTATTATTATTATACTTTAAGTTCTGGGATACATGTGCAGAATGTGCAGGTTTGTTACATAGGGTATACACGTGCCATGGTGGTTTGCTGCATCCATCACCCCATCATCTACATTAGGTATTTCTCCTAATGCTATCCCTCCCCCTCTCCCCCAAATCCTTGCTATCCCTCCTCTAGCCCCCCCCATATGCAAATCAAAACCACATTGAGATACTATCTCACACCAGTTAGAATGGCGATCATTCAAAAATCTAGAGACAACAGATGCTGGAGAGGATGTGGAGAAATAGGAACACTTTTACACTGTTGGGAGTGTAAATTAGTTCAACCATTGTGGAAGACAGTGTGGCGATTCCTCGAGGATCTAGAAATAGGAATACCATTTGACCTAGCAGTCCCATTACTATTTATATTTTTAATGCCAAGGCACTGAGATTGAGTCCTCTTAGTTAAATCATGTCACTACTACCCGCGGTTCCGTGTTGTCTTAGCTGAGGCCCGAGCTGCATCATTTCAACTGCCTGAGAGTGTGAGTCACTGTAAACTTTCAGTGAAATGGGCCATCACTGTGCTTTTGAAGGCCCATGTAGAGTTAGGCACTGACAGCATCTCTTTGGCTTTTGCAAAGTTTGGTTCAACTCCAAATGCACCTTCTCCTCTTCAAAAAGAACTAGTAAATATTGGCCCTATGAATCTCAGCATCCTTTGGTCCCTGTCTACCCCCAAGTTTATCTTCTCTAGGAAACTAAAACAGTGAATAAGTTATTGACAAATTATGTTTCTGCATCAATATAAGGATCGAAAAAAATAGAAGAGCTTCCTATAATTTTTGTAACAAGAACTTTTTCTTGCTCTCTGCCTCTCTTGCCCTAGTTCTTATTTTTACTCTGCTTCAAGAACCACCTACTGATAAGGATAATGACCACACTTCTGGAAGAAGGGTAAACAGCATGTGGCTTCATTCTTGAACTCTTTGATGTTTCTTGAAATAAGTTTGTTCTGATATGAGCTAATCGTCAATGTCTCAAATGGGCCTGCTATGACACAGATTATCTCAACTGCTAACTGTACCTCTAAGAGCCACATTATGACGTAGATTCTCTGATCATCTCTAAAAAGAAAGCATTCAAGAGACAAACATTGTTTTCCATTTACCTTCCTGGAACAGAATTTTCACCAACACCTACTGACCCGCACTGTACATATTCTTACTCCCACTTTGTTGTTAAAACAAAAGCAGATCTAAAACTTCTGTTTCTGGGAAGATAAACAGACTTTCAACCTTATTCATCCTGCTAAGTCTAAATAAAATACCTGAAAATTGTATATAAAACCTGAAAGGTAGTAAGAAGACAGACCACCTAAGAATATTGGCATCCTTGAAATAACATAATAACTGTTCCTCTCAGTTTTCTTTTTTCTTTACATATCCAGACTTAGAGCTGAAGCAACTGGCGTCCTCAAAACACAAACAGGTGCAGACAAAAATGTTCCAATAAAAGCCTGCTCTGTCTAGACGAAGGTTCAGGACAAAGATAGTCCAGCAGTACAGAAAACTTTTAGATAATAACCATTCTACTCCAACCAAATGCTACAGTAAGAAGTGTGACTCTACATCCACCCAGGATAGCACAGATTAAGTAGAAAGCCTAACCTGCAACTTTCACAAGTACACAACAGAGACCCCATTATAAATCATGAAGGCCAAAAGGAAGTTGCATGATATTTTTCAAGAGTTGTAAGAAAAGAAGTGTCAACTTCCTAGATTTCTATATGCAGTGAAAATATCCTTAAGATGCAGTGAAAATTTAAAACATTCTTAGGTGTAGACAAAATTTTGCCCGACTAATATAATCATCTTTTAGCACATATACTTGGGGGGACCCAGAAACATTTCAACCATAGCAAAACAGCAGCGTTTCCTTGTCCTTTTCAGATTTGTGAATTACATTGGATAGTAAGAAACAATTATAACACTGTCTAATGTGGTTCTAAATGTAAGTAGAGTAAATATTTAAGATAGTTATATTAGAAATGAAAGATGGTAAAGAAATACAAAATCTGGTAAGGTTTCTAAACTTCACTGGAACTGGTAAAATGATGACACCAGTAAAAAACGGTATGTACACACACACACACACACACACACATATACTTATATATATATATATAAAAGATATGTACACTCACATGCACACACACACACACATATATATACTTTTATATATGTATAAATATGTGTATATATTTATATATATATATATATATATATATATATATATATATATGGCATGGTTTAGATCTGTGTCGCCACCAAATTTCATGCTGAATTGTAATCCCCATGTTGGAGGTGGGCCTGGTGAGAGGTTATTGGATCATGGGGGCAGATTTCTTATGAATGGTTTAGAATAATCCCTGCTAGTGTTCTCATGATAGTGAGTTCTTGAGAGATCTGGTTGTTTAAAAGTGTGTAGCACCTCCCCCCCTCACTTTCTCTCTTGCTCCTGCTCTGGCCATGTGACATACCTGCTCTCTCTTTGCCTTCTCTTGTGAGTGTAAATTTCCTGAGGCCTTCTCAGAAACTGAGCAGATACCCTTCTCATGCTTCCTGTACAGCCTGCAAAACCATGAGCCCATTAAAGGCTTTTTAAAATAAATTACTCATTCTCAGATATTTCTTTATAGGAATGTGAAAACAGACTGACTCTCTCTCTCTCTCTGTCTCTCTCTCTCTCTGTCTCTCTCACACACAACACACAGACACACACACACACATACACACGTTATATATAACGTAATACCTAGAACTACTAAAAAAGGTATTACAGGAAGTGATGTGACATTATCATGGGGTAAAGGTTGGTCTCTCTACCAAAGCAACCATGTGTTAGAAGAGGAATGAGAATGAAATATTTCAGAATATGGAACCGGATAAAATACTTACTGTAACCAGGGGAGTAGTTGACAAAGGGACAGTCTTCTGAACTCTAGTGAGAGAGCAGTGTGCATGAGCCAGCTGCCCTCCCCCATTTCTTAGCCATGCTGCTGCTATGAGACAGCAATCAGCATTGCCAGAGGATCTGGCTGCTGCCAGAATGGACAGCAAAATCCTGTCCTCTAAAACTTTGGGATTGTGTGTTTCGGTCATCTAACGGTTCTCTCTCTCGTGGACCAATGCAGATTATTACCTTTGTTTCAGCCCCCTCACTCTGTAGCAGCCTCCCTAGTGATTCTATAAGGAGATTTAAAGACACATATAAGCTTTTTTGATCCAATAATTTAAGAAAATATATGTCAGGTCACAGGTTGATTGCAGAGATAATAGAATAAAAACTTCAATGACAACACGCAACACAGAATGTAAACCGTGCAAAAATAGGATTTTGAGAATATCACATTACAATACCAAAAATGTTCATTTTCTACAAAAAAATTACAAAACATGCTAAGAAGAAAACATGGCTTACGCACAGGAAAGAAAAAAGACAGGAACTATCTCTGAGGAAGCCAGGACATCAGAATTACTATTAAAAACATTATATCAATTGTCTTAAATATGTTCAATGAACTAAAGAAAACCATGGGGTGGTTCCCAGTTTCATCCATATTCCTGCAAAGAACTCATCCTTTTTATGGCTACATAGTATACCATGGTGTATATGTGACACATTTTCTTTATCCACTTTATCATTGATGGGCATTTGGGTTGGTTCCAACTCTTTGCTATTGTAAGCAGTGCCACAATAAACGTATGCGTGCATGTGTCTTTATAATAGAATGATTTATAGTCATTTCAGTATATACACAGCAACGGGATAGCTGGGTCAAATGGAATTTCTATCGCCACACTGTCTTCCACAATGGTTGAACTACTTTACACTTCCACCAACAGTGTAAAAGCATTCCTATTTCTCTACAACCTCTCTAGATTTTTTTATGATCACCATTCCAACTGGTGTGAGATGGTATCTCATTGTGGTTTTGATTTGCATTTCTCTAATGACTAGGGATGATAAGCTAGCAGAAGACAAGAAATAACTAAGATCAGAGCAGAACTGAAGGAGATAGAGACACAAAAAACCCTTTAAAAAATCAATAAATCCAGGAGCTGGTTTTTTTTTTGAAAAGATCAAAAAACTAGACTGCTAGCCAGACTAACAAAAAGAAAAGAGAGAAGAATCGAATAGATACAATAAAAAATGAGAAAGGGGATATTATCACTGACTCCACAGAAATACAAGCTACCATCAGAGATTACTACAAACACCTCTATGCACATAAACCAGTAAATCTGGAAGAAATAGATAAATTCCTGGACACTTCCACCCTCCCAAGACGAAACCGGGAAGGAGCTGAATCCCTGAATAGACCAATAACAAAGTCTGAAGTTGAGGCAGCAATTAATAGCCTACCAACCAAAAAAAGTCTAGGACCAGAAGAGTTTACAGCCAAATTCTTCCAGAGGTACAAAGAGGAGCTGGTACTATTCCTTCTGAAACTATTCCAAACAATACAAAAAGCGGAAATCCTCCCTAACTCATTTTATGAGACCAACATCATCCTGATACCAAAACCTGGCATAGACACAACTAATAAGAGAAAATTTTAGGCCAATTTCCATGATGAACATTGATGCAAAAGTCTTCAATAAAATACTGTCAAACCAAATCCAACAGCACATCAAAAAGCTTATCCATCACGATCAAATAGACTTCATCCCAGGGATGCAAGACTGGTTTCACATATGCAAATCTATAAACATAATCCATCACATAAACAGAACCAAAGACAAAAACCACATGATCATCTCAATAGATGCAGAGAAGGCTTTCGACAATATTCAACAGCCTTTATGCTAAAAACTCTCAATAAACTAGGTATTCGATGGAATGTATTTCAAAATAATAAAAGCTATTTATGACAAACCCACAGCCAGTATCATACCAAATGGGCAAAAACTGGAAGCACTCGCATTGAAAACTGGCACAAAACAAGGGTGCCCTTCTCACCACTCCTATTCAATATAGTATTTAATGTTCTGGCTGGAGCAATCAGGCAAGAAAAAGAAATAAAGGGTATTCAATTAGGAAAAGAGGAAGTCAAATTGTCTCTATTTGCAGATGACATGATTGTATATTTAGAACACCCCATCTTCTCAGCCCAAAATCTCCTTAAGCTGATAAGCAATTTCAGCAGATTCTCAGAATATAAAATCAATGTGCAAAAATCACAAGCATTCCTATACACCAATAACAGACAAACAGAGAGCCAAATCATGAGCAAACTCCCATTCACAATTGCTACAAAGAGAATAAAATACCTAGGAATACAACTAACAAGGGATGTGAAGGACCTCTTCAAGGAGAACTACAAACCACTGTTCAAGGAAATAAGAGAAGACACAAACAGATGGAAAAACATTCCATGCTCATAGTTAGGAAGAATCAGTATCGTGAAAATGACCACAGTGCCCAAAGTAATTTACAGATTCAATGCTATCTCCATCAAGCTACCATTGACCTTCTTCACAGAACTGTAAAAAGCCACCTTAAACTTCATATGGAAGAAAAAAAGAGCCCACATAGCCAAGACAATCCTAAGCAAAAAGAACAAAGCTGGAGGCATCATGCTACCTGACTTCAAACTATACTACAAGGCTACAGTAATCAAAACAGCATGGTACTGGTACCAAAACAGAGATATAGACCAATGGAACAGAACAGATGCCTCAGAAGCAATGCCACACATCTACAACCATCTGATCTTTGACAAACCCGACAAAAACAAGCAAGGGGGGAAGCATTCCCTATTTAATAAATGGTTTTGGGAAAACTGGCTAGCCATATGCGGAAAGCTGAAACTGGACCCTTCCTTACACCTTATAGAAACATTAACTCCAGATGGATTAAAGATTTAGATATAAGATCTAACACAATAAAAACCCTAGAAGAAAACTGAGGCAATACCATTTAGGACATAGGCATAGGCAAGAGCTTCATGACTAAAACACCAAAAGCAATGGCAACAAAAGCCAAAATAGACAAATGGGATCCAATTAAACTTAAGAGCTTCTGCATAGCAAAAGAAACTATCATTAAAGTGAACCAGCAACCAACAGAATGGGAAAAAATTTTGCAAGCTACCCATCTGACAAAGGGCTAATATCCAGAATCTACACATAACTTAAACAAATTTACAAGAAAAAAACAACCCCATCAAAAGGTGGGCAAAGGATATGAACAGACCCTTTTCAAAAGAAGACATTTATGCAACCAACAAACATATGAAATGACCTTTTCAAAAAGCAAGGGAAGCAGGGGGAGAAACTGTCAACCAAATATTATATAACTGGCAAAACAGTCCTTCAAGAATGGATAATTTGAAACATCTCCAGATACAGAAACGCTATTGAAAATGTGCAAATTAATCCACAATAAGATACCATTCCACATCTACCAGGATGTGTATAATTTAAGATACAATAACAATAATAAATAAATAAGAATTATAGAAGATGTAGAGAAATGGAACCCCTGTACATTGCTAGTAGGAATGTAAAATGTTGCAACCACTGTGGAAATCAATACGTGGTTACAAAGAAATTTACACATAGAATTACCACAGAAACGAACAATTCCACTGGTAGAAATATACTTAAAAGAATTTTAAGCAGGAACTCAAACAAATCCTTATGCATGCTTATAAGAGCATTATTCAAAATAGCCAAAGGTGAGAACCACTCATAAACAGATGAATTAATAAACTAAATATGGTACAGAGAAACAGTGAAATATTATTCAACCAAAAAAGAAAAAAAAAATCTGATCAAGGCTACAACATGAATAAGCCTTAAAAACATTATGCTAATAGAAATAAGCCAGATTCAGACAAATATTGTATGTTTATACATCTAAGAAAAACCTAAAATAGGCAAATTCATAGTGACCAAAGGTAATTTAGAGGTCTCCAAGGGTTGGGGGTAAGGATAGGGAGTTACTGCTTAATGGGTAGAGATGACATTTGGGGCAATTTTTCTAAAGTTTCAGAATTAATAGTGATTGGTGCACAACAATGCAGATGTATCTAATACCAGTGAAATGTTCATTTATCCCCCGACAAGGCAATGTGTACCAAAAGATACACTCAATAGCACTGTAGGTAAACCCAGAGAGAATTTAAGAAATGTTAAAGTCACCCAGAAATGGTAGTAAAAATGAAAAGGAGGAAAAAAGTAGAAAGAATAAACAGAAAGTAAAATAAAAATGGCAGAAGTTAAGTCTTAGCACCACAACAATAATTTACAAGTGGGTTTAAAAATATAATTCAGCTATACGAAGCTCAACTAAGAAAACATCACTTCCAATATAATGATTCGGGTAGCTTAAAAGCTAAAAAAGAAAAATATATATATACAAACATTAATCAAAAGAAATCAGGAGTGACTATATTAAATCAGATAAAGAAGACATAAAATTAATGAAAATTGTCAGAGACATAAGAGTGGCAATACGCAATGATGAAAAAGATCAGTCCACTAAAATGTATAACAGTCATAATTCTGTATACATTAAATAACATAGCTATTACATATATAAAGCAAAAATAATAATAAAACTGAAAAGAAAAAGAGCCAATGTCACAAAATTGGAAACTTCAACATTCAACTGAAAGAATAAGTAGACAGAAAATCAGTAAGATGCAGAAAAACTCAACAACACTCTCAACCAACCATATTTAATTAATATATACAGAGAACATTCTATCTTACAACAGCAGAATACATATTATTTTCAAGTGCCCATGAAACACACACTAAGACAACATCTGGAGCCATACAGCAAACCTACCAAAACCTTAAAACAAAAAAGAGCTTATCTTTCAACTACAAAAAACTTAATATAGAAAATAATAGAAATATAAAAGAAAAATCTCTAAACACTTGGTGTAGAAGTTACCTTCTATGGCAAAAAGAAACTTATGTATATAATTAGCTTAATGATATTGAGATGATGATATTTTTACTTATTATACAGATGAGACATAAATGTAACCACAGGTGTTCTCATAAAAAGGGAGCAGAGAGAAAGTTAACTCTGTAAGAAAAGCAATATAATAACAGGAGCAGAGTCTGAAGTTATGTGGCCATAAGCAAACAGATGCCAACAGACACCAAAAAAGTGTAAGAAGAAAGGAAAAAATTCTTCCATGGAAACTTCAGGTCTGCTAACATGTTGATTTTAGCCCCAAAGACTCAGTTCAGATTTCTGGCCTCCAGCATTATAAGATAATACATTTCTGTTGTAAGCTACTAAGATTTGGAAATTTTTTGCAGCAAGAAACAGAAACTAATACACAAGAAAATGTAAACAAATGAAAAACACTCTAAGTAATCTATGAGTGAAAGAGCAAGTCTCAAGAGAAATTTTAACAACGCATTAAATTGAATGAAAATAAAATAAAAATAAAAATAAAAATACAGCATAAAATGTGTGAGACAAATCTAAAGCAGTGCTGAGACAGAAAATGATAGCATTGCATGCATACAATAGGAAGAAAAGTCTCAAGTCAACAATCTAAGGCTCTACCTCAAGAACCTAGAAAAAATAGATCAAAATTTATTTTGATCTAGATTTTGATTAATTTACCTAATGTAGGCAGAATCAAGGAAATTATGAATATAAAGGGCAGAAATCAGTTAAATTAAAAACAGAAAAACAATAAGAAAAATAAATAAAGCAAAAAGCTGGTTCCTTGAAAATGTCAGTAAAATTAACAAAACTGTAGCAAAATTGACCAGGAAAGAAAATGGGACACACAAATTTACAAGACTAAGAAAGAAGTGAGAGAATTATGATATCAATTAAGACATCAAAATTATGATAGGAAATGCTGCAATCGACTCTAAACACATAAATTTGACAGCTTAGATAAAATGGGCAAATTCCTTAAAAAACATAAATTGTCACATCTCATCCAATTTGGAATATAAGTAGATATTTTAAACATTCTCACAATTATTAAAGAATTTGAACTGAAAATAAGAAACTCTCAATAAAGAAATCTCCAGACCCATATTGCCTTATTGGAGAATTGTATGAAATGTTCAGAAAGAGTTAACAACATTTTGTACTACCTCTTCCCTAAAAAGGAAGAGAATGGGGTATATTACAATTCATTTTACGGAGCTAGTATTTAAAAATCAGAAAAAAAACACAAAAGGAAAAAAAAAGCCCTACAAATGAATATCTCTCATGACTATAGTTCCCAGTTATGGTTAATAAAATATTAGCAAGTGAAATTCAGTATTACATACAAATAATAATGCTATACCATGACCAAGTGGGTTTTTGTTCCAGGGATACATGGCTAATTCTATATTTATATGTCAATCCATGTCATCCATTCATTAATAGATGAAAAAAAATAAACAATTATATCAACCAATGCAGAATAAACATTTGAAAATATTTAACACCGATTTATAGGAAAAATTCTCAACAAATTAAGTATGAAGGAGAACTTTCTCAACTTGAGAAGGTGTGCTATGGACTAGATTATGTCTCCCCCAGATTTAAATATTGAACTCCTTATCTCCAGTGTGACTGTATGTGAAGATGGAACTTTTACGTGGTAATTAAGGTTAAGTTAGGTTGTACAAGTGGTCCTACTTGGGTAGGACTAGTGTTCTTCCAAGAAAATACACCACAGAGAGCTTCCTTGCTTTCTCTTCACACACTTGCTCCATGGAAAGGCCTTATGAGGATGTGGCAGCAAGACGGCTGTTTGCCAACCAGGAAGACAGCCCTCACCAGAATCCAAGCATGCTGGCATTCTGTTCTCAGACTTTCAGCCTCCACAGCTGTAAACATAAGAATCTGTTGTTGAAGTTGCTCAGCTTATGATATTTTCTTATGGTAGCTCAAACTGACTAATACAAAGAGCATTGACAAAAATAATACAGCTAACATTATAGTTACTGGTGAAAGACTAAGCGCTTTCATTTTAAGATTGTGAGCAAGATGTCCACTCTCACTCCTTTAACATCGTTCTGGGAGTTCTAGCAAGTGCAGTAAAACAAGAAAAGAAAATAAAAGGACTGTAGATCAAAATGACAGAAATAAAACTGTGCCTCTTTGCAGAATATGATTTCTCAGGAAGAAAATTACAATAAATCTACAAAAAATGTTTAAAATTATTGAGTTCAGCAAAGTTGCAATATGCAAAATAAATACAGAGAAATAAATTTTATTTCTATACATTAGCAATGAACACATGGATATCAAGATTAAATATGCAACACCTTTTATAATTGCTCAGAAAAGAGACCTACCTTGGTGTAAATCTAACAAAAGATGTATAAAACTGTTTACTTAAAATAAAAGATGCTTGTGAAAACAATCAAGGAAAATCCAAATAAATGGAAAGACACACCATGTTAATCATTTAGAGAAGTGAACATAAAAAAGACGATGTCTCCCAAAACTGACATATAGATTTAATGCAATTTTTATGTTATCACAGCAGGATTGTCAATATATATTGAAAATATCATTCCAAAATTTCTGTGTAAACACAAAATAACTAAAATGGTTAAAACAAATTTGAAAAATGAGAATAAAGTAGGATGAATATGTTTTCAGTTTCCAGACTCAGAAGGCTGTAATACTAAGGCTGGTATTGGTGGAGAGACACATAGATTAATGGAAAAGAACACACAACCCAGAAATAGACTCGTGAAAACATGTTTGACAGAATTTTGACAAATGAACAAAGTTAGTTTTATAAAGAGACAATAACCAAATTTTTTTGGTTAAATGATGTTGGAACATTTGAACATCCATAGACAAGAAAAATAATTCAGTGGAAGTCTCACATTTTATAAAAGTTTTACTCAATATATATTACTGACTTAAATTTAAGCCATAATATTATAGAACTTTAGAGAAAAACAATTTGAGAAAAATTTAGGTCTAATAATGTTCGTAAACTTAACACCAAAAACATGATCTATAAAAAATAATAGATTGGACTTCATCAAAACTAAATACTTTGGCTTTGTGAAAAATCCCATAAAATTATGAAAAGATAAGCCAGAGACCACAGGAATATATTTGCAAATATATATTTAATCCGGAACTAGTATCTAGAATATAATAAAAAACACTTAAAATACAAGTTAAAAAAAATCTAGGTGGCAAATAGGCAAAATACAAGAAAAGATATTTTATCAAAAAGGATATACATGATAAATATGCACATAAAAAGCTACTTAAAATCATTATCAATGGATAAAATTATTTGCTATCATTGTATTATCACTAAGAGATTAGCTAAATTTAAGAAAATGACATCCAATGCTTGTGAAAATGCTAGGAAAGTAGGTCATTCATGTCATACATTGCTGGCAGGGTTGTAAATGGTACAGACACTCTAGAAAACACTCAGTCTGTTTCTTAAAATAAACAAACAAAAACTCCAAACATGAAGTACCATGTGACCAATGAATGAACTTCTGGGCACTTGAAAATTTATGTTCACACAGAAACTCGTATACAAATCTTTACAGAATTCCTCATAAATGGAACTACATGTCCTTATAAAGGGCTTGAGAGGAAGGTCACTCTTTCTTGTCTTCTGTTTTCCTCCAAAGGAATCACGTTGGAAGCAGAGAGCAGCCCTGACCAAACAAATAAATCTATGAGCAGCTGGATCTTGGACTTCCCAGCCTCCAGAACTATGAGAAAATAAATTTCTGTTCTTCATAAATTACCCAGTGCCAGGTGTTTTTGTTACAGCAGCACAAAACAGACAATGATATGTTTACATAACATTCTTCTTTTTGTACATGTAAGTTCATACTAGGTTTTATTTGTAATAGCACAAATTTGGAAACAACTCAAATGTTCATTAACAGATGATTGAATATAAAAACTGTAGCATAACCATGAAATGAAATACTACCAAGCAGTAAAAATGAATGAAGTATTGATACACACAACTATGTGAATAAATCTCAAAAAAAAATTCTGAATAAGTCAAACAACAACAACAAAGGTTATACTGTGTAGTTCCATTTATACAAAATTCTAGGAAATGTAAACTAATAGATAAGGCCAGGAAGTCGATCAGTGGTTTATTTGGGATGGGAGAGTCAGTATCAGTTTTAGGGGAGTAAACATACGCCAAAACCTATTAAATGGCACATTTTAAACATGTAAAGTTTATTTTGTATCATTTTTTTCTTAATATAGCAGTTAACAAAAAGATAATAACATTAGCAATAATAAGATAACAATAATAAAACATAACATTCTTAAAATGATATCATCAGAGAAATGTAAAGATCCTAGTGGCTTTGAGGGGTTGAGTAGGAGGGAAGTGGGTGTACCTATGAAAGGGTGGAATGAGGGGTCCTCATGATGACGCAAATATTCTGTGCCTTTACTATGTCAGTGGCATTCTGCTGGTGGGGGATACTGCACTATAGGTTTTCAAGTTATTCACATTGGGGAAGCCGGATAAGGGGTAAAATGATCTCTCCATATTGCTTCTTTCAACTAGATGTGATTCAATAATTCCCTCAATATAAACACTTTAATTTTAAAAATCCAGCTTC
>JAZHEH010002245.1:0-14179 GCA_036589455.1 Ateles fusciceps
AGCCAGGGAGGGGTTACTCATTGCCCCACCGCCCCTGACTCCCCAGCCAAGCCTCTCAATGTCCCTCGGGCGGCAGATGGCGGGGCATAGCTGCCTCCTCTCACCGCCCGCCCGGTGGAAGCGCTGGGACAGCCCTGTCCCCCACGCCCTCTACTGCCGCCAACGCCCCCATTCATCCCACTGCGGCCTGACCTCAGAGACACGGGAGGTTCTGAGCCCAGTCCGCGAGGCAGGGGCGGAGGCGGCCCGACACCCCCACCCACTCTCGGTACCCACGTTTCTGCAAAAACCCGATCGTTAACCCCTTCGCGGCCGGGGCGCTCCGAGGCTGGACCCCGCCCTTCCAGCCCGCGGCCCCCACCCGGGACCTGGCCCAGCGTCGGGACCCCCGGACCGCCACCTCCCGGCCCCGCCGTCGCCGTCAACTTTCCCGGGAAGCAGCAACTTTTCCTACTGCCTCCGGCTCCGCCCTCCCGGGGCCGGGGCGCCCGCGGCCCAGCCTGGCGCGGCACTGCGGTGGCCCTCCCGGCCGCCCCGCGACGCTTCCCTCGCCTCGGCAGCCCGGGACCGGCCCTGCGGCTCCGGGGAGAGGGTGAGCCGCCCCCTTCCGCGCCCCCCGGCCGGCCGGGCTCGGGCGCCGCGCGGACGCTCACCTCCGGCGGACGCCCTCTTCATCGTCAGGGGTCGGGCGGGGCGCGTTGGGGACCGAAAGCCGCTTCGGGGCGGGCGCCCGTCTCCCGCGGCCGGGTCCGCATCCAGTTTCCGCCGCTCCGCCGGGCCCCGGCCTGGCCGCGGGACCAGGCTCGGCGCGCTCCGCTCCGCCCGGCTCGGGCTGGGCTCTGGCCAGGCGTGCGCAGGGGGCGCAGCGCCAGGGCGGCGGCGGCGCGGACTGGCGGGGCGCTCGCGGCGCGGGCCCGGAGGATCAAACGTTTTATCGGGATCAGGCGGTTGACGCGCTAGGAAGCCGCCGGTCCCTCAGCCGGCCGGGGCGGGGCGGGGGCGGGCCGGGGCGTGCCCTCGGGCGGGCGGGGCGCTCACCTGGGCGCGGGCCGGGGGCTGGGGCTGAGGGGCGCGGGCCGGGGTGGGGCGTGGGTGGCGCGGCAGACCCGGGCGTGCAGGCCGGGCCGCAGAAGGCGCCCAGCCCGGCCGGCGGCTCCGGCGCCACTAGGCCCCCGACAAAGGCGGCCACATTCCTGAAGAGGCGGTGGCCCCTGCAGGTGGCGGGGGAGGGTTTGGCGGGCCGGGCCGGAGCGGGCCCGGGTGCGGGCCCGAGGGTGTGGCGGCCTAGGTTGGCCCGGTCCCCAAGCAGGCAAGGGCCTTGTCCCGAGGCCTGGAGATGGCCTCTGCCCGATCCAGTCCCTTCCTGGCCTCACCAAACCCGAGTCCCCGTCTCCTGCACAGAAGCTCCGTGCTGGAGCACAACTGCCCCCATTTTTCAGTGAGAAACAGGCTGGAGGCTTAAAGAGAAGTACCGGGCCCTCTCCTTGGCTTTCCCGGCCTCCCCCTGCACCATCCCAGGGAGGGGACCCAGGCCAGACATGCCCCAAACCCTGCAGGGTCTCCCGCCTCTTCCCACCTGCGGTATAGGGGCTCCAAACCCAGAAGACGCTCTCTGAGGCCACCTGCTCAGCATTCCCCGCCCCACCCCAACCAAGCCAGCCCCTGCCTGGGTGGCCATGAGGCTAGAGAACGGAGCCTCTACCTGCACACACACAGGGGTGAGGTGTGCTTCACTGTCTCCTGCTTGGGGCACCCACCGGGCCTCACTGATGAGATCCTAAGTGCATCCCGGGGTCTTCAGACAGCTGTTCGGGCTGCCCTGTACCTGGAGGAACACCGGGAGTTAGCTCAGCCGGGCTGGGTCCTCCGGCAAGCCCATCCTGCATGAGAGGAACATACAGGATGGAGGGTTTTGCAGGCCAACCTGGCGTAGGTCTGTAGACCCTGACTAGAGGACAGAGTAGGGCCAGTGTGGAGGCCTTGATGATCCCCTCAGAGCCCAGGTCCACGGATATGAAGCAGCCAGACCTGGTGACTGGCAGCCCTGTGCTCTCTGCCTGCCCCTGGCCGTGGAGGTGGCCCTGAGGGAGCCGAGCAAGGCCCAGGGCTGCTGGCCTGCCTGCTGCCTTGTCCAGAGGAGGTAGGACCTCCCAGAGCCTCGGTGCTCCCATCTGAGCCCAGTGGCAGGCAGCTTCTAGGGCGGAGCCATGCTGGGCGGCACTCTGCCCAGTGTGGAGGCTGCACTGCCCACACGCCTCTGGCTCCCACTCTGTGGCCCTCATCACACCGTGGCCTGCTTTATCCCTGTCAGCCTTGTCCCAGCCTAGGCTTTCCAGGCAGTGGGGGGTCCATGCCGTTCCCAGCCACACAGAAGGTGAGGTAAGGCCCAGACACCCCCAGCCACTCTGCCCCTTGGCCTCCTGAAGGGGTGGGCTGTGCACACATTGTCCACCTCTCCAGGGGGTGCAGGAGTGCACGAGAGTGCCGCAGGCTCACCCCCTGCAGTGGCTCAGCAGGCGAGCCCACAAACACATCGAGACATGCATCACCAGTGCACAGGATGGGGAACCTCAGGCGAAACTGGCCCAGAGCCAGTGGAAGGCTCCGACCTGACCCCCAAGCAAGCGTTTCCCCTCCAAGGTCCCTGCACAGGGCAGAGCCCAGGATCAGAACTGAGTTCTTCACCGCAGGGATGTATCAGACCCTTAGACGAGTCATGTGGGCTTCTGGCCCCAGAACCCTCTCCCAGTCACCAGGCTCGGCTGTTCCCTGGTCTCTGGGCTGAGGAGTTGGGCCTCTACCTCCTCATAGGTGTGTGCCATGGGAACAGGGCTAAAGGGAGGGCTGGTTTCTTGTGACCGCCACCTAGGGTCAGCACCTTGGCCAGCGCCCTCCCCCTATGGAAGCCCAGCCCACTACCTGGGCGCTG
Organism: Ateles fusciceps; assembly: GCA_036589455.1. Taxonomy (NCBI): domain Eukaryota; kingdom Metazoa; phylum Chordata; class Mammalia; order Primates; family Atelidae; genus Ateles; species Ateles fusciceps. The sequence continues at coordinate 2,930 of JAZHEH010002245.1, forward strand.
GGCTGGGATGGCTAGGTGCCGGCCAGCGCTGATAGGGAGTTATGGGGGTGGGAAAGGCGGAGTTGAGCAGGGGCTAGGCAGCTGGCCTCCCGGTCAGCTGCCAGCAAGGCCTGGCCCACTTCTCAGGGTGGGTATGGGGGAGTGTTTGATAGGGCACATTTTTCAGGGTGTAGCCAGGTGGGGGCAGCATTGGAAGTGGTGCACTACCTGGGCAGGCGACTCTGGAGCCATCACCCCCTCAGGGCCCAACGGGCAAGGGAGGGAGGGCAGATCACAGGCTGGTGAGGGGCCAGTGGGGAGGGCTTGACAGGGGGCTGAAGCCCTGGTTAAGGGGCACAGCCAGTTCTATGGAGTGGCCTCGTGGGAGGAGCCAGGGACCCTGTGGGCAGAGCCTGGCTGTCTGCTGCCCAGAGTCTATGTCAACCAGTTCCTAGGAAGCCCCAGCAGGGGTGCTGGGAGGACAGGCCATATGTGCCCAGCTAATTCTAAGCTCCCAGGCTTTCTGGACATGTGGCCTTGGGGGATCAGGAGTGAGCTGGAGACTGCAGACAGCTCTGCCCTCAGGACCAGGCAGACCTGTCACACCCTGCCTGGGCTGGACCAGCAGGGCCACACAGGCAGTCTGCCTGAATCCTTGGCCACCCCACACTCACTATGTAGGGCACGTCCTTTGCTAGCTTGCCCAGCCCACCCACCCCGTCCAGTGAGGCAGGGGCCCCTGCCTCACCTCCTACCCCCACCCCTAACCTGGGCTAAGCCTCCATGACCCTAGTGCTAGTCATAAGGGCCCTGGCCCACTGCTGACCTTGGCCCGAGCCCCCTCGTGCCTCTCTAAGCTTGGGCACAGCTGTGCTAATGCCTAAGGCAGATGCTAATGCCTCTGGGCGTGGTGAGCTAGTCACCATCCCTCCCTTTGTTCACCATTCCTGTCGCTGAGAAGATCATCAGGGTTTTCCCTCAAAACTTCCAGGCCTGCCCATAAGAAGGCAGCTTGAGGATGAGTGGACCTTTAGAGGTGGCTGGTCCTGGGCCGCACAGGGACACCGTTCAGCCTGCTTGGAAGGGATGGTTGCTCCCAGGGCTTGGAGAGGCTTCATCTCCCACCTGGAGAGACAGGTGTGCAATGGGCCTTGCTTGGTGCCCACGAGACATCCAGGGCCTTTGTGCCTCCTGGGGGGCCTGGCAGCAGGAAGCTGGGTCTTTGCCCATACATTCCAGACCACTCCGGGCCAGCACAAGGAGAGGCCAGAAGAAAGCTTGAAGGTCATGCGGCAAGCACATGCCTGCCACGCAGCGTGCCAGTGTGACCGACCCTTCCCCCTGCACTCTGAGTGGGCGGCTGGGGATGTGGGCCCTGGTGCCAGGGAGCTGGGGGCGCGCCGGCCTGCCATCTGCTCTCACCACGGAGGGCGGCTGCATGCCCAAGGCCCCAGGGATCTGTGCCAGGCCTGCTGAGTGAATCATCCCATTCAGTCCTGCAGTGTAGACACTACTACCACCACCACCCATTTTCCAGGACGGGAGAAGGAGGTCTGGGGAGCCTAAGGGGACCCCACATATGGCAGCCCCTCTCAGCCCTCTTTTTGCCCACAGCCTCTGCTTCCTCCAGAAGCATCTCACCATCCCCCAGCCCTCGGGGCTGCAGAGGGTGTCCTGGCCTTCCCCCATCAGCTCTGCACCCCGAGGACTCCCATCTCTAGAGTCCCTCTGCCCAACTTTGGTGCATGTTGAGCTAATAATTGATCTGCTTCCCTCATCTCTTATTCATCAAAGCCACATGCAGCAGCAAGGGGGGCTGGCGAGATGAAGGGACCAACAGCCCAGAACCCAGGCAGTGGCCCCAAGAATCCCACTGTGCCTGCCCATCTCCAAATGCCTCTGACCTCTGCACTAGCGAGGGCCTCCTCCCACAGAATGGCATCCTGGATTGTGTAGCATTGGGACCACAGCCCCTGATGGGCCCTGTGTACCTCCCACTTCTCAGAGGGTACTGGGGACCATCGATGGGGTGTGTGCATTGCCCAGTGATGGCCCGTACCTCTGTCTCCCCCACCCCTGGACTGGATCCCTGGTGGCCCATCTCCAGGATGGAGAACTCTGAAAGGAGATGAAGGGAGACTCCGCCAAGTGGGACTAAGGAGGGCTGGCACCTGGACCCCTGGTCCACCATTCCTCTTGCTGCCCAGAGGAAGGGGAAAGGCCCAGGGCTCCTGGACTTGAGATGCGCTTCGGCCACTTGTCTTGACCAACAGGTCGGCTAAGTGTCTTCTCTCAGTGGGCACAACTCAGTTGGTGGCCTCTCTCTGGGGAGGCTGTCTGGGTGGGGCTGAGGAGGAGTAAACCTACTGGTCCCTGAAGGCCTAAATCTCAGTAAAGGGGCAGAGCTCCGGAAGAGGTGAACCTGGCTGTGCCCAAGCATCGGCTGTGGCTTCACGCCCCTCCCCCGCCCCTGCAGGGAGTGCAGATCCTTCTAGAGCCACCCACCTGGCAGTGACAGCTAAATTCAAAGCCAACTTTTCACAGCAGGAGATCCCTGTGGGCAGTCCGGAACCAGGATGGGGGGAGGGGCATCTGCTGAAAGCAGCCACGGGCTCCCAGTGAAAAAAAAACCAGGCCAGGCATGGCGATAGCTGTCAGCAGGAGTGGATGGGAGTGGAAAAGCACAGTCGCTTAAAGACCCATCTTGGGCCAGAGTCCGATTGCCCCTGGAATGCCTCAACTGGTTAGGTGCCCAGTCTTCCTCTTGCAGGAGCTCCCCTGCACCCCTGGGCACCCCACTCTGGGCCACCACTATCCACGCCGCATGGAAGTTTGTTCCGTTTCCCAGATGGAGAGGCTGAGGGCTTGCCACAGGGTGCCCTGCCAAGGACGCAGAAGGGCCAGCCTGACTTGTAGACTACCGTGGTCCCACCCTCCACAGTCTCCCTCGCTGCCTTCATCTGCTCACTTCCTCAGTCATTTGCCGCTTCATCAAACACTTGTGGAAAGAGGGCTGAAACACCCCGCCAACCTCTGCTAAGCCCCTTTCTGCATATCCCCACTGGGTACAGGTGGGGAAGCAAAGTGCCAGGGAGGCTGGCCTAGGCCTGAGTCCCCAGCCAGTAAATTTAAGGATAAAGGCATATAAACGCCGTATGGTCACTTGAAGCCCACAGGGCTAACTGGGAAGACCCCACCTGGCACTTACCTTGGCACCCCACATTCTGCCAGGGTGGCTCAGACCAAGAACCTGGGGGTCTGTACCAGCCAGTGGCTGTGCCTCTGAGAGGCATGGGACAAGGCGCTGTGCGGGGTGGGGGACCAGCAGAGCCTGTGCCCCTGCCCAAGCTGGTCCTGATGGGGCCTTTCCTCACCCCTTCCCAAGCTCTAGGGTGCAGAGCGGGGCGGGGCCAGCCCTGGCCTTGCAGTGGGATAGGGCCTGTGCCAACATTAGCGGAGGCGGGGCCTGGGCTGGGACTCCCTGGCACAGGGCCTGAGTTTTCTCCTGTGTCCAACAGACCTTGTCACCTGCAAAGGAGGTGGAAGGGCACATAGGCGGAGTGCCCGGAGTGAGGAGGGGGCTCTGAGGAGGCTGCAGCAGCCGGCAGGCCTCTGAGACTGGGGTATTTTTTAGCCAGGATTCCTGCTGACGGTCCAGGCTGGCCGGGGTTTGCTGCCAGCCTCGGAGGCCACTCTCCTAGCCTGCGTAAGGACATCTAGGGCCTGTCGGCTCCATCCACCCTCTACTAGATCGCCCCACCCTCCTGCCCATCCAGCAGGGTGAGGGGCTCCCAGGAGGCCGGCCATGGTGGGAGCCAAGCCCAAGGCCCTGTGGGGGTGCAGCACCCAACAGGCCACATGGATTGTTAGGGGCTGCTGGGTCCTGGGTCTCTGGCTCCCAGCCACCACTCTTAGCCAGCCCACCTAAGGGGCAGGTTCTGGAGGCTCTAGGGTCCACGCCTAAGACTTGGGGCTCTGAGCTGAGCATTTTGAGTCCACTGCCTGCTGGAACAGATGGCTTGGCAGAGTGGCCACAGCTTGGCTCCCCTGCTGGACACTCCTGCCTGCCCTGTGCCGCCTATGTGCTCCTGTCTCTTCAGGCCTGTCTGGCTGGTTCTGCCAAGGTGCATGTGTGCAGGGCCTGCAGGACCTTGTGACTAGCCAGGCCACCTCCCTTCCCATGGGCAAGTCGGCATCCAGAAAAGGGTCCTCTGCCTTGGCCACTCCCGTGGGACACCCCTTCACCCCAAGGCCTCACGTGGAAACAGAGTCAAGCACTCCATGTCATGCCTGCGCACTGCACCAGCAGGACTGGCTGAGTCCCCAAGGAGCCAGGCCCCAGGGCACAGGCCAATGGGATGGAGACCCAGATGAAAGCCCTGTGCTGGGACCCACGGCCCATTCTCTCACCTTCGCCGATGGCTGACTGCTTTCTCCTTGCGCGTTTCAGGAGGCCTATTGCGGGAGCAATTATTGAGAGTTTAGTAAAAGAATCGGTTACGAGACAGACGGGCCATTTCACATCCTGAAACGCCCTATATTCTGCGACCATGATAATTAACACAGACCCTCGGACAATCACGTGATAGGAAAGAGTCCAGAAAGAGGCTCAAATGCAAATTCGAGAACAGGCAGGTCAAATCCAAGAAGAAAGATGGAACATTCAACAAATAGTCCCACATATACAATCAACACTTGGCCTTGATTAGAGCGGAATTGACATATGGAGGAAACACCTGAATTCCTGCGTCACTCCTTGACACTAAAACAAGTTCCAAGTGGAACTAAGATTTCAGAAGTAAAGACGAAACCATAAAACTCCTAGAAGAAAGACATGAGATGCAAAAAAGTCTGTAATCTTGAGTCATTCTAAGAATTATACAAAACCCCGAAGCCATAAAACAAAACATGGGTATATTCAACCTCGTGAAAATAAAAGGCAGACGCATCGGAGGAAGAAAAAACCACCATAAAATGATAGCCAACAAAGAGTTTGAATTGTGGCAACTCATTTCACAAAGGGCCGCTTTTGGTTCTCAATACCACAATAGTAAGAAAAAAGAGCAACAACCCAAGAGAAAAATGGGCAAAGACATGAAAGGAACCTATCACACCCTGTGACCTTCACTCAGAATGGAGGTCAGTGTTGAGCTAAGACCGTAAGGTCTCCCCCTCAGCCACAGGGATGGCGGCCATCAGCAGGGTGAGGGTTCCCTATGGGGGCTGCTCAGGGGCTCCCGCAGGTCTGGCTGTTGGAGGGCAGGGAAGCCTGCAGGTCTGGTGGGGCTGGAGGAGAGCACTCACAGATATGTCCAGTGGGGGTGAGGAAGGGACCACGTGCAGGTACAGCTCAGGGGTATCAGCCCCGCTGGAGATGGGACGGAAGGAGAAGATACCCGTTCAAAACAGGAAATATATATCTATTTTAAAATAGAAACAGGCTGGGTGGAGTGACTCGCACCTGTGATCCCAGCATTTTGGGAGGCAGAGCGGGAGAACGCTTGAGGCCAGAAGCGGGACTAGCCTGGGAACATAGTGAGTCCCAGTCTCTACTGAAATAAAAATAAAAATTATCTGGGTGCTGTGGTGCACACCTATAGTCTCAGCTACTTGGGAGGCTGAGGTGGGAGGATCACGTTAGCCCAGGAGTTGTGATTGTGCCACTGCACTTCAGCCTGGGCAACAGAGCAAGACCCTCTAGAAAAATAAGCTAAAATATAAAATAAAATAAACAAAAAAAGGCTGACATCCATCCTCTCCTTGCCACCACTGACATGGCCGTGGCCCAAGTGCTCATGGCTGTCCCACCGCGAGTCTCCAAGTGCTCCTCACGCCTGCTTGCCCCTCTTGTCTTCATTAGCACCCCATTAGCAGAGACATGCTTAACTTATCTCCTGTCTTGGCGCCACAGAGGCCCTGCTCGGCCCCAGCCCCTCGCCCTAGTCCTCCACTGTCAGGCATGGTCCTGGTGGTCCTGGGGACTCCAGTTGTCCCCCACCATCACAGGCCTAAAGCAAGTCCCAGGCCTCCCACAGGAATGGCTCTGGGCAGTCCCTTTACCTTCCCAGACTCAGTTTCCCTGATGGTGAAGTAGGGGTGAGATCTACTTCCCAGTAGGGGGAGAATCCAAGGGAATGGAGAGCGTGGGGAGGAAGAAGACTTGAGGAAAGAGCATCCCTGGGGGGTCCCAGAGCAGCCGGGAGGCTGACAGGACTGAGTTTGCAGGTCCTGGGGGCATTCACTGGGGAGGTGCTGAGATGCCAGTTGGCTGGAGAAGTGAGGAGTGATCCAGGATGGCTGCCTGGAGGAGGGGCTGATCGCTGGTCCCTGAGTCCCAAGGTGGGCTGTCCATGTCTGCAGGAACACACCCACCCTGCTGCCTCCCAGGATGGGTGCTGGACAGGCCTGAGCTCCAGGATCACAGGAGGCGAGAGCCAGTGTCACCCACTAAGAGCAAGTGTGCCGCCCCTGCTAGCAATCTGTCCAATCCAGCCTCTGCCCAGCTATCTGGGGAAGAGGCCACCTTTTTGGTGGAGGCGGAGCTGGGAGCAGGAAGAGATGGGAGGGGGTGGAGATAGAGGGAGTAAGAGCTGAAAGGTGAGAGGTGTGGGTGTGAGGGAGGGGTGTGAATTGGTGGAGATGTGGGGGTGAGAGCTACAGGTGGGAAGTCATGGTAGTAGTTTGTGGGGTGAGAAGTGGAGGGTGAGAACTGGGGTGAGAGTTGGAGTGTCACCTCCCAAACCCTCTCACCTACAGATCAAGAAGCCCCTCCTGTGGCCCCTGGAGGAGCGGGGCCTTGCCCCACCCCAACCCCACTGGCATCTTGGGCAGGGAGACTTTGAGGTCAGGGGCTCAGCTCCCCGTAGGGCTGTCCAGCCCTCGAACACCTGGCCACAGCTACAGTGGGGATGCGGCCCCTGTTGCCTGCCTGCTGGGGGCTGAGTATGGTGTGGAGGAGCCTGCAGCCCTGGCCTTCATCACAGAGGAGGAGAAATCCAAGGTTCAGGAGGATGTCTCTGGCACCCAACATGTGAGATCCTTTGAAAAGCCCCCGAGTTCTTGGGGGGCTGGGATGAACATCTCGGGGAGACAGCAGTGAGTGGACCACCTGGCCAAACACACTCCTGTGTCACCTCAATTTTGGCAATTTCCATGCCCAAAATCAGATCCTGGAATGGCAAAAGGACATCCGGTAGGAACGAGAGGAAACATGTATGCTGCATAGACGGTAGCTGAAATAGCTGCCATGTCCCCTTCCCTGCTGGGCCGGTGTCATTGGCTCAGCTACTCTAACCTACCAGTGTGAGATGCTCACAACCGTGACACTGGGTGTGGGGTTGAGGGGTCTCTCTGTACTCTGTTCTCGTTTTCAGCAAAAATAAAACTGTTCTCAAGTTAAAAAGTTATTTAAAAAGAAGTGGGGGCTTGTTAGCAAAAATCTGGGATAGACAGAACGCAGCAGTGGGAGGCAGCCCACCCCCTGCTCAGAACGCACCAGCAGCACCCCCTCTCAGGGACGTGGCCAGGACTGGGGCCACTCTGAAGGGCTCTTCCTGGTGTGCGGGGGGCCGGTGGGCTTATTCCACCTGTCAGTCTCGCCGCAGGGTGTGACAGTGGAGTCTGAGTCAGGCTAACTCTACCCTGCCAAGGACGCCCCCTGCACTCAGGATCCGGCCCTGGCCTCCTTGCCCTGCGGGCTGGAGGCGACCCTGTGTGCAGATGGAGATGGAGGGGCATGTGCCATTGCTCTCCGGAGGTCAGGGGCAGCAGCCTCAGCCCTGGCCAGCCCTCTCCCTCGTGGCTGTGGCTGGGTCTCCTGGTCTCTGGCCTTCTTTCCATTCCACTCTGTAGAAAACAGTGTGGTGGGACATGCTCGGCCTGCAGATCAGACAGGCCAGCGTCCAAGCCCCAACTGTCACCTGAACTAGTCCTGGCTGAGTGCCGTTGATGCTCTAGGCTGAGGGCCCCCTTGACAGAATAGACATCATCTAGCTCCGCTTTAGGGCAGGGGAGGTGGCAGCATGGGCCGCAGCCCTCCGCCAAAGCAGGGGCCAAGGGGGCTCTGCCTGGTGTAGGGGGTTTCCTCTATGGGGCAGGACTCTCAAATGAGCCCTGGTGACGTCTGGGAGCTCACCTCCAGGGGCGCTGGGGACTGGGAGAGCAGGCAGGGCCCAGTTCTATCAATCATCTGCCTTGTGCCTGGGGGGTTGTGGTAGTCCCAGTCTCCCCTCAAGTCCTGGGGTGGGGCAGGCCTGCTGGAACCCCAGGAGGCAAGAGAAGAGCATCAAGCCCCTGAGGAGACAGGGCCCCGAGCCTGGGAGGTAGGGACATGGCCTCAGCTGGGGAGCCTGTGGCCCTGCATGCACTGTTCCCTCCAGTCTGGGGGAGCCTGAGCCCTGACCCAGTCCTGAAGTTTCATGTGCACGAAAGCCTCCCGCTTTCTAACCCAGGACACTATTGAGCCCGGTGCAGGCCCAGCTGCTGTGCTCCCTTCCCCTGCCGGGGGCTGGGCCAGCTGCATCCTCACGCCTGGGTTTCAGGGCTTCTCAGGGGAGTGATGGCACTGCCTGGGATGTGGGATCCTCCCACTGAAAAGAGCCATACGACTGTCCCTCAGCACCCTCCCAGAAGGGACAGCTCCCCCCCGGGAAGTCTTAACATAGACATCGAGGTTGCTCAAACTCCCCCCATGGCTTGGCCACTACACAACTGTATTTCTTTATGTCCATGTGCCTTGCCTGCTCCACAGCCAGGACCAGCCACCATCTGTGCAGCCTGTGAGGGGAGGGCTGCTGTGGGCTGGGCTGCTGAGGCAAGACAGGGGTCCGGGCCAGAGAGGGGTGGAGGCCAAGGAAGGGCCCCTTGGAGCCAGCCTTGGGGTGCAGCCAGCTCTGCCACCTCTCCCTGGCCTCCTCCCTCCAACCTGTGACTCCCAGGAAGCACCTGAGGGCCAGCCACTTGGGCCTGGCAGTAACTCTGTGACCCATCACCCTCACCAGAGTCTCCTGGGGTGTAGAAGGGGACAGAGTCTCCCCCAAATCGGGTGTCTTGTTCCTGGCCCCGGCACACAGGCCTGCCCCCCAGACATCTGTGGACATTTGTTAAGAGTGGGCATCAAACTGCTTCCATTTTGCAGGAGAGGAAACCAGGGTCTAAGGCGTGGCAGAGAGCCTGGCTGCCACAGTGGGGGAGGTGGGAGGCAGTGGCTGAAACCAGGCAGTGCTGCTGTTGACTCTGCGAGTCGCACAAGTCTTAGGAGATGATTAAAGGGCACATTGTGGAATAGGGGAAGAGGATCAGGGGAGCGGAGAGCCTCAAAGACCCCGCGATGTTCTCAATGGTGACTCAGAGAGAGCTGCAACCAGCGTGGCGTGCAGAGTGCGGAGGGGACAGCTTTGTGGCTGTATTAGTCATCCCTGTGCAGTTCAACCCAAATCCTTGCTTCCAGCCCTTGGCTCCGTCTGTGCTGTGGGATAGAGGAAGGGCCACCTCTCCCCAGGGCCACATCCTGGAGCCTGATGACCCTGGCCCTCAGATATAGCCCCAGCAGCCCACTGTGCAAGTGGTGGACCGGCGCAGGGATTTGGCTCTGTGCCCTGCAGGGTGGCCACAGGACCAGCTGCTGCCTCAGTTTCCCTTATTCTGTCAAACTTTGACAAAGGTCCCTGGAGCCTTAGGGTCCTGCTCTCCCAGGAGGGAACCCGGTGATAGTTAGCTACCCACAGCAGAGGAAGAATTAGTGCGTGCCCCAGCCCTGGCAGGATCTGGCATTTGGCCGCATGGAAGAGAGGAGGAGGCACCCACCGGGGCTTGGCAACCATCCCGCGGTCATCCCCTTCCCCGGCCCGCCAGGAGAAGAGGGAAGCCCTGACAAGTGCCAGGCCTTTGAATCGCCCATCTCCATGGCAATGCGTGGGCAAGGGGCCGGGCCGGCAAGCGGGCGGCGGCTGCGCAAGCTGGAAGGAGGAAGGGAATCTTTTTATTTATGGGGGAGGAAGAGTTGGGGAGCCAGGCTGTGCCCACGCTTGTAGGGCTAGGCTGCAGTCTTGAGGCCTGGGTCCTCTGCCCCTATAGCCAGGGCCTTGGAACAAAACACCCACCCTCACACCCCGACCCTCTAGGCCCGGCCCGGTGAATGGAACATCGGCGAATGGAGGGCAGAGTGGGAGCCAGTTTCGCCCCAGCATGCACCCAGCCTGGAGAGTGGCCCAGAGGGTCCCTGGCAGCTCCCGCCCACTCCTCCATTCCCCCAGTCTCCTGTGATGCAGCACCTGGGCAGATCCCACACAGAGCCAGCTGGGCCTGCAGTGAGGAAACGTTGCCCAGAGCAGACTCTGCAGAGCTGGGACTCAGGCGGGACTGCTTCTGGAGGCTCTGAAAGCCTCACGGGCAACAGGAGGTGAAGAAGGGTCACCAGTGCCGAGCACCCTTAGGCAAGCCAGAGCTGGGCGCATTTGAGGACGGGCATTGGCGCGGGGCTCCAAGGGGACAGCCGGTCCACTACAGGCAGCATGGCCTCCCCAGAGGCCCGGGCACCACTCCTCACCTTGGACAGGGGGCCCTGGGCCTTGGGGCATCATCGGACCTGCCTGCCGTGGTGAGGCTACCACACCTAGGATTCTGGCCCACAGCTTCCAAGCGGCCCATCCCCCACCTTCCCAAGCTCCTCCCTTCATGGCTCACATGCTGTTCCCTCAGCCCCCAAACACTGGAACATGGCATCTATGGTGCCTCAGCAGGGGAATTCTGACCCCAGGCCCTGGGGACAGTGCAGAAACCACCACTGCTAATCAGAGATTTTATTAAACCTAAAAAATGTCTCAGCCAGATTGAAAGAGCGGGGAAGGACCCCATGGCTGCCTCCCCCAGCCCCACCCTCCACAGGCCCTGGCCCCCCCCAGCCCCCATCTCCTTCCCCCTGAAAACGTCTAAAGTGGGGCAGTACCTTGTGAAATTGGAGGCACCGCACTGGAAATCGGTAGCCGCCCTGCACCATGAGCTAAACGGGTGTTCTGTACCTGCCCTGGTTTTGAGCTGAGGGAAGCGTGGAGGCAGGGGTTCCCCACTCTCATAGGCCCTGGGTGTGCGCGAGGAACCCCAAGGTTGGGCTGAGAGCACTTGTGGAGCCACTGTGCCCCCTCCACCCGAGATCGGGGCCTGGGTGCCCAGACATACAGACCTTTTGGGGAGCCTGGGAATTAGGAAGCCTAGAGCCGGGACCCACAGGCTGGAGTCTGAGCTTTCATCCCCCCTCGACGAGGCTCCCCCTGC
>JAZHEH010002247.1:0-98584 GCA_036589455.1 Ateles fusciceps
TTAGTAAGACCATGCGATAGATACCCGGTAGAAGACTAAACATTTCAATTACCGCCACAAGCCATATTGGGCAACACTCATCTAGTGCTCTATACAACTACCACAACACCTCCGGCCCAGATTCAATTAGGAAATAGCTCTTGACGGGGTGATTAGAAAAGAAGGAATAGAACTCTTTGGAAACCCTAGCCGTACAATAGCCTTTTTAAAAATGCTACTCCTCCAAATCATGACATCATGAAAATTGTTTTCTGAATGAACAAAGTATAAGCATCTATGGCTAATATGGTTGACATAATTAATAATTGTCATTGAGATAAATTAATATTGCAAACATAAAACAATAGACACACCTTTCCCTTCAGGTTCGTTAATAATTGAGTGATCAAAAGTAATTGCCATTAATTTTACAAAAGAGGTAGTGAGAGAGGGTCAAAAAGTCACCAGGGCCTATAGACCTAAAAGTCAGACTTTTCAGAGACGTGCTAATAGATATTTGGTAATCATTGAAAAGAATGGACTTCACTGGCTGCTCAGTCCTCCAAATAATGAAAAAACAGCACAATATTATCACTTCAACAGCACCTAATGAGTCTCATACTATGGCTGATACATATCAGATGTATTTTTCTTTTATTCTAGTATAATGTCATCCTTTATAAATGCTTTTGTTTATTTTAAATTTTCATTTAGTTGGTATAAGCAATACGTAATGAGTCAAGGCCACATAACACCACATGCATCCAGCGGCGTTGAATCTGTACATCAATTTGAAGAGTATTTTAACCTTATAAATATTGTCTTTCAACTGGGACAACATGTAGATGCCTTTCCATTTATTTTAATTCTTTTCAAAATCCTTTATAAGGTTATTTTGTGTTTTTAAGTAGTATACTTTTGCATTTGCTTTTTAAAACCTACCTCCAAGTATTTCATTCTCTTTGATATTATTGTAAGTGCATTCTTTTTGACTTTTATTTTTGGATTCCTAGAATCTATTTGTTTGAATAAGACCGATGTCTGTTTCTCTGCACAGTCTCGCCCCCTCAACACACACACACACACACACACACACACACAAAAACACATACACATAGCCCTGCACGCTGAAACTCTAAGCCGGATGTTACTGGTTGCTTACATACCTATAACGCTTAAGCTCTTTTCCTTGTATTTTTCTAAAAATTTGGTAGTTATATCTAGGAGCTTGATCGGATTTCAATTGCATTTTTTGACCAAAAAAAAAATACTTTCTACGGTGTGCTGTGTCTTCCGTCGAGGCATATGATATATAGTTAACGCTCTTTTTGTAATATTAGAAGACATTAATGATTATTACCTAGATCCATTAATTCATTAAAGGTTAAAATTTTAACATACTTTCATAATTTATTAGTTAGAAATCTTTTTAAAACACTTTCCTCACCAACTCCTTCATTACACCAAGGAAGAGTTTGTATTTAAAAAGCAGATTAAATGCTTGAGCCATTCTCTTTATTTACCAGTTTCCAAATAATGAGCTAGTTTTCTAGGTTTTGCCAAATTGAGTGGTTATGTTTTTAAGTATTTTTATGAATTTGGATATTTAAACATATTTAATATATTTCAATTCATTGTAATGATCTTTACTAATGCTCAAATTGCCCCATATTTGGCTGATGACAGCCTCTTCAAGTTGGCTCCCAAGTTTTTTTGACTCAACTCTAGTAGCGTTTTTAGCTTCCTTGCTATTTGGTGTGACAAGATATTCTATGTACTTCTTAGACATTTCTTGCCACATATTGAAGTCAGCTATTTATTTAAGTACTTCTGGGTCCTTTATTGGGAAATAGCATTTAGAACCATCCTATGGGCACTACAGGTGAACTTTGACACTGAGATTTTCATTGTTTCTAAGTATTTTTAGTGGACAGAGCTTAAAAATGTTTTTAAAATGACAAAACTGAGTTCATACTGATGACTTCCATAATTGGATAATCTTAAGAGATCTTCTTTCGGGCTATTAAAAATCTGGCAAAGTAGTTCTATTCCATAAGATTATCTCTGTGTCAAATGATTTTTTAAAAAAATATTGTATCCACTAGAAAATGTGACTTGCTCTTGGACAATGATAGGTAAATAGTTGACAAATTCTTTGTCTAATTTCCATTTTACATACCTACGGCTGGCCATAATTTCTGAGTAAAACATTAGATGATCTCATCAATATTGTTGTAAAGATGAGGACAATAAGACAAAGTATTTGAGATCCGGACTATCTGGAAAATATAAAATGTATAGTTGCCACATAAATATTCTAGGCCAAAGATGACAAATACATTGGCTTATGAACATGTCCAATATTAATGATTAGGAAAGCAGTTGCTAAACTGGGTCCTGAGCTGTTCCAGTCCTGCTAATAAATGTTCCATAAACAAAAGAAATTAATGTTCACAAAAATTTTGGAAATGTTGAATTGAAAAAAAAACACAACAGAGTTCTTTACTTCAAGACTCCCAGAGTTGTTAATGTTTTAGTATGCAACATGACTCTTCAGGAAGGGAAATAGTATGCAGTGTTTATATACTTATTTGAATGCTTCATGGAACACTTTTGTACATGATATCTTGTGAATGCTGGACCAGGCTATTCTTTTAAATTAATCACATTCCAGTTATGTCTTCCTGAAGCTCAGGTCAATGTATTTCAAACTGATCAGGATGAGACTTTGGGAGATAATTAATCTTCTTCATTGAATGTTGAAGAGTTTGTGTGTGTGTGTGTAACTGTGTTATAAAGATAGAAATATTTTTTTATTATGTGTTGAGGGCATGATTTGACAGATCTCAATGATTGATCATTGGGAATAGTCCCATCTGAGAGCCACAAAACCATCCACAGCTGTTACTTCGAATCTTTGTGCTGTTCATTTTTTGCTGATCCCTCACAACTAGTATTAGTCATGTTGCTTCTGTTTCTAGGCAGACAGTAGTAGTTGCTTTTTAAGTGGCCTCTAGAGACTCTTTAATATAGGATTTACATGTAGGAATCTTTGATCTAAGAAAAGATTTTTCTTACCCTTAGGTGTTCCAACGTTCGCTAAACGTGTGATGCTTTCAGCAGTTATGAGATCCTGACTACAGAACAAGGTAGCTTAGAAACTAAAAGGTCCTTAAAACTTGCCAGTAGGTTTGAGGGGGGTTCTCAAAGATTAAACTGTTGGAAAATAGCATCTATGGGAAAATGAAAAAGTAGTCTAGATTGTTACACCTAAAGACGAGATACTCTGATATGAAGGACTGTTATTTAAAGCATTCATCAAACTATTTATTGGAGTGCAGAAAGAAAACATTGAAACATCAATATATTTATTTTTCTCATCCTTTTAAAATTTCTGTGCTGTAGTATTTTTAATGTTTACTTATTAAAATGTATAAAGTAATGTGTAATGTATACATGTACAGTAGTACATGTATATAATCTATAAATCCATATACATATATTGGGACCCATGCTCAATAGTTTTTTAATAAATTAAAATGGATCAGAAAAAATTGATTTATAGGATTGTGTGAATCTCTTCTTCATCAGAAGAGTTTTTTAGAGTGTATGTGTGGGAAATGGTGTTGGTTTAAATAAGAGCACAAGGGATTCAGTTAGATCCACTTATTTTATTTAAATACAACAATTATTAGTGATACAGCATTCATTGATATTCAGCAAATATTTTCTGAGCATGTCCTATGCAGCAAACATCGCACTAGGCTCTGGGCATATGACAGTGAACATAAACGTTGTCCTTGACCTCATAGTCCTTCCCCACTATAGTTTAGTAGGGAAGACAGCTGTCAACCAAATAATCATACGTTTAAATATACCACCAAAAATGGGTAAGTGTTATGAATTAAAAATGCAGCAAGTTACAGGAGGCTACAAGAGTATAAACTGGGGCACCAACCATCTCTATTCTGGGGTTATCTAGAAAGGTTATCCTGAGAAATGACATTTAAGCTGGGGCCTGCAGAGATTGATTGCATGATTACTTTGTCAAGAGATAGAGGGAGAGTGGCCTAGATGGAAGTACTGGGTATGTGTGAGGGCCTTGAGGGGTCATGAGGTGAGTGAGGGCCTGTGCCACAAGGTTTCAGACAATGCGGAAGCTTCAGAGATGGATCTGCCTGACAAAGAGGTGGAATGCAGGCTAAATGACCTCAGGACCTTTGTCCTTCTTCAATTCCAGGGGGAAAAAAAATCAAAAACTAGTTGGAGGTACCAGAGGGCTACAGAAAACAACAAGAAGAGAACATCGAATTCTGCCCCAGCAGCAATTCCGGGAAATTCAAGTAATACCCCCCTGTGTGGCCCTCTGGAATCGTACCTGGTAAGGGTAAAAGGCAGTGTGTGCTCTATGTCTGCGCTACAGATGTGGACATTTTTTTTTTTTTGACTGCCTGAGAATTTCATGAGTAGTAGCCAGCTAGAGAGCCTAGCAATGTGTTGTGATAATGTGTTTTCCTGAGTTATTTTGAAACAAGAGGGTGTATGTACTACCCTGTTGGCAAAATTAAAGGATTTTGAGCTAGGATAAATGAGGTAGATCAGAGGGTAATTGCAGGAGGTGGGGCTGTGGCTAGCCCTGCTTGAGGGCTTAGGCCCCAGGCTGCAGAGGAGCTAAATGGGAGAGCAATATTTGACGGTCCTTTGACGCGGTGCCTACTAATAGGCTAGGGGAGGAGAAGGACAAGGGAGTCCAGGGTTGGACGATGAGCATGAAAGAAGAGTGGGCGAACCAGGGAGCGCTTGCCACATGGAGGGCGGGAGGCGGCTACACTGGGTCCCCAGAGCCAAGAAAGGGGCACGAGGAGGCGGCGCGAGCCCCGCCCCCTCCCTGGCGGGCGCGGGCGCGGGCGCGAGACGCTGCGCGGCGGCAGCGGCGGGCGCGAGCGGCAGCTGTCAGGCAGGCCACCGAGGTCCAAGCCGCACTTGCTGCCCCATTGAGGACAAGGAGGCAGCAGGAGCGGTGACGGTGTCGCTGAGGAGCCGGACTCCCGGCACGTAGAGCTGACCTGCCTGGCACCCGCGGCCCTCTCCTGTTTCCTTCCCATTGTGTTGGGTAAGGTGCCTGTACGTGGGCAGGAACAGGGGCTAGGGGGTGGAGGACCCGGAAGGCCGGGAGGTGGGGGGGGGCCTGTGAGAAGAGGGAGAAAGGAAAGTCTAGTTGATCCCCGGGGCCACTCGTAGCTTGGGGAAAGGTATTGAGCCGCTCTTGGGGTCGGAGTTGGGGGAAGGTGACAGTGGAGGGGGGGCGTTGCTGAGTAATCCCGAGCGGCTGCCAGAGCCTGGCAGAGAGGCGCAGGGCTCCGTGGGGGAGCGGGTGTGGCTCAGTGCGCATGCGCCACAGCCGGCTCGCTCTGAGAGCTGGGGGTGAGGTGTGAGGACCTGGGTTGGAGGTAGTTGGGACTACGCGTGACATCTCACTTTCTAGGTCCCTAATGCTAACAGTGCCCCTGTCATAGAGATGCCAGCATTGTCGTCTCCTAAGGCAGCTTTTTTCCTTGTGTTCAGCTCGCTTGATGTCATCCAAACCTTATCTACCTATGTCTCTGGGCAGTCTACTGGGGGGAAAAGTGGCCTGGGAACATTGCCAAATTGCTATTTAGTGTGTCCTTGGGCTCATAGCCCTAGAGCTGTCGTTGTGAAGAGTGAAAAGTTAGACATGAGACTCCACATTGGACCCTTCGAGTTGCATATAGGATATAAATGTGGGCATGAATGTAGAAATAGCGTTTCAGCGGCATGACAGCTGTGGCATTTGGAGTCAGCATGGCTGTAGCTAATAACTTGTCAGTTCTGCAAAATGAATCCAGTGCATCAGAGGGCTTCCCCGCTATGAAGCACCCACCACCACCACCAACGCCAAGTATTGGGTTGTACAGGAAACAACCTACACCATTTAAGTTACAGGGGCTCAAACATTCAATCTTTTCTCATTCGTGTTGAATTTTACATAAAGATAGCCGCACCCAATTCTTCAGTGCAATATTTCCAATTATTGTGCCAGCATTCAACAGTGAATTGAGTAACCCTTACCACTGTGTCGCCACAAGATGGGCTTTCCCCACAGGTCCAATCATGGCTTCTCCCCTGTACAGACTTCCAACAATGTCACTCTCATCCACTGCCTAGCCCTCCCCAGTTGCTATTCCCCTACCGAGCCCTGAAGTACATATCCCTCTCAAGACTTGCCTCTGGGCAATCTGCACTACAGATTTTGAGCATCATTCCACTCCATGGCAACTGAACTGATACCAATTTGCTTTTCTGCCTCTCTTCTCTTCATCATCATACTAAAATGTACTATTTCCAAAGGTTCAACTTCTTTTTCTTCGTTGTACTGTTTCCTCCCCCACCTCCACCCTCACCTCTAAGAATCTCCAACTAAATGTAATAATTTGAATGAGGCTGTGTGGGTGCAAGCACTGGAGATTCAGAAGGTTTCAAGTGTGTTAAAGAACAAAGAGCTGGGGAGTATTGGTTACGTGAATTCCTAATTTACCTCACTATCCAAGACTGAGACCCTGATAGGGATAAAAAGTGAATAAACTATCCTTAGGACATGCTCATTAATGTGTTTGTGGGGGTAGGAAAGGGGAATTGCATCTCTCGCATATTTGACTTAAAGCCAGATATTTCTCTGAATGGGATCAAAATCAGAATAAGTGTTTTGGTCCAAATGCTCACCTGATAGAAGACCCATAGGGATGCATAAGGCATTTGACTTTCCTATTTACATATTTAGCATCATCAAAGAATTCATTTGCCTGCTTAATGCTACTTTGTTTAAAGGTTTGGATTAAATCTAGCCTATTCTGGGGGAGGAAAAAATGATTTCATTTGCTTTTATACTGTGCTGGTTCTTTTTAATTTAAGTGTGTACTAAAGGACATCACATTCATTTTCAAACAATGATGAATGATTGCAGAGATGCCAGCACCCACTGACAACATCAAGTGGAGATAATTATTCTGCTCTTGTTTTTGGTAGGAACGAGGAAATGTATATACTTATTTTTAAAATGTGAGAGTAGGGGAGGAAAACTCGAGCATTTCCCTTGACTTTCAACAGGTGGAATTCCTATTATGTCCCAACCAGAAAAGGATCGAGTCAAGTTCATAACTTCTGCTCTTTAGTCACCTTATAAGTAATAGTACTTGGACATCTTACAGAACTATGGATCTATTGTACCTTGGTATCAATTCAGAAACATTAATTCTGGGCACCTACCTAATCAGTTAATTGGTAAACAAATATTTATTATCTCCATGGAGGATCCTGGTGCTGCACGCTGAAGGGGCTTCAAAGATGTACACAAACAGTGAGCTTACTATCCAGGAATTTAAAATTGATCATATAAGAAAGACAGGAAAAGTTCGTTAACAAAATATGGAAGCATAACTATATGATTTCAACTGTAAACTATGAGATCCTAAGCTTACATGTTAATTTGTACACTCTCTGAAGGCAAGACCTTGCCTTAAACATTTATTAATTTCCAACAGTATCTACACCCAGTGGATGTTTGAGTGATGAAGTTTTGCAAAGTAGATTGGGTGGGGAGAAACCAGAGGCAGGGAAAGAACTTTCACAATAGATTAGATGCGAGGAGATGTGAGCCAAAATGAGGATGGCAGCACAGGACTAGAAAATGTTATTTCTAGGGAAAATCAGCAGGATTCAGAAGGTAAGGAGACAAATCTAAACTGTATTCATTTTTACTTTTAGCAAAAAAATGAGAGTTGAAGACAGCAGAGGAGAGTGGAGGCTCTCCTTAGTAAGGACACAACACACAATAGGCACTATAGTGTTTTCTTAAATATCAGTGGCAGGATTGGACCAGAAGACCCTGAAGGTCCCTCCAACGCTGAGATTCTGTGCCATATGCAGATGTTCAAGCTTGTTGAGGAACAAGGCATTCTCAAATATGGAAGAAAGAGAAAAGGAAGAATTCTTATACTTAACCCTTTCTGAGAAGGGTTAATACTGAGCCACAAAGCCCTCACTAGTGCATGAAAGGAGGTGGAGGAGCCAGAGGAATAAAAATATCAAACCAAATTTTTCAAAAAATGCTTACAAATCTTTGCAAACTTCAGAATCTATTCATTCTCCCCCAAATCCTGTTAAGTAGGGTAGGTATTATCTGCTCTATTTTTATGTAAGAAGATACTGAAACAGAAAGATTAAATGATCTGCCCAAGTTCATAAAATGAACAAATGGTATAACACTGGTGAAGACCCTGGTATCCTGATTGCTGCCAGCTAGCTTAGTGCTCTTGACACTGAACCACATTGCTTTTCCTCTTTTTTTCCTTGGCATAGAAGCCATAGGCCCAGAAGTTATGTGTGCACATAACCAAATAGGAAATGCACAAGCAACTGCAGCATTATCTCAGACAGTTATTAATACATCATCATTATTCCTGGAGCTGAGCATTTGGTTTCCATATTCACTCAGTCCTTGAGCTGTCTATTGAGTTTATCTGCAACTGGGAAAGTAGGGTCAGTGAGTCTTTTAATGATGTGAACACCTGTTTGCTAGGAACTTAAGGAAGCTCATTTGGCATGGACCCTTAATACTAGCCATCAGAATCATGCCCAAGCTTGTACTTCTGTCGCTTTTTAAAATAAGAGTTCAAGAGTTCTGCTCTGTAACATTATCCTACAGACCGGTATTAAAAAAAAATAAATAAAGAAGTGTGCTAACACTTGTTTCATCTCCATTTAAAGAAATGTTTGTTACTTGAGCTAGTTCTAAAGACAGCAATTTGGGAGCAGGAAACAAAGGGGACAAAAACCAGGAATTGTAGGAAACTTGAGAATTCTGTAGAGTATATATAAACCAAGAAGGAGCATAAAGCCTATCCATTTAGGAGATATTATTTAAAATTCATAATTACTGATTTAGATATCTAATAAATTCTTATTATAAGTTTTATCTATATGTAGAAAATAACATGAGATTATTAAGCAGCAGATATTTTTTAAAGCTTCTTCTTCCTCAGTAAGAAAGAAAACTACACAAATCTAGAAACTGTTTTTCTTCTTAGACCAGTACTCTTGATGCTGCTTAAATAAGACTCTTGCCACAATTAATTATAATAAATAAATGAAGGAATATTTACATTTAACAACACCAGCTAAATATTAAAACTGGTGTTTAAGACAAATGACCTGCTGAGTGGGATGGCTCACGCCTGTTACCCCAGCACTGTGGGAACATGAGGCAGGCAGATTGTTTGAGACCAGGAGTTTGAGACCAACCTGGGCAACATGGTGAAGCCCCATCACTACAAAACATACAAAAATTAGCTGGGCATGGTGGCATGCACCCGTAGTCCCAGGTACTCAGAAGGCTGAGGTAGGAGGTTCACTTGAGCACAGGAGGTGGAGGCTGCAGGGAGTCATGATTGCACCACTGCACTCCAGCCTGGGAGACAGAATGAGACCCTGTCTCAAATTTTAAAAAATATAAAAGAGAGATGACCTAAACTAATGAATAAAATAATTAGCCAAGAGAATATACATTATTGTAAACAGGGAAGCCCATACACGGTTTTTCCTGCTCTCTGATTATGTGGAATCAATTGCAGAGACAACCTCGAGACAGACTGGTGAGTGCACTAACAACTTTCTTGGAGATGGGAATGTTGGTAGGTATAAAGGGAAAAAAGTTTCATCTCTGACTTAGGATTTCAACATATCTTAGATTGCTCTGTACTTTCCTTTTCCCTGAATGTCATCTATTGTGAATATCATCTACTTTCTTTAATTTGCATTTACTTTGAATGGAGAATTCAATGAAGAGACAATATAAAACTTAAAAATTATACAAAGTACAAATTAGGACAAGATAAAGTTTTTGGAATAAAAATGTTTTGCTTATGTTAAGGATTGGTAGCATTGTACACTTTTATTTGTGAAAAGCGTCCTCTGTAGGTTACCTGAGGTTGCTATGGGTTCTTTTTTTTCTGACTTGAATGTATTTTTAATTATAGCCTTAACGTTATTTTATTATAGATTTTTTTAAAATAATGTTTTCTATTCTATTTATAGAACCCTAAAAAGAAAGAATAAAACGACAACAGGAAAAAAGGACAATATTTAAATTGTGACAAAACAAACCCACTGGGTAGGTATTTCAAGGGGGCATACTGTGGATTTGGGATGTTTTAATATTTGATCTCTTAAAAGTGAATATTTAGAAAAATATATAGCTAGTACACATGCATTCCAAAATCATTTTAAGTGCTACTAAATTTCGTAAAATTATATTCAAATGTATGTGCTTCCAGAAACTATTTTGCATGCATTCCTTTGATTGATAATTAGTTTCCTCCCTTTGGGTCTATTGTATCAATATCATCCAATTAACCTTATCGTTATTGAGTTTCCTCAATAGACCTAGTGTGAAAGTACCTAACAGAATATAGCAAAAGGTAATATTTGTTCAGTAAGCATTTGATCTTTTTATTTTAAGACACATTCTAGGTATTCCATGTGTAGACATGTTGTGGCGGTAACAAGTTAGGTACTGTATAAATATTAGTACTTTAAATTTTACAGTATGTTTTCAAATGTTGCTATTATGAAATTAAAACCTAAATCCAAAAACTAATAAGCTATTCAAGATTTTCTCCTTAACAACAGCTGTTATATTGGTATCGGTCAGTTGTCATCAACTTAAATGCCATTGTTCCATGAAGAAAAAATATAGAAGATCCTTATTGAGGGGGGTGTTCCTATCAATGCAAGTATAAAATGGGGTAAATGCCTGAAGAAATGTAACTTTGTTCTCTCTTTCAAATTCTGGGTCCTGTCCTATTGTGTCCCAGACCTCTACCGACAGAATCAAGAATCCAGTTTATGTAGCTTTCTCTTCTCAGTAATTCTTGTATCCATCAGGAGCAGACTTCAAACCCCAAATCAATTTCATACTATTTGCCTATTGTTTGGAAGAGTCCACCCCCCCCGCGGCCGGCCTAACCGGAAGCTAAAGTCGTCACACATTTGAGTGGCATTCCTGTCTAGGCTTCCTCTACTAGAATAGGGTCAGAACTGAACCAAATTACAGGACCATCTGCTAGTCCATTTACCAATGGCACTCAGCCATTTTTCTGACATGACAAAAGACCTCAGAAAAACAAGACCTATTTTTCCCTTTTATGCAAAATGGGTTTTATTCTCCCTGCTGTACTATATCAATTAACGACCATAAATCAAGAAGAAGTTGAATGAGAAATCCTCATAATTCAGAGAAATTTGCTATGAAGTTGATTTCAGTTTCAGGTTTAACTGTCTTCCTCCTATTTTTCCTTTTATTTTCAGGTTCTCTTGGTTACAAACTCCTTCCCTTCTGGTGCCGCAAAAATGAGTGGGAAATCCCTGCTCTTAAAGGTCATTCTCTTGGGTGATGGTGGAGTTGGGAAAGACTCGCTTATGAACCGTTATGTAACCAACAAATTTGACTCCCAGGCTTTTCACACCATAGGGGTAGAGTTCTTAAATCGAGATCTGGAGGTAGATGGACGCTTTGTAACCCTTCAGATCTGGGACACTGCGGGGGCAGGAACGTTTCAAGAGCCTTAGGACACCCTTCTACAGGGGAGCAGACTGCTGCCTCTTGACCTTCAGCGTGGATGATCGGCAGAGCTTCTGAGAATCTTGGTAACTGGCAGAAAGAATTTATTTACTATGCGGATGTGAAGGACCCTGAGCATTTCCCCCTTTGTAGTTCTGGGTAACAAGGTAGACAAAGAGGATAGGCAAGTGACTACTGAGGAGGCACAAGCCTGGTGCATGGAGAATGGGGATTACCCTTATCTTAGAAACTAGTGCCAAAGATGATACTAATGTGACAGTGGCCTTTGAAGAAGCTGTCAGGCAGGTGTTGGCTGTAGAGGAACAGTTGGAGCATTGCATGTTGGGTCACACCATTGACTTGAACAGTGGCTCCAAAGCAGGGTCTTCATGCTGTTAAAGATAGGGAGCCTTTTAAAAATATGCCCCAAATTGGTCAGCCATTAGCGTAAGAATAACTGTGCCCCTCTAAGAGTGCACACACACACACAAGAGGGTAAGAGATAAGGTTCTAATTGTGAAACAGAGCTTTTCAAATTGAAGTGTAGAGCGACTAAAAAAAAAAAAAAAAGCTTTATCAAGCCAAGTGTATTTTGCGTGATTTCTGCTATCTTGTGTGTCTCAGGACATATCAGAAAGTTTTAGTCCTGAGAGAGTTACATATTTTTTAAATCACAGTTTAAACCTAGAACCCAGCCGCATGAAGGAGTTAAAGAGCTACAGCTATTTCTTAAGTGTGTTCCATTAATCAACTAATAAATGTCACTATCAGACTTGCCAAGCAGTTTCTGACATTTCTGCCAAAGGGAAAAAAAATCAGACTTTGAGCCGTATTATAATAAAAATGATAATGCGAACAAGGATCCCTAGGCTTGAAGTATAAGGAGGTTGTAGTGATTAGGAATGCAAAAGTATAATGATGTACACTGACTTGTTTAAATCCTTATGTATGGTTTGCTCCCATCTGAGCTTTTCAAAAAATACCATCTCAATAAGAGATACTCTAATGACACTGGCAATTGATTATACTTCTTGTGTTTGAAGTCACAGGATACTAGTGAATAGATTATGCTTAATATGTGCCAACCACTTTTGCAAATAAATGGTTGGTCTGCTTTACTCCTAAGTCTACTTTTGCTGCATAGAGATGTTGCTTCTCTGACAACCTCTTACCAATTTAGCAATGCTGCTTAGTATATGAATTTGGATGCAGTGCTCTCTGCTCATAATTTAGATGGTCCTTTTGATCCACCATGCTGGACTCATGGAGAAGACTTTAGAAAACATTGGGAGATAATGAGCTTTCTCACAAAGGTTCCTTAACTCAAATGTTTATTGAGGGGAGAAGAAACTGGTTTCTTGTATGTTGCACCTGTATGTTCAACTGGCCTAATCAGGACATTGAAAGTGACAGAAGAGCAACATTTTAACCCAGTGTTAGAATGAATTTCCCATAATCAGAGTTGTCCAACAGTGGAATGGACTGCCTTAATAGTGAGCTCCCTGCCTCTGAAAATATTCAATGGATGACCATCTGTTAGAATACCATAAAAAGATTTTCTGTACTGGCTACATGTTCAGTATAAAGTCCTTTCTGGCTCTAAGTTCTATGAATCTATAAACTACATCAGTGCCATGCTGTAGTTAGATTCATCTGACGATAACCGGTAAGACTATGGAGAGGGATGTTAAAAATTCTCAAACCATTCTGTGATCAATCTTTAAGGGCAACTACATAGCTCTTCCTTTTGCTTTTGCACTGTGGCAGGAAAAATTCTTGAGCTCTGAGTAATCTTTATGTGCCCTGATAAAAACAGTTTAAAGATCCCATGTTAAAATATAAAAATGGTTTGACAATTTTGGTTACCATGACTTCCAGTTATATACTGTATTATGAATACACAGTCTGGTTCTTGTTGGTTTATCTGTTTGTCCTACATAAATTTTAATCTGTACTTTAAAACACCTATGATAAAAATAGTGACAGACAAAAATTACCCCCAAAAAAAGACCTAGGCCAGGAAGTGGGTGGGGAGCTTTCATAGGAATAGAGCCTAGAATTCTCCATTGTAGCCACATATGGAATCAGCCTTACTTACATGTAGGACTTTTGTGCTTTAAGAGCTCTGGGACGTTTTGACCAAATAGAAAAGAAGAAGACAGTATTTCAACCCAGTCGTACTCAATATTTCCAATTAAGATATAATCCTGACCCCACTGTTCAATTAACTTTGATGCCAGAAGTCAAAGCCAGAACTGGGACCCCACAGCTCTTAAGTACTGGTCCCTATGCTGCCTATGCCTATAGCCAGCCACACTGGTTTCCAAGTTCTATGATCATTTTGCTACAATCATGTAGGGTGAAAATCTGTACGTCAGAACTGTTAAATGCTAATTATTTTTAAGTGCATGAGACCTGGGGCCTTCTCTTTCTACTTGCACTCTGCTTATATAGTTTCTATTTGTAGATCTCAGGCCTTCATCATAATGACCTCCATCAACTCACAAAAGTACTTGTCTCTATTAGAGTGGCATGTGGTCATTTGAGTAAAAATAAATTATGTGGGTATCAGATTCATAGGTATCCTGTCCATCTAAGACAAGTGTTAATTTTATTGACCCATCAACTGGAGCCCCTTTCCTCTTAGTCATACCATTGCTTTCTGCCAAATTACCACTCAATATCTTAATGAAAGCACTTAACATTAAGTGACATAAACAGTGGCATTTTGGTAAGCAACATTCCATAGGGTGCTACATATAGTTTGGGTAAGATTAAAAAACACCAAAGGCTGAAATCTGTGAGTACCAAGAACTGTGCATATAGGTTTAGAAATTGACTGTGTACCCTAGAATGTGCAGTGTAATATTTTCAATAGGTGTTTTTTTTAAGAACACTAGATTTTTGGAATAATATATTTCTAATTAGGACTATACTGTTTTTCAATGGTCTGTTAAAATATCATACAGAATATTTATTTAGTTTGTTGTCATGTATTGGCTAACTTTTCAGGGGCCTCAGATTCCATATGTCTTCAGTGGATTGATGAATTTCAGGTTGAATTTGTGCCTGCCCCAGCCATCTCGACTTTACCCTGAGGTATTCCACAATCCTCTTGTCTGCAGGTGCTGCTAAAAAAAACTCAAAATTGTGTATCAAACATTTTCTTTCAACTGTAAAGAAGTCATCTGTGTTAAAGTGAATAAAAAGTGCATTTTGAACAACCAACATACAATGTTTGTGTTTCTTCCCTCCCTTTCTCTTTTGAGCAATTGGTGGGTGTGATGGACAGTACTTATCAATCAAGTCACTCTTTCAGGCTGCACTGCATGTGGCCTCTGGATGACGTTTCGTGTGGTACTCCAAGCAGCCACTATCTAGTGATCAGATACTTCTGTATGATTATGAAGCAAACTTTAAAGATTGGGGCAGGGAGATCCTTTTTATTTTATACCACTTTCTTTCTATTTATTTATTTAGTTATTAGACACAGGGTCTCTCGGGTTGCTCAGGCTGGAGTGCAGTGGCGCAATCATGGCTCATAGGAGCCTCAAACTCATGGGCTCAACCACTTTCTAATGCAGGAAGTATATTGGGACTGGAAATTGAATCTTAACTTTCCACTTTATTTCTTTATTATAATTTAAAACCATTACTTAATGGATAAAATGTATACTATTCTGGTGATGAGTACACTAAAAGCCCAGACTTCACTCTACAATATATCCATGTAACAAAACTGCACTTGTGCCCCCTAAATTTATACAAATAAAAGAAGAAAAAAATATAATAAACAATGTTGCATAAAAAATAAAATAAATATTAAACCATCATAAAATATAGACATATTCCCTTTATTTTCTTGACTGGTGAATTGTACAGACCTTAGGAAAATATGAAAATATAGGTGAAAACAAGAAAAGCAAAGAATAATTTTGTTAAATATTCTCTTCTTTTGCCTCTCACATATTAGATTTTAAAGATATATTAACACCCAATGACTTGAATACATAATGGTGATTTTTAAATTATGGACACAAGTCTGTCCACAGCATATACAGTTTCATTACATCGATTCCATCTGCCACAGATTTCACTCTCTTCTCCCCTCTGTCTACTTTTGCCTGATAGCAACTTTGGCCAGTTGAAATTGGGGGATAGGGAATTTGTTGGGAAACAGATTTTTTTTTTTTTTTGCCACATGTACCATTTCCATCTCTGAGGATTATAATTTAACAAATTATCCGACCATGCTTCAAACGCAGCACCCCAAATCATTTTGACTAGTGTATAATGTTGCAACTTTTAGAATATAGAAAGCCATAGATTTATACACCACTTAATAAGGATTTGTTCATTCATAACTGAATTTTTTTTTTTTTTTTTTTTGAGATGGGGTCTCACTCTGTCATCCAGGCTGAAGTGCATTGGCACATTTTTGGCTCACTGCAACCTCTGCTTCCTGGGCTTAAGCAGTCCTCCCACCTCAGCCTCCTGAGTAGCTGGGATCACAGACATGCGCCAGCACGCCTAGCTTAACGTGTGTGTGTGTGTGTGTGTGTGTGTGTGTGTGTGTGTGTTTGACACAGGCTCTTGCTCTGTCGTCCAGGCTGGAGTACAGTGGCCTGATCTCGACTCACTGCAACCTCTGTCTACTGGGTTCAAATGATTCTCATGCCTCAGCCTCCCTAGTCCACCACCACACCTGACTAATTTTTGTATTTTTTGTAGAGATGGGGTTTCACCATATTGGCCAGGCTGGTCTCGAACTCCTGGCGTCAAGCGATCCACCCACCTAGGCTCCCAAAGTGCTGGGATTACAGGTGTGAGCCAACACACTGGGGTCCATAACTGATATTTTAAGCAGAATGCTAACTTCCTTGCTGTTTTTCTGCCTTATTCATAACCCAGTGGGAAATCTCATGATGTCTTAAGAATTAGTATGGTCTCATTTTTTGGAAATGGTTTGGCGATAGTCCTTCCAGAAAGAGGAAGGTATGGAATACATGATTGATCTTCCATCCTGTAACTGTATTTTTAAAACACCCTGAAAAATTGAGGCATCAATTTGAGTAATTTCAAGATGGGAGGTGGGATGGACATCTCTACTTTCATTTGAGTTACCCAAAGTAGATCTTGCAGCAATTTTTTTCGTCAGTGATCCAGATAATCATTTCGATTTTTCTCTCTCCTTCCTGTTGAAATGTAAAATTTATTACAGTGCAGTGTTTTTCTTACATTTGATTTTAGGACAGATAAACTGTAATATACAGTCTTAATCCATTTGGGCTGGACTAACAAATACCATAAGCTTGCTAGCTTATAAATTACAGAAATTTATTTCTCAGCTCTGGAGACTGAGAAGTTCAAAATCAAGGAACCAGTAGATTCAATGTCTGGTGAGGGCCTGCTTTCTTGTTCACAGATAGCACCTTCTAGCTGTGTGGAAGTGGGAAGGGGTTTCTCTTGGGCCTCTTTTTATAACAACACTAATCCCATTCATGAGGAGTTCACTCTTGTGACCTAATCACCTCCCAAAGGCCCCATTTCCTTATGATGCCATCCCCTTAGAGGTTAGGATTTCAACCTATGAATTTTGGGGGGACACAAACATTCAGACCGTGGCATATACATTTTGATAAAACGTTGATGTGCATGATTTCGAATATTCACTAATGTTTTCTTTTCCCAACTGGTCACTTTAATTTCCTCAAGTTTCCATCACCAATAGAGCTCTCGTGCTTTTTTTTTTTTTTTTTTTTTAGATGGAATCTGGCTCTGTCGCAGCAGTGCAATCTCGGCTAGCTGCAATGGGCTCCGCCTCCCAGGTTCAAGCAATTCCAAGCAGTTGGGATTACAGGCGCCCGCCACCACGCTCAGTTAATTTGTTGTCGTTGTTGTTCTTTTAGTAGAGATGGGGTTTCACCATCTTGGCCAGGCTGGTCTTGAACTCCTGACCTGGTGATCCACCCACCTCGGCCTCCCAAAGTGCTGAGATTACAGGCATGAGCCACCGCGCCCAGCCAGAGCTCTAATTCTTTACTACTTTCTCTTTAAGAGAAGGAAGGGATAATGACAAAAGCTAGATATGTTTACAGAATAAAAGAAAAATTACCAAATGCTTCCTTAGGACATGCTTGCAAAAACTGGTGAGCAAGGATCTCTTATTCTGCTAGTGACGGTAGTGGTGATAATGTGTGAAAGGGGTTTTTTTTAAGGGGGTTAAAAGTTACTTAATATTTTTCCAGTGAAAATAAGCATCTTCACAGCTCAAGATGTGGCGTCGTCACCTGTAGGCATACAGGAACTGCCGCAGTGATCTGTGTGTCTTCATGAATCTCTTTGCCTTCTCCAAAGGAAACACAGAGAATGATGATTCAGTTATATATAAATGCCTTTTTAAACGGTAGGTTTTGTGTGTGCAAGCATGTGTATTTTTAAGTAATCAGTCAGTTCCTTTCGTGCTCTATGAACTATGGGTAAATGTGTAATAGGTCTCACTATAGCACTCCTGAATTTTAATCAGACCTGCCAAGCTGTGCTGCATCTAGTTAATTGATTGTTAAAAAGAATTGGGAAAAGCTGCCTTAATAAAAGAAATAGCTCTTAATTCAACATTAGCTATATTGATTAGAGTAAAAATACAAATCATGCCTTCCTGTGGTGCATTCATGAGGAAGAAAGAAATAGGCTCATATCATCTCTTTTCTCTTACATTGTTCCTGGCGGCCTTAGAAACGGCATATAATATATTGCTTAACATAGAGTCTGTTGATAGGTGAACAAGTGCCAGTAGCCTCTTAAGTTCTCTCTTTATCCATTTGTTCCCTGCTAGAAAACTTAGAGTAGCCAATAAATGCCTTAAAATGCTGTTTTTTTCTGATTACAAAAGCCATACACATCCACAGTAGAAAAACAAGGGAATGAAAGAAATAGAAAAACAAGATTAAAAAATTAAAGTCATCTGTAATCCTATTACCCTAGATAAGCAGATTTTAACATTTTAGTGTAGATTTTAATATATTTATGTATTTTTTAAATTGATGTCATACTGCACACACTGATTGTAATCTTTTTCACCTAATGTATATAGTGCTGAACTTTTTTCTAAGACATATATTCTTCTAAGATTATATTTGCTGTTGGTATAATATTGTATTGAAGGATTTACCACAATTACCCATATTGCTAAACATTTAATAAAACACTTATTGCCAGACATTTAGGTTGTTTTCCAGCTGCCTTCTTTTCATAAAATAAAGCAGCAGTGAAGGTCCCTAATATCAATCTTAATTCTCACCTCTGTTTATTTCCTACTGATAAAATTTCTATGTCAAAGAGTATGAATTTTTCATTAATTTTAATATATATTGACAAATTGGCCTCTAGAAAGTTATCCCAAGTGACATCAACACCAGTAGAAAGAGGAGAACTATCTTTCCAGACACCCAAATGTATGGAATATTATCTTCCATACATTTAACCCCATTTGTGCAATCGGGTGAAAAAATCATCTCATGTTTTCATTTACATTTAATAGTTTGAGAGTAATTGTTGTTTATATACTTAATGGCCATTTTTATTTTTTCTTGAGTGAATGAACCCAGATGGGGGGTGGGGAACATTCTTTTTTTTTTCTAATTGATTCCAAGGAAATTTTTTATATTGCGGGGTATTAACCTTTGATCTTATCCACACTGCTGGTTTTCTGAAACTCCCTCCCATAGCTCTTACCCTTTCATTTTGTTTATGGTATTATATAAAATGTTATGTTCTGATAAATTGGAAAACTATGGTGGGTTGGGGAAAGAGAAATGCTTATATGATTTGTCCTTTGTTCCTGATTATATTTGAGAGTACTTTTGTTCAAAGAGATTATAAATCTAAACTTTTGTCAGCATGATAAAAGAATTGCTAGAAATAAAAAAAATTCATTCATCCAGATGCTTTAATTGCTTGATGTCAAATGACTGGTTTGAATTGAGTTTATTGCCGTAATAAACAGATTATTCCGAAGCCTTGTGTTAAAATGCAAATACAGCGATAGAAACAGTTCCACTTTCAACCACAAGGGGGCAATAAAGACCGGCTAGTTTTCCGCCACAGGCTAAACCTTTTGACTACAGCCTGTTCAAGCTGACCAGGTGCTTAACCCCCTTCCTTACTTTATATGGGAAAACTGAAGTCTGGAATGGTTAAACAACTCAAGGCCATACAGCTGGCTAGTCAGAGAGCTGTGTCATGAGTACTCTCAGGTTTACCACACTGTGATTTAGTTAAATTGACACAAACCGTAAACACATTCTTTTTCTGATTTTTAAATTGTTTTACTTTTAAAAATTGAGGTGAGATTTGCACACGGCATTAGCCATTTTGAAGTGTACAATTCAGTTGCATTTGGTACATTCACGATGCTGTAAACACATACATTTTTACTTCCTGGATTCAAATTCGAGTCCTGCCACTAAATAGATGTGTTACCTTGGGCTAGTTATGAAACCTTGCTGTGCCTCAGTTTCTTCAGTTTGCATAGGGAGGAATAATGCCTTCCACCAGGCTATTTTACAGGTTATGTGAAATATATGCACAAGTGTCTAGCAACATGCTTGACAAAGAATAGAGGAGGAATAAATTATTTCTATCTTTCAAGATGTTAATCAGCTGCTCCTATGTAGTAATAGCATATTTATTTGACAATAAGAGTAAAAACAGATGTCAGAGTAGATATTTCCTTTGTCATGACCATTATGACATGATTTATACCAGACTTTAAGTGTGTTTGGGTTTTAAAAATTATTAAAAATAACTTCATAAAAACAGTTCTTGTGGCATCATTGGCAACAGACTGCAGTATTTCATAGATGCAGAAAGGTCTCTTTAAAACAAACCAGGTTTTTTAAAAGAATTCTAAAACAGGAAGACTGATTCCAGTGTAGGCATGAGGTGCAGAAAATATGGTGATATGTGTACCATTTTAGGTCAAATGTTGGAACAGACTGTAAAGTACTTTGATCCAATCCCTTCTTTTTATAGATAATAAAACTGAAGCTCTACGTAGTGGCTCATCCCTGTAATCCCAGCACTTTGGGAGGCCGGGACAGGTGGATCACTTGAGGCCAGGAGTTCAAGACCAGTCTGACCAACATGGTGAAACACCATCTCTGTTAAAAATACAAAAATTAGCCAGGCGTGGTGCACCTGTAATGCCAGCTACTCGGAAGGCTGAAGCACGAGAAACACTTGAACCCAAGAGGTGGATCACACCACTGCACTCCAGCCTGGGGTGACAGAGAAGACTCCTTGTCCCCGCTTTCCAAAAAGAGGGAAAGAGAGAGATAGGAGACCTCTCTTTCTCTCTCTCTCTTCTGTGCTTTGAAGACACAAGAAAAATGTAGCTGTCTGCAAACCAGGAAGAGGGCCCCACCGGACATTGAATCTGCCAAGACCTTGATCTTGAAGGCTCTTTCCCAGCCTTCAGAACTATGAGAAATACATTTCTATTGTTAAGTCATCCAGTCTGTGGTATTTTTGTAGCAACCTAAGAAGATTAAGACATTAGCTTTTGTTATTAGCTATATTTCAGCCAAATGAGTCTTCTAATCTGTAGTGTTATTCTTCAGCTTGTGATGGTATGGTTGTTTGTACTGAGGCAGTTTTTTTGTATATACTAAATTGAGTTGGAAAGCTATTGCGTCTCTGCATGATACACTTTTTAATTTTTTTCTAGAATATTTCTTTAGTTACAGTAATAAAAGCATGTTTATTTGACATTCTGGCAGAGAGAGTCAAAATTCTCTGCCAGAATGACATTCTGGCAGATAATTTTTTTTTCTTTTTTTAGAATGTCTTACACTGCAAACAAAACCTTGAGATTTGTTACAACATTTGCCCTTTGTTCAATGTTTCTATAATTTTTAAGAATAAAGTAGTAGGAAGACATTATTATTTAAATATACCTCTAGCTGACATTTATGCCCAGGTGGATATGGGTCTAACCCAAGGGAAATGACGAGAACACCATTTTCTTTGGACCCATAAGGAAGAGTTAAGTTGTTTAAGGTGTCAATGAACTTAGAATGTTTACACTTGTTCTATAAAATCATCATGGAAAAAGCCAATATACATCTTCCAGATGATTGTGAGGGCAAAGTACTTCACACTTTGAATGTTTTCATTTTCACAATAATAATATATTCTATGTACTTTCTTAAACTGAACAGAATCAAATAGATTTAAACTATGAAATGGTGCTAAATGTTTAGATACTGACCTTAATCATAGTCCTCAAAATTCTTAGGGAAAATTCCAGACAGCAACTTAATTTTACTCATAAAGGCAGAATAAAACATGCATAGCTTTCTGGCTTCCTAAGCAACACACTACAACTGATTTTACATGAAAATTTTTTAGTGTCTTAAAAAGTTACAGCTGAAGGCCAGGCACGGTGGCTCATGCCCATAATCCCAGC
Organism: Ateles fusciceps; assembly: GCA_036589455.1. NCBI lineage: Eukaryota > Metazoa > Chordata > Mammalia > Primates > Atelidae > Ateles > Ateles fusciceps. The sequence goes on from JAZHEH010002247.1 coordinate 22,083, forward strand.
ACTTTGGAGGCTGGGGTGGATGGATCACCTGAGGTCAGGAGTTTGAGAACAGCCTGACCAACATGGTGAAACCCCGTCTCTACTAAAAATACAAAATTAGCCAGTGTGGTGGTGCATGCCTATAATCCCAGCTATTTGGGAGGCTGAGGCAGGAGAATTGCTTGAACCCAGGAGGGGAAGATTGCAGAGAGCTGAGATTGCGTCATTGCACTCCAGCCTGGGCAACAAAAGCATTTCCACATGAATATAATCTCATTCTATTATAAGGAGAATTTATGTTTATAATGTGGACTCCTAGACACTGCAAGAGCCACATTAATTTCCAGATCATCAAAGAAAAAGTAAGTGTCATTATTATTAGGTCTATTTATGATACGGAGAATAAGCATTTCGTGCGTGTTGTGTAGTGAGATGATAATTAACCACAATACTTTATTTCCCTGGAATGGGAGAGATTGTTTTCTTTTCCTCTTCACTTTTATTTCCCCCATAGAATCCTATGATTTCACTAGTAGATTGTTTTGTCCAAATTCCATCCAATGCATGAATATTTTTACCAAATGCCTACCAAAGAACCAATGCTGGAATACCTCAGGTGACAGAAAACTTACCATTTTTGAAGCAGATCATTACATCTTGCAAAAATAGCACACGACCCCTTATATTGAGTAAATTCTGACTTCTTGTGACTTCCACTGCTTGGTCCTAGGGCCACTCAAAACAAGGATGCCACATGACACAGTACTTCCAATATCTAAAGACAGCTCTTTCCCCTCCTGGACATGATTTTTATGACTTGAAATATCCCCATGTCCTTCAGTGAAATATAACATATTTAAGTCCCTCATTATTGTAGGAATTAAATAAATATCTGTTCAGTGTCTACTCAGCATCAGGCACCATTTGAGGTATGAAGATGAAGAGAGTAAATGGGAAGTGGGAGAAACATGATTGATACCATGTTAAGGAATGGGGACCTATCATGAAAGGAACAAGGAATAAAAGAGGGTGTTTTAAGCAAAGGGGTAGGAAGCTTAGGTTTGGGCAAGAGAATGATTACTCAAATGTTGTGGAGGATAGGTATGGTGGGAGTGGGCATGAGAAGCCTAGAGAAAGGCGACTAGCAAGACGGCTGTAACAATAGATAGGAAAAGCTGAAGAGCCACGCAGGTTATGTCATGGCATTTAGACTTTATCCTCCCAATGCCTTCAAAGAAGGGTTCACAGAACAGCAGACCACCTGTAGCAGATCCACCTGGGGGCTCTGTCAAAATGCAGATTCCTGGACTCCACAATGAGCTTCTTAAAGTCTCTAAGGGTGGTGCAGCCCAGACATCTGCCTCTTATCAAGTTTTTCTGGTGACTCTGGTGCAAAACCCATATGGCAGTAGTCAGAGAGTTTGCTAGGCCAGTAGAAGCCAACAGGCATACAGACCTCAGACAGCCACACTCTGCCAAGACAAAAGAGTTTGGGAATGCCCTGGCTGGGAGACAGGAACTCACTTCATCCCTCCACCTGCACCAATCTCCCCTTCACTCTGCCTAGCTGGTGCCTTCTTTTTCTTGGTGTCCAGACTTAAACATCACTTCCTTGGAGTTCTTTCCTGGGCCCTTACCCAATCATATAGGTGTTCACAACATCTTGGGGTTTAAAAAATTCTATTGTGTCTCACTTTCATGTGTGTGATTCTTCAGCGATGCCTCTCCCTACTAGCTGCTAAGCGCCACGAGGTTGCAGCCTGGGCCTCCTGTGCACCCTACAGCACCTAGTGCAGGGCCAGGCACAGGGTAGGTGCTAGCTAAAGATTTTTTAATTAAGCCAGGTACAGTGACACATACTTGCATTCCCAGCTACTTGGGAGGTCGAGGTGGGAGGATCATTTGATCCCAGGAGTATGAGACCAGCTGGGCAGCAAAGAGAGACTCTGCCTCTGAGAAAAAAACAGAAATTGAATGAATACATGAAAGAATGGATTAGGAGGCACTGGTGTCTGCCCCAGTTTGGACCACAATGCTGTGTGGCAGTGGCTCCATGGGGGCTCATCTCAGCTGTTCTGATGGCAAGGTTTCTTGCAGCATCATTGTCTTAGCTCAGGCAGCGATAAAAAAATATCACAGGCTAGGTGGTTCAAAACAACAGAAATTTACTTCTTACAGTTCTGGAGGCTGGAAATCCAAGAGTAGGATGGTCAGGCTCTCCAGAGGGCCCTGTTACTAGCTTGCAGTTGGCCACCATCTTACTGTATCCTCACATAACAGAGAGAAATTATGCTCTGGTCTCTCCCTCTTCTTATAAGAACACTAATCTCATCGTAAGGACCCCACCCTCATGACCTCATCTAAACCTAAGCACCTCCCAAAGGCCCCTTCTCCAAATACCATCCTATTAGGGCTTAGAGCTTCAACATACGAATTTCATTGACATTCAGTTCATAACAATAATTAATAGGCTTGAAAGGTGACAAAGAAAGGGCCTGGGCCCCTTCTTCATGGGTTCTAGTCTCTAGGCAGAATATGAAGTCACTCGCAAATTGTACAGCAGATGAGAAAGCCAAGCTAGCCAGGTCTTGGGCAAGAGGCCATGGGCAAAGGTGCATTTCTAGCCAGATAGCTGGATCCCTGAAGCCCAGGGGGAAGGGGGCTCTGGTTCTTGCTGGCCCTCTTGCCCTGGCCCCAGCTCACCTGGTCTCTGGCTTCCCAGCCTTCCTGCCTCCCTGAGAGTGGGCCCTCAGAGTTTCTCTTACTGCTGAGTCATGGGCAGGTGACTTCTAAAGCTCAGGACCATTGGGCTCCAAGGCAATGTTTTCAAGGGTGAAGAAAAAATGAGGGGTGGGTCATGTGTGCCCTTGCACGACATCATGTGAGATGTGTATCCATCTAAACATATTCTGAAGGGATGGCTCAGGCTACCTGCAAACAGCCTCTTCTGGGAGACGATATGGCCAAAGTGTCACGTCCCTTCCAGAAATAGACCTGAAAGTTTATGGCTCAACAAACCAAGCTCTGGAGAAAGCGGCTCTCTGATAAGAGAGCAGTACTGACGTTTATTGAGTGTTTATTAAGGCCATGTGCTGAGTGTTTTACATGCATTTTCAACAATCGTTTGAGGTAGGTGCTATTGTTGCCCCCCATTTTACAGATGAGAAGAGTAAGGCTTTGTCAAGCTAAATGGTTTTTAGGGTTGCATATCTTGGAAGAAGCAGAGGCTGGCAGGCTGGCAGTAGAGCCCATGGTCTTTATGGCAGCAGCGTGTGTGCTGCCTTCTGTGTACAAGCAAACAAAAACTCAAAAAGAAGGCAAGCAATGTCCCTGGGGTCACACAGCCAGTTAATATCAGAGCTAGAACTAGAAATGAGGTCTTCTCCCCACACTCTGGATCTCCTCCTGACATGGCCTCAGTCACTCAAGGTACAATAGGGATAACCTGTCCCATTTTACCCAGCTACACAGAGTCCCAACCACCTAGACAGAAAGCCAAGGTCTCTTCCAACCCATGTCTGGATTTTCCATAACTGCTTAGTGCTCAGAAGATTCCAGAACTGGGGAGCAATGGTGGAAACAGGCCTCTGGGTTTGACCACAGCTGTGGAGAAGGACAACAGCCCAAATGAGCACCATGGTCACCCCATGGCCATGAGTCTTTAGAGGTATCCTTCAGCTTCCCAAGTCCCTGGCTTTTGGGGACTCCCTGTCACAGCTCCTTTGGGGGAGCCTCCCACCCCTGCCACTGAATCTCTTCCTCTTCTTGGCTTCTGTCTAGTTGTGAGGGCTGCGCTGAGTAGGTCACTCTACCCAGGGCTTTTAATAAGAAGTTTTGCCATACCAAAGCAGCAAAGATGAATAATTCAGTGAAGAAGCCCAGGTAATGTTATTCTTTCAGCTAAGAGTCCTTTGACAGTGGGAGAAGCAGGGAAGGTCTACTTTTTATTATGGGAGGAGTGGGGGCTGGGGTGACAGCAGTAGAGGGAGATGAGGGGGAGGAAAGCCCCACAGGAATCACTGACAGTGCTTGCTTTCAGTAAAAAGTTTAAAACAGAAAACTTACTGGAGATCAGAATTGCCTTTTTAAAGAGTAGTCTGACTGCAGTCAGGAGATAGATCAGACCTGGGGCTGAGAAGAGGGGCAGGAGGAGCAGAGATGAGGCTGTTTCAATCATTCCTGTTTCAGTTATAATGAGAGGAAAAAGATAGGACTGACAGAACTAGGTATGTGTCATGAAGGGTCTAGAATGATTCTTTGGTTTCTGAGCACTGTCTTCTGAGCAAACTCTCATTTGTTCATTTGTTTCTTAAAATGTGTCATTTTAAGAGTGGGACATCAAAGGGTAAAATGCAACCATGAGCTGCTCTTCCCACCAGCATGGAATCTAGTGACAGCCTATATTCCGACATGTGGAAGACAGGGGTAGGCTTTGGGCCACAAGGATCTCCCCCCTCCCTGCCCCATCTTTTAACTTTTCCTTCCCCTAGGAACTTATTTGCTAAGGCACACATAACTATATTATCAAATAGTCAATGTTTTTCCATCTTATCCTTGAGACTAACATGAAGAAATCTGGTTAAATCTCTTCCTGAGGTGTGAGTACATTCTTTTATCACTTTGGATAAACAGGAACTGAACAACCTTTAAAAATCTATCCCATATATGCACATAACAATAGAGCCCCAAAACACATAATGCAAAAAGCTGATAGAATGGAAGGGAGAAATAGACAATTCAAAAATAATAATAAAGACTTCAATATCTTACTCGAAATAATGAGTAGAAAAACTAGGCAACTAAACAACAAAGAAAGGACTTGAATAACACTATATACCAATCAGACCTAACAGGCATCTATAGAAAACTCCACCCACAAACAGCAGTATACAAATTCTTCTCCAGTGCAGAATGAACATTCTCCAGGATAGCTTATATGTTAAGCATAACAAAAGTCCCAAAAAATTTTAAAAGGCTTATATTATCCAAAGAATATTCTCCGATCATGGTACAATGAAATAAGAAATTAACAACTGAAGGAAATTTGGGAAATTCACAAATATGCGGAAATTAACACCCACCTAAATAACCAACAGATAAAAGGAGAAATTACAAGAAAGATTATAAAATGCCATGAAATGAATAAAAATGAAATTACAACATGCCAAACTTATGGGATGCAGGAAAAGCAGTGCTTAGAGGAAATTTATACTGTATCTGTAAACACTTATATTTAAAAGGAAGAAAGATCTTAAATCAATAACCAACTTTTCATCTTAAAACTAGGAAGAGTATCCAAAGCAAGCAGAAAAAGTAAATAATGAAGATTAAAGAGGATGCAGTGTGTCACATGTGTAATCCCAGCTACTTGGGAGGCTAAGGTGGGAAAATCACTTGAGTCCAGGAGTTCAAGGTTGCAGTGAGCTCTGATTGCACCACTGTACTCTGGCCTGGGTGACAGAGTAAGACCCTGTTTCTGAAAAGCAAACAAAAAGATTAGAGGTAAACAAATGAAATAGAGAACAGAAAAACAATAGAGAAAAATCAACAAAATCAAAAGTTGGTTCTTTGAAAAGATCAATGAAATTCAGCTAGACCTACCAAGAAAAGAGACAAGAGTTGACTTACAAAAATTAGGAATAAAATATCACCTTACAGAATTTTTTTAATTATAAAGGAAACTATTTTTTAAAATCCTCATAAACAAATTGAATAATTTAGATGAAATAAACACATTTTTAGACAGGCACATACTGCCAAGCCTGACTCAAGAAGGAACAGAAAATCTTAAGAGATTAAATTAGTAATGGAAAAACCTCCCACAAAGTCGAGGACCAGATAGCTTAACTGGTGAACTCCACCAGGCTTTTAAAAATAGGATTAACACCAATCCTTCACAAATTCTTCCAAAATTCGAGGGAACAATTCCCAACTCAATCTATGAGACCAGTAGTACCCTGATACCAAAGCCAGGTAAAAGACACAACGAGCAAAGAAAAATACAGACCAATAGCCTTTACAAATATAGATGCAAACATCCTCAACAAAATAGTAGAAAACTGAGACAGGCAACATCTAAAAAGGATCATACACCATGACCAACTAGTACTTATCCCAGAAATGTAGAGCTGGTTCACATATGGAAGTCAGTCAATAGAATACACCATATTATTAGAATAAAGAGAAAAAAGTGTATGATTATCTGGATGACAAAACTGAACACCCTTTCTTGATAAAAACACTCAACAGACCAGAAATACAGAGAATTTCCCTAACCTCATAAAGGGCACTTATGAAAAGCCTACAGTCAACATTCTTCTTAATGGGGAAAGACTGAAAACTTTCCTTCTATGATCAAGAAAAAGACAAGATGTCCACTCTGTCCACTTTTATTTAACGTTGTAATGGAAGTTCTACGCAGGTCAATTAGGCAGGGCCTAATATAGATGTAAATATAAGTGTTAAAACTATAAAACTCTTAGAAGAAAACATAGGTGAAAATCTGTGTGACCTTAGATTAGGCAATGATTTCTTAGATATGATAGCAAAAACAAGAGCAACAAAAGAAAAAATAGATAAATTGGACTTCAACTTTTTTGCTTCAAAGCCACCATCAAGAAAGTTAAGACAACACATAGAATGGAATAAAATATTTGAAAATAATGCATCTGACAAGGAACTGGTAGCTAAAATATCTAAAGTACTCATAACACAATAATAGACAAATAATTTTAAAATGGGCAAAATATCTCAATAGATATTTCTCTAAAGATATGCAAATGGACCATAAGTACATGAAAAGAAGCTTAACATCATTAGTCATCAGGCAAATGCAAAATAAAACCTTAATGAGATTTTACTTTATACCTACTAGGATGGCTATAATTAAAAAGCCAGATAATAACAAGTGTTGACAAGGATATGGAGAAATTAGAACCTTCACACATTGTTGTTGGAAATGTAGACTATTACAGCCACTATGGAAAACAGTCTGACAGTTCCTCAAAAAGTTAAACATAAAATTAACATATGTCTCAGCAATTCTACTCCTAGGCATCAATCCATTAGAATTGAAAACATATGTTCACACAAAACCTTGTACAGGAATATTCCTTGCAGCACTATTATAATAGCAAAGAAGTGGGTAAACCTCAAATGCTCATTAACTGAAGAATAGATAAACAAAATGTGGCTCCAGGTATGGTGACTCATGCCTGTAATCCCAGAACTTTGGGAGGCCAAGGTGGGCGGATCACCTGAGGTCAGGAGCTTGAGACCATCCTGGACAACATGGCGAAACCCAGTCTCTACTAAAAGTACAAAAATTAGCTGGGCGTGGTGGCGGGCACCTGTAATCCCAGCTACTCAGGAGGCTGAGGCAGGAGAATCGCTTGAATCTGGGAGGCGGAGGTTGCAGTGGGCCGAAATTGCGCCACTGCACTCCATCCTGGGTGAGGAGAGTGAGACTCTGTCTCAAAAAAAAAAAAAAAAGTGGCATATCCATACAATCGAATATACATTATTCATCAATTGAAATATATATTATTTGGCAGTAAAAGGGATCAAAGTACTGATATATGCTGCAACATTAATGAACTTCAAAAATACTGCTAAGGAAAGGAAGCCAGTCACAAAAGACCACATAGTATATGATGCTATTTATTTATTTATTTATTTATTTATTTTTCCAAGTTAACGAAGATTTTTTAATTGTTATTATACTTTTAAGTTCAGGAGTATATGTGTGGATCACACAGGTTTGTTACATATGTATACACGTGCCATGGTGGTTTGCTGCATCCATCACCCTGTCATCTACATTAGGTATTTCTCCTAATGATATCCCTCCCCATTCCCCCACTTCCTGCTATCCCTCCCCTATCCCCTCACCCCCGGACAGGCCCCAATGTGTGATGTTCCCCCTCCCTGTGTCCATGTTTTCTCATTGTTCAACACCTACTTATGAGTGAGAACATGCGGTGTTTGGTTTTCTGTTCTTGTGTCAGCTTGCTGAGAATGATGGTTTCCAGTTTTATCCATCTCCCCGCAAAGAACATAAACTCATCCTTTTTTATGGCTGCATAGTATTTCATGGTGTATATGTGCCACATTTTCTTTATCCAGTCTATCACTGATGGGCATTTGGGTTGGTTCCTAGTCTTTACTATTTTGAACGGTGCCAATAAACATACATGAAACGCCCAGAATAAACAAATCCACAGAGACAGAAGGTGGATTAATGATTGCCTACTGTTAGGGATGTGGGGGTGAGAATCGAGAATCACTGCTAATGAGTATAGATCTTCATTTGGGGGTGATGAAAATGCTCCAAGATTGATTGTGGTCATAGTTGCACAACTCTGTGAGCATACTATTAATAAAACCCATTGGATTGCACACTTTAAATGGGTCAATTGTGTATGAATTATATAACCATAAAGTTGTTAAAAAGTAGCCTGTCACACACTGATAGCCAATGATATGAGTTTATTTTCACACGTAACTGCAAAGAAAAGCAGAGCCAAAGAATAACTTAGTCATTTCCCAGTAAAGCAAAGGCTACATCAAGGTTCATTCCTACGTAGCCACTTTCTAAACTGTAGTCCTGCTTACCTTTAAGAGGTAACAGAACTCTATGTATCCAACGAGGAAAATTATCAGTGCCCTCAAGAGCAAAGGATGACATTCCAGGGCAATTATTTGTTTGTTTAATTTGGACTGAAAATTGAGTTGATCACATTTCTAGTTCTTAGGATATTTTCATTATCATTTCAGGCAAGGTCCCTCTCTCTCTCTCTCCTCCTGCTCTCTCGCTCTCTCTCTCTCTTTCTTGTTCTATGATCCCTATCCCTATTTTCTTCTCCCATGTCAGGCACCCACTCTGATGCATTTAATATAGTCTTTAAACATGCTGGTATCCTTGTAAGCTATCTGCTGGTGTTTATGTAGTATGTATTTTTTAGCTGTTAATTTCTTGATAAAATTTCTTCTCCATTTACTGGTTACATAATTTTCACAGTGGCATTGACTCCCCTCATGGTGGAGACTAGATGTTCCAAGTTCTGATTAGCCTGATCTGGCCTTGAGTGTTCTGTTCTCATTAATCTCATTTTGTCCTTGACATGCCCCTCTCCCAGGACAAACAGGACAGTTTGTTATATAAAATGTTTTCTTTCATTATAAAGACTTCCTCCCCTGTGACAGAATGTTTCCCTGTGCTGAGAGAACCATAGAACAGTGGTTAATTAAAGAGACCCTGGAATATGACTACATAAGTTTAAATCATAGTTCTACCACTTATCAGCCTGTAACTTTGGGTAATGCATTTGACCTATCCGTGCCTCAAGTTGCTTCATCTTTAAAATTGGAATGACACTAATAATAGTGCTAACCTCTGGATTGTTATGAGGCTTTTATGAGTTAATATCTGCAAAGTATTAAGAACAGTGCTAGTACATAATCAAAGTCATATGTGCTTGCCGTTGTTAAATTCCCAGGTTGTCAGTTCCAGGATCTCAGGATTTTCTGGTGAAACAATAATTTATTCACATTCAGTAAGGTGGACGGAGTGCAGGTGCTAGGCCCAATGACAAAAAAATCTAGAGAGTATTAGGTCATGGTATTTAGGAGGCCTGTCACCACTTGGCAGGAACAGCATACCTGGGAAGGTGGTGGGACCAAATGATAGGAGCCTAGAAGCCACACTCCTAAGAGGGGACTGGAGCAAAAAGTGTAAAGTTATTTGAAGTAGGGACAACCCTACTATAAATGGTAAACAAGGTAGGTACTCAGACTAGCAGAATGGAATGCTGGAACGCTGTGGAGGAGGGGTCATGAATGTCCACAGTAACAGTAAAACCCAGTCCTGGAGAATCAGTGTACTCCACTGTAAGCCCAGGAAGGCAGAAGGAGAGAGAATGAGGCAGACCCTACAATGAATCTATGTTTCCTGGTAACCCTGCTTTCGTTTGTTTGCTTGTTTGTTTATTTTTGTTTTGAGATGGAGTTTTGCTCTTGTTTCCCAGGCTGGAGTGCAGCCTGACCAACGTGGAGAAACCCATCTCTGCTAAAAATATAAAAAATCAGCTGGTAACCCTGTTTTAAAGCAATAAACCCCGAATACTTTAGAATTGAAAACTATCACTTCTTTTATTTTACTTTATCTCATTCTCTTTTCCTAAAGTTGTATGGTATATGCATTTAAAATTGAATTGCATTAAAATTTTATTTGTATCATTTTCCTAATATTCCTTGAAACAATTAGAGTTGTCCTAGCATGTTGAAAACAGCCCTGAAAATTAGCTACCCTAGGGTTTACTGTGGGGGAAAAAAAGACAGTGAACAATACCAAAAGACTTTCTTACCTTTGAAAGTAAAAGTTTTTGACATGGGGCCATTTAAAGTCAAATTTATATCTACTTCTCCAAGTTTTTGCCAGACAAGGTCTCTTTCATGCAGATACATTAAAATGAGTAAAGGGCTTAGAGTTCTTATTAGGGCTGGAGTATACAGGTCTGATCGAGAAAACATATTAATTCACCATACTTGAACATTAACTTACTGACAAAACCACATTTAAGTCCAGCGTTTTAAGGGTTTCTGAACTCTAGAGTTTGAATTGAGGGTTATCCAAGAAGAGACCTATATCTGTTTTCTTTTTTCTTCTTTCAATTCCGACCACCTTTCACACTTCCACAGAAATGAGAAGGGAAAGAGAAAGAAAAAGAACCCAACAAAATAAGACATGGTTTTGGAACCTTTACTTGGTTTCAACAACTAGCAAGATTGAATTACTAAAGCAATGAATGTGCTCTGCCCCTCAGAAATATCCAAAACAAAACATCAGGAATCATGAGAGTCTGCTCTTACTTCAACACTCAAATAAAGCACAACTAGTTTTGATACCAGACTGAAGAGAAATATGTCCCTGTAGCCTTCTGGGTAAATACAGTATAATGAATGACACCCACTAAAACATGCCTATAGTAAATATAGCCAGTTGTGTAGACGGGTTTTAAAAAATGGTCCTTAATATAGGTCATTGACATAAAAAAACACAGCAATTTAGTAAAAATAATTCCAAGATGGCCACTATGAAGCAATTCAAGTAAAATGTTGCTACCTATTGGTCTGGCATAAATCAGGAAGATGTTTTAGACTCTAAAGTAAAGCAATCCCCAAGCTTTGTCCTCTGTCCTCTTGTGGGTGGAGTAGAAAACAGAGGTGTTGCTTCAAGGAGTCCCCCCCGCATTCATCTGAACACCAAGGATTGTCAGTAAAATGAATGAATGATATGTCTTCATCTGTGTGGACATCAACAGAATACAAACTCATTTTAAAGTGTTACTGAATATTGATCATTACTCGAAGCTGAGTAATGGTTACGTGAGGCTCCTTGCATGTAAGGAACCTCTTTACTCTTGTGTATGTTTGAAATTTTCTGTAAGAAAAAGTTTTAAAAGACTGTTATTGAATTGATCGTACATTTTAAATGTTCTCTCAACCAATGGGTAATACTTCCCTCCACCTGTTATGGTAGAGGCCTGAAAAAGTTATCACCTTAGAAAGAGATTTCCATCCTCAAAATGGTTTGGAGAAACTGCTACACAGTATGACTTCTAATGTGAGATGTGTGTGCACTCCGTGGCGATTGCAACGTGATCCATTTGAACTAGTATTTGTATTAACTTTTAATCTTAAGAAAAAAGTTTTATTAATATCTAATATCAATAAATATTAAAAAGATTGACTCTGGTGTTCTCACTCTATTGATTTGTCAAGGAAATATGCCCTTTTAACAATTAGTGAGATAGTAAGTGCCTTTCAAAGGAAATACGTCATGCAGAGAGAATTTGAAAACAGGTATGTGGAGATACCTTCATCAGCTTGTGACTTCGTTGCTGAAAACTATGTTTGTCACTTCTTTTCCATATATATATATATGCCTGGGCGACAGAGCGAGACTCTGTCTCAAAAAATATATATTTTTTAGTTTCCAAGGGCCACTCAACGACGGCAAGGAGAGTGAAAAATTTAACAGTCGAATTTCAACAAAAACCTTTGCATAACTGCAAAGTGAGACTGAAAAATTAACATAATTTATTGAGCACTGCCAATGTCATACTGCATCCATTTACATCTATGACTCTTTGTAAGTTACTATTTTCAGCTATGACATCCATTCAAGTCAAGGGTCAGTTTAAACTGAACTCAGTATTCTAAAATGTTAAACCATGATTTCAAAATTAATGAGGCATATTCGGTCACATCATTCTCACTAAAATATTAATAATATGTTTCAAATAAGATATAAATTGTATATATAGACTATCAAATAAAATATATTTTAAAATATTTCATATTTATCTTATACTTTTAAATGTTCTGTTTTTCATGCTTTATAATGTGTACATACAAAAAAATTTAAAAATTATCCCTGAGCATGGTGGCAGTCGCCTATAGTCCCAGCTACTCTGGAGGCTGAGGTGGGAGGATCACCTGAGCTCAGGAGGTCGAGGCTGTAGTGAGCCAAGATTGTGCCACTGCACTCCAGCCTGGGCAACAGAGTGAGACCCTGTTTCAAAAAAAGTAAAAAAATATATATCTCTTTTCTCCAAATTCCTTTTTATTTTTAATAATTTTGTTTTGTTTTTTATTCAAGACAGGGTCTCAATCTGTTGCCCAGGATGGAGTGTAGTGGTGCAATCACAGCTCACTGCAGGTGCAGCCTCCAGGGCTATAGCTATACTCGTACCTCAGCCTCCAGAGTAGCTGGGACTACAGGCACTAGGTACCATGCTGGAGTAAATTTTTTTTTTTTTTTTTGTAGAGGTGAGGTCTCGCTTTGTAGCCCCTTTTCAGAGAAATGTTGTTCACAGTACTGAGCCACAATGATAGTGGTTCTGCTCCCTGACAAATACCTGAATGCAGCTCATCTCTGCAGCTTTGCTAGTCAGCTGAACCAGGATAGGATTAACATGCTCATGTGTAAACTGATGTGACCAACAAGGCCACATGCTCCAGGCATGGAACTGAAGGATAACAGTTGCTTCTGCCTCGTAAGACTGATGTGAGGATGAAATGAGATAAGATGTGTAAAGTACTTTGCAGACACAGTGCTTGATAAAGTGCAGCTATTATTGTTGGAGGTAAAAGGCTGCCTATGGTCTGGACCAAGATTCTCCTCAGGCAATTATTTTTATTGTTATTTTCATTATTATTATTATTGAGAGAGAGTCTCTCCTCTGTTGCCTGGACTGGAGTGCAGTGGCACAATCTCAGCACACTGCAACCTCCGCCTCCTGGGTTCAAGCATTCTTGTGCCTCAGCATCCTGAGTACCTGGAATTATAGATGTGAACCACCACGCCTGGTTAATTTTGTATTTTTAGTTTTGCCATGTTGGCCAGGCTGGTCTTGAACTCCTGACCTCAAGCTCAAGTGATATGCCCTCTTTGGCCTCAAAAAGTGCTGGGAGTACAGGCGTGAGCCACCAAGCCCTGCCCAGACAATTATTTTGGGATCTTCTTAACAACAAGACAAACAGGGCATAAAGCATGACTTAAAATTTTTTAACCTGCAAATATTTTAAAGTAGTTGTAACCTGCTAAGCTATTAAAGATAAACAAACAACAATACACATGCAGGAGTTCCATAAGCACCCATATATTACCTGGCTTTGAGAAACGTAATTTACTTTTGTCCTTTCAGATAAGCCAGCTGCAAAATATATCCTGAGATACCTGCTTTATGGAATTATTCACACTATTCACCAACAGGAAGTTGGGAACATCTACTCTAAAATGACTAATTTTTTTTAGGAAACCTGATATGTATACTTCTTCCTAGCAGTAATTAGCTGAGCCATTTGTTTGCTAAGACCACTCTGAGCTTGTGATAATAATATCATCTGCATATAGGAGAATTCTTATGTTTCTGTTCACTTTTTTTTTTTTTTTTTGATAATGTGGGCTAATTTCATATTTTAAGTCAAATGAGATTTCGCCAAATTTCTATCTGGTACATGTTGGGGACATGGAAGGAAGTTTTGATTGCAAGAGTCACATTTCCCTATTGGGTTTGTTTTTGTTTGTTGTTTGTTTGTTTGTTTTTTGAGATGGAATTTTGCTCTTGTCGCTCAGGCTGGAGTGCAGTGGTGCCATCTCAGCTAACTGCAACCTCCACCTCCTGGGATTCAAGCGATTCTTCTGCCTTAGTCTCCAAGTAACTGGGATTACAGGCGCCCGCCACCATGCTCGGGCTAATCTTCTGCATTTTTAGTAGAGACAGTGTTTCACCACATTGGCCAGGCTTGTCTCAAACTCCTGACCTCAGGTGATCTGCCCTCCTTGGCCTCCCAAAGTGCTGAGATTACAGGAGTGAGCCACTGCTCCTGGCCTCCCTATTGTTTTTTAAAGTTGGTCTACATGTGAATTCATCATCAACTAGAATTAAAACCATCTATACATTTTCAAATATCAGTTCGCTTGATTGGTTTTAATATTGTAACCCTCAGCATCCCGGCTTTGTAGTTTGTCCCTTTGAGTTTTGAAAGGTAGGTTTTCACATAATATATAAAAGATCCATGAAGCTAGTTCCTTTGGAACCCAGAGCTGGATCACTTTCCATATTGGGGGAGCAAAATAGTCCAAGCCTATTTAACATTTTTCAACCCTAAATACCATTGCATTTATCTAAATACAGACTTGCATGTCTATATCTTTTTTTTTTTTTTTTAACATGACTCTTTGTTTCTCATAGGACTGTGTAAGTTTCTGCCTGATTCTATCTTTTCCACTGTTTCTGGAGGATGTTAACCTCATTCTTCACCATGCTCCCTGTCTCCCTTCCTACCCCTTTCTGTCTTTAGTTGAACTCTATGAGGGCTGAGACCATCTCTTTTATTCACCACTATAGCACAGACACTTAGCATAACACTTGGCATAGAGAATTTATCAAATAAATATTTTTTGAGAGTTTGAGTAAAATGTTAAGAATAGATTTCCTTGGACTGATCCATAACAAGTAAAATACTCATTACCTTATGTGATATTTTCCCTTTAGAATAAAGTCAATCAATCCAAGAATCACAGAACAGGAGCACATAGACACCAAACTTTGTGAGACAACAAATACAACAAACATGTTTGCTTCTTTCAAACAAGTGAGTGAACAAGGAAAAATCTTTCCCAATGTGCAGATACTGACTTGAAGTCCTTACCTGCTTATTGATGTAGGAATGGCTAAGTATTGATTTTGTAAATATAATGATGAATATTTCTTTTGTTACTTAATATTCATCAAGTTAACTGTTAATATCAAAATACACACACTACCTGTGTTCACAGTTAGGAAATCCAAACAGAGACGGACTTTGTATCTTTTTTGTTGTTGTTGTTGTATAAATTTAGGGGGTACAAGTGCAGTTTTGATATCTTGTATCTTATATTACCCTTCCTTGGCTTCTCAGATTTAGCCTGGATAGAGACAAAAGGCCATGCTGAATAGCTTGTGTTTATATCAATCTTGATTCATGTGCCCTCTGACTCTCCGGAAATGGTTGAGTGGGTGGAAGCATGCACATGCATTGTGCCAGTGTGTGCATAAATGCTGTCACATGTAAGGCAAGAAGCAGGGTGACATAGAAGAGAGCAAGTCACAAGTTGTTAGGACTCTAAAATGAAGTTTTGTTTGAATCAGGGCCGTGAAAATCCAGAGCCACGTGAAGTCAAGGCCCTTAACCCCCACCTCTCCCACATACTGAGGGGAGAATTCAGATGCCCACTTCAGTTAGCCGGTCCTACTGCCTTTTGCACACTCCTTGCCTCCACTCCAGTTTACCCTGGGAGACCTTTCTGCTATGGCTGAATTTGAGAGAGATCCTTGAGTGTCATATCAAGTCTTGATCACCTTTCTACCCACACCGCCCCCAAACTTGAACTTCCTGGGGTTTAACACAATATTTAGTAGTTTCTCAATTAATGTTCACAGAACGAATTAAGGAATGAACGAATGATACTCTGGACAAAGCTGCAGCTTCCACATTCTGCATAACTGCACCTCAGTACTGACCCAGAAGATAGGAAAAGCAATACAACTGGTGCTGTAAGAAAATGTTTCTTGTTTATACTGCTGCATCTTGATCTCTGGCTGATGTAAGCACAAAGAGAGCTCTTTCAGTTAGAAAAAAGGAGGTTTATGGTGTGTGGGAGAGCTAAGAACAAATGGGCTCAATTCATAGACTGGAGATGCTCTCAGCTTCTGAGAGCCTAGAAACTCCATCTATAGATCCATCCCAGAGGGCAGAGCCAAATAAGGGCAGATGGAGAGACATAGCTTTCTTGGGAACTGGCTTTCGGTCCCTCTGAAGCAAAAATACATTCACTCTGTAGCACCCTGAATCAATTCTCCAAAATATGGTGCTGTGTCCCTGTTTGCCAGTGTCTCAAAATAAGTCCTTGTCATATTTTTATTCTTTTTGTCTTAAAGTCATTCAACCAGACTCACTTGCAGAATATTAATTGTGGTTAGGCAGAAATCAGGAAATTAAATTGAAACTGCTTTTGAACGGAGCTTCTTAACTGATGACTGACTTGTCACCCCACCAGCTAAAGATTCCTTTCTCTCCAATCCTTTGCCAGCTGCAACTATGGGGCAATGAATCTGCAGCTAATTTTAAGTCAGCTTTCTTTAGGCTAGTCATCAGAGTGCTATCCAAGGGTGCCAAATTCTAACCTAGGGTTGTGAAAGGGGTTTACTGCTATGTCTCCAGTGGGCTAGTGAACTGGCCATCCAGGGCAGTAGGTGTCACTAATTTATTTTAGTACTTCCCTGCCACAGCCTGTTTACATTACATTGCCCTTTTCATACCTGCTCTGTCCTTTAAACATGAAATCTTCCAACCGGTACTATCCAGATAAAACTAAATGTTAGTCACGTGTGAAGTACTAAGGGATCATTACTGGAATATCCAAACAATTTAAAGAGAAGTTGACAATAGCCTAAATCTAAATCTAAATGCACCAGGGACTGGGCACCACTATGGTATTAACAAAGTAGTCATAGTTGAACTCTGAACACTCTGAAACCCAACTTTGAAGAGAAAATAAACCTAAATAGGCAATAAATTGGTTTCAATATCTGCATTCTAACACAAGCTCTGACATGTACTTACTGGATTTCTTTGGGCAAATTACTTTGCTTCTATTTCTTAGTGTCTTTATAAAAATAGAAGTAATCTATTTATCTACTATTTATTTCAGAGAAATGTTACGAGAATGACTTGGATGACCTGAAAATGAATGAGCTCCTTGAACAAGGTACAATTATTAACTTTTTATTGTGAAGTCAAATAGAACAATTCACACAAAGGACACGATATTTGATTGAGACACTTTCTTAATTTTATTTTCTTTAATTTTATAAAATACACTTTGTAAGATAAGTTTCTAAAAGTTTATCCTTTACGTATGTTAAAATTGCAATTCTATATCAGAAATGAAGGAAATACTTTCAGTTGATTAACTCTCTTTGTTTGTGTATATATGTGTATGTATGCATGTGAGGTTTTCAAGGAAGGGTTGGTTATTCGTTATGTTATTAAATCAAAACAAAACACAAGGTACGGATTACTTCACTGTCCTTGATCTTGATTGGTTTCTTACAAAACATTTTCCCTCTCCTCCCTCTGTGCAGCCTGGAAGCTTATCTTGTACACTGATTTGAAAACAAGTATCAAGTATCTTTTTGTAAAGATCTTACATCTCCTTAAATATTGCTGAAACCACTTTGGGGGAAAAGAACAACACAACTCTTTACAACAAAAGAGCTGTAGTACAAATCTTTCCTTCAGTTAAAACCAATCAGACTTTTTTTAAACCCAAGTTAACAGAAACAGGAAAAGACTAAAATCTGGGAGCTATTCAGGTTTCAAACTCTTTCTGCCTGTCCTTTTTCCTGGAAGCTTACCAACTGAATAGCTGATGACTGGTGCATTCTGTTATACGATCTATATCAGGAGAAAATAACCTTTATGTTAAACCTAACTCTTAACACACCAAGATAACATTGCAAATAAAATCATTTTCCATTAGCTAGAAACAACAATCAAACAAATTACTCAAATTGAGATTCAAATTCACCAAATCTGTTTCTGCAAAGGCAGAATACTTGTAGAAATCGCCAATAGGTTCATCTAACTAGCCAATTTTTAATATCATTTGTAATGCTTAATGTCCAATTTTCCTATCTTAAAAAGAGTCATAATCAAAGAATTATTCTCCAGACATTTCTGATGCAACCCCAAATAAGTAATAAACAAATTGGAATACACAAAATGTGCATCATTCTAAAACACATCAAGATCTTCAAATCACCTCCGATGACTAAATGGATAATACCCCATGAAAAGAGCACCATTGTGAAGATATGACAGAGGCCAGAGTACACAACTAATTAACAGAAAAAAAGACATGCTATCCAAAGAGTTATCTATCCTGTGTCTACCAGAGGGCCATCTCAGGTTACACCATCAGCCACCAGCAACTGCTGCTCCTTAGGTCAGTCTGTTTTCATGTAAGCTAGTTTCCTTCTATTCTCAGCTCCTTGGAAACTACGGGGTTGTCATGGTAGCTGTTATCAAGGAGAAGGGAGTAAAAGATGCTGACAACACCCTGTTTCTCTCTTCCCTAACGAGGTGTAAGGCCAGATGCCCCCTTCGTCTACACAGACACTACGCTCCCTTATGCTGTAAGTAAGGTTGGCTGAATTAGGGCTTCGGTAGTCCATCGCCACCCGGGGTCAGTGCTCTCTTCTGTGGGTGAAAGATCCTTGCTTTGACCCCCTCTCCCAGCTGCAATAGGCAGATTTGGGCAAACGCTCTTACTGGTTTTTTTCTGACATTCGTTTTTCTTCTATCTTCAGTGGTAATGGGGAGACCAGGAGTGAGTTCTCTGTTTTGTACACCAAAGAGAATATATTTGGCCCCTACAGATGGCAAGGGGACCAAGAACATTCCTTCTCTGTACCTGAGCATCTTTCCTTCCACTTTGTTTCCATCAGTGGAAGCACCCTTCTGAGAAGAAATTACTTTCTGATCCTCAGGAGATGCTTGAAAATTCAATTAGAAGCCTCCATTCCTTTGTGACTTGCAGTTGGGGAGTCATCTTCTTAGGTATTTCCCATTTCTAGCAGGAACCAGCTGTGAAGCAAAATGACTAAAAGAGGTACATAAGAGGGGAGAGTCCACAGAGAGACCTTAATCACTACAAGACTCTCCTTCTTGTTACACTCATCATGTAGAAGAGGGCCAGTCAGTGGCAAAGGCAAAGAGTTAAGATGGGAGACGCAGTATTGTTGGCTGTGTGGTTAGAACCTCGCTATTAGAGAAGGGGGATTTTACGGGAGATCAGAACTTGGTGCCTCGGCCCATGAGTTTAAGGACGGCAAAGTTGTAAGTGGCAGCAATCATGAAGGTGAGCTGTAGGGAACAGAAGAGAGAATGTTAATGAGAGTAGAAAAGAAAACCCTCCCTCCTCAAATCCCTTTGGGAATGAGGAAGGATGAAATAAAATCATAACTAAATAAGGGAAAAACCCCTGTTCTGCAGAAAGCAGTATGTCCCAGGCTTGGCTTTCTCCCATATACACTTGACTTTGGAAGTCCGATGTCTCTGTGGCATTTCCTTCCAATGGCCCAGGCCCAGAGAATCAAATTATGAAAATTTATTCCACACCTCTGGTCTAGCACTGAGTTTCATCAGGGAAGTGAACAGTATTTGGGCTTTGCCACATCCACATGTCTGAGTGACTTGGAGTCGTAGGGTGCTTGCTGTAGACACACAGCTACGTCATGCAGTATAGCCCCCCCCCCCTGCTTAATGAATCAATTCATTTTACAAGGTGAGAAATTACTGAAGTCTGTATAGAAGCCTCAGCAGTAGGGGCCAGGAATTCTGTGAGCTCATCTTGTCTGATCACTGTTTATACAATGACTTCAGATAAATCACTTCACCCTTCAGTGCCTTAGGTTTCTGATCTGCACAATAAGCACACTACATTCACAGGTCACTGTAACACTATCAGCAAGACCTGGGCCATAGCATTGTATTAGAGTCATAACAATTCTGATGATGTTAGGAGGTCCTCCCAGCATTCCCACATGAGTAACTAAATCCACTGGAGAGTATCCAAGGTAGATTCATATTGATAGTATATAGAATTCCAGGCTATAGCAAGTCATGTTTCATGTTTCAGTGTTTTGTCACTGATCTGATCACAATGTATTCAAGAATTAACGATAATTTATGACTGCAAAGCACTTGGCAACATTACACGGTCTATAAATATTAAATATTATCATTCATGTCTATGAATCTCTTATCTCCCTCTTTCCTCATACCACTTTTCTTGTTCCTATCTAATTTGTTATGTTTTTCCACCTTGCCAATGCAAGTAGAAGTACGGAGCCTCTACCCTTTGCTATCTTTCCAGAAGCTTCTCTCCAGCATTTCAAGGATGGAAGCAGTCTATCTTCTTGCCTTTCACAATAGCTGTACCCACACTATCTCAGGCCTATTTACCCGCCAAGATCATTCAAAGTCAACTCACCAGGGAAACCAGTGTAGCTCCAGCCCCCACAAATGCAGCAATAAACAGGTGGAAGGTCATTTGGAACTGCAGGAAAATGCAAGAGGAAGAACTGTTTCTTGCAACAGTAATAATATGCCCCACTGTAAATCATGAATACAGCTTTCTGAATGTGTTGATACCTTTCTTGTATGCAAATTCTACATCTCTAAGTTTTCACTTCCCTAAGTGTGGGCCTCCCAGTCTTCAGTGTACATCATAGCACCTGGCCCCATAACACCCGGACACACAATACTCATGAAATAGTACAGTGCTCCCAAATAACTAACTGGTTCCCTACAGTTGTGCGCAAGGGCCCAAAATTTAAAGTCAACATTTTGTTTTCAAAGAAATAATTTACTGCCTTTCTCCCCCAGGGCTTACTTTTTAATCCCCTAACTCATTTGTATACAGTATCTATTCTCAATACAGTGCTTTCCTTTTCAAATGTACTTATTTTACGTCTCATTTCGAGATTTTAAAAAGTTCCAAACTGAAAATGTTTTTATAAACCCTATGAACGCCTCTGTGCACAGTTCATTTTCTTGATATGGTGTTTAACTAAAGGAATGAAAATTTTCATCTAGGGGATTTGCCATTAGGCTCTATCTTTACCTAAAGCTACAAACTTCTCTTTTAAGACGGGAAGTTTTTCCATGTGGCTCTGGGGAAAACAGGTGTTTTACCTTCTATACTCATTGGCTCAGGCATACTTAGCCAAGATTTTGTAGGAGACAATCTGGTCATTCAAAATCCAGCAAAGAGAAACTTTTAGTCCTTGAAATTGCAGGCTGTGGGTATAATTTGTATGGTATTACCCACTCTATTTGTAAAATAACCCAAATAAGCCACTCACCTCAGCTGTTTTGCAGATGGACAAGAAGGTTGGAGCCACAAACCTTGCCAGGGAAAGAATTCCATGGGAGAACACCTAAGTAACACACAAAAATCAACCAGGGGAAGCTTTATGGAGTTACGGGGCCACGTGGAGACTTTCCCCCAGAGCCCTTCTTCCATCTCTAATTATCCTGGCTGTGAAGTTGGATTCTACCAACAATCAGGATCCTCTTTTCTACAGGTTTACAAAAAAGAGAAGACAGTGTTGAACAAATCTGTGTTTTGTTATTGAAATTTGCTGCTTTGGGGTTCAGAACAGCAATTAACTAGAGTAGGCCAATGTGAATGGCCAAGAAAATTCCCATCACCTCCAAGCTCCCTTCCCAGGAAATAAACCTCTCTGGTTTCAGTAGGGGAAGGATTAATAAACTAAGACCCAAGCATTCATCATCTTATCTTTTTCTCATAATCACCACCCCTCCTTACACAAAGAAAATAACCAAATATATTGTGCTTCCATAGTGGGTAGGAGAGCCAAAGCACCCATGCCCTAACTCACCATACATTCTGGCATCAGCACAGAGACTGCCTATACTGGCAGAGGTCTTGCTGGGGAAGGCAATAGACTGGCAGGTGGTCCAGGTGTTGAAGTAAATGTACACAGGTATAGCGGAGCAGGCAAACACCAGGAGCCACACAACGGTCAGGGCATAGGTGATGCCCACAAACTAAAATGATTGACATGGGGTGGTTAGAAATCAGTATCAGTCTGCAGATGTAGAAACACAAACTGGGAGATCCTGGACTGGCGTGTGCCAGACATTAAAACCAGATTCCAGAGCTCTCCCCAATTAAATTAGTGAGCAGGGCACCTCTGCCAACGGTCATTGGCAGTATCTACTAGAGAACTGGCCCCAAGTGTGACGGAGGGTGGGGGGGAATGGGTAGGGAGGAGTGAGGAGGATCCCTGGGTTAGAGAGGCTTCAGGGGATGTTTCTGGGCAGATAAGGTGTAAAGAAATCAAAACAGATCTTGAAAGAAAGTCGTGCCATTTTTGTGCCTTAGGCTGAGCTTAGAAAATGTTCCTTGCCACAGGAACATTTTTGTTCCCTAGTCATTGAACAAAGCCAATAGGAGATTAAAATTTCAGATATAAAACCTTTCTAAGCTAACTGCTGGCCACAAAAAGACATTGCTAGAACTCACACATTGTTCAGCCCCCAAAGGATCTTTAACTCCAGATACTGAAAACCAATGTGCACCCCACTCAAAGCATGGATAACCCTCAGACAATGATAAAACATTCAACATGCAGATCTACTCCAATTCCCTGTGGGACCTCCAACAGTGCAGGATCCCAGAATATGGTAAATTTCACCTTGGAGCTAATTATTTAATTTTTATTATCGATCCTCCTTCTCAGATCAGGTTGCCAAGTCTCAATCTCACAAGCAGTATTTTAGACTCTTGTCCAGTTATATCCACTCTTGTGGTCCCTGCTAGGAAGGGAGTAAAGGGATACCAACAGGTGGCTTAGAAATGGTCTCATTGTACAAAGCATCCTACAAAACTCATGCTTTCCATTTTGAGAAGAAATTTGCTTAGGGAACCTTTGGAAAGGTGAGGCTAAGCCAGCTGGGCACCACGTTCTTCCTGATCTTCTCGTTCGGCTGCAGCCATCGCTCCCTCACTCAAATGCCAGGCCCCTAGAGAGGACCCAGCCTTGGGTGGGGACGAGGCCACAGAGTCACGCCCAATTTTCCCCCCACCCCTTGTTATTGCCACAAAATCCTGAGGATGATCACCTTGTCGGGGATGTCCTAGCCATTTTCCCAAACAATGACACACCCGCTCCAAAGAATGAGCTTGATGTTGGCCTCTGGAACCCCTCCCCTTCTGGCCCCCTGTTACCGTTGCGCTCAGGCCCTTGCCGCAGATGGTGGTCTTGTAGTCGCCAAAGATCTGCCTGACTGCGCCGGTGGTGTAGAAGCCCTGAGCCAGCAGGAGGGCCCCATAAAGGAAGAAGAAAGAGGCAGTTCCATAGATGACATACTGGAAGGCATGGATCCTGCATTAACAGGGAGATAAAGAGACCAAGGAATCTTATTAATTGAAGACCCAGCTCCTTTACCCACATAAATGAGGTATACACCAGAGCAGGCACCTTAACAAAGCTAGGGATTCTCTAGAGGTAATCACCAGGTTCCTCCTCCATACTTTTACCTTATCTTTGTTGAAATAAGTGAAGACAGGGTGTATGTGACCAGAAACATATGATCTTCCCCGCCACATCTTGCTTACCCTGTGACCTGGAGAACCAGGGCCCTACTCTCCCTGCCTGACCCTTCCAGACATGCCACCTCACAGGAGTGGGGAGCTAGGTAAGAAGAGGTGGGTGAAGGAACAGGAGCCTAAGTTGTTCTAGGAACAGGAGAGGCTTAGTGCCTCCCCTTGGGTTCCCCATACCTACCACTGTGGAGGCTCCAACTTGGGCATATTAACCACACCTAGCAGAAGTCAGAACATGTGTGAGAAAACAAGGGGGGCTGGGAGAGGCTGGCAGGCAGGCAGGCAGACCTCTCCTTTCTGAATCTGGACTTTCCCCACATTTGAGGCTTTGAATGTGGAACAGGAGAAATCTGCACAGAGAGGGAGACTCAGGAATCCTGTCTGGCTCCACCCATCCCTTAGTTACTAAGATATTAGAGTACTGTATCTCCAGGATGGAGAGAGGGGGAAAGAAAAAGACTAGGGTCTGTGTGGGGAGGGCAATTACTTACACATTGATGAGATACTCATAGTCCTGGTAGTTTTTGGAGAAATAGGTCTCAATTAGCTTTTCTGTGCCAGTGAGGGCTTCATGTCCACAGCCACAGAACAGTGCCACCCCAAAGAAACACAATCCAGTGGCCACCAGGGAAGCAAGGGGGTCCCTACCAGACATCTTGCACAGCACTCTAACAAGCCTGGGGAAGAAGAAGGGGAAACAGTCAGGCACATCCAGTAGGTAGCTCATGCCACTCAAACCTCTCTTCCAGGCCAGCCAGGTTCTGCACTTACAGGCTTGGAGAGAATGGGCACCCACAGAGTCAAGAAGCAGGAGCAACTAAGGGCTTTGGCTTTCAGCATGTGAGATAGACTCAGAATCCTTCCGTTGTTTCATTCATGAAAATAAATCCTTGGCAGAGTGCAGTGGCTCACACCTGTAATCCCAGCACTTTGGGAGGCTAGGAGGATGGATTACCTGAGGTCAGGAGTTCGAGACCAGCATGGTCAACATGGCGAAACCCCATCTCTACTAAAAATATTAAAATTAGCCAGGCATGGTGGTGTATGCCTGTAATCTCAGCTACTCAGGGGGCTGAGGCAGGAGAATCTTGAACCCAGGAGGTGGAGGTTGCAGTGAGCCAAGATTGCGCCATTGCACTCCAGCCTGGGTGACAAGAGCAAGACTCTGTCTCAGCAAAAAAAAGGAAAGAAAAGAAAATAAATCCTTACCTTTAGTTTCCAGAATTTTTAAAAATATATTTAACAAACAATAATTCTCAGCAATTCAAATAGCAAGCCAGAGAGATTATGAAATCAGTCCCTCCTTTCTTATTGCTCTGGTCTGTTTGTTTGCTTGCTTATTTAGTCATTCACCAACTATTTATGAAATACTCACTACATGCCCAGCATTATGGTGGGTGTTATATGGGATATGAAGAGAAAAAGACACAACTCTGCCATATGGGAGTCTTTAGTTTCCTGAGGAAGAATTAGCTGGATAGACCTAAGTATTTTCAACTAACAATTTAGGCAGCCAATTAAGTGGTAACAGAGGGTAAATGCACTTGCAGTTCCAGGAGGGATGAGTGCACGCCAGAGATGCTGGTATTCTCAGATAGGATTTTAGCCTGAAGAGCATTCCAGGTGGAGGAAACTTTGGAAATTGCATGCTCCTGGATATTTTTGAGCATCGTGTGTATTTGTTGCAAGGAATGCTTGATTTCTTCTTAGTCTACATATGAGAGGAGCAGTCCAAACAGGAGAGAGCTAGCATAGGACAAGAAATGAAAATGGGAGGACTGCTTTACTCACAATAATAAAAATGCAGGCTTAATGATTTTTGGACACTTTGCATGGTGGTTTTGTCCTGCTATAGTGCAGCTTGCCTAGTGTCCCCATCCTCAGTTCTACACTGAGATTCTGTCAAAACAGCCACAAACAGACTTTATACAAAGTCAGCAAAGCATGAAACATCTTCTGGCACTAGGAGAACACACCAGGGCCTGGGAACACATGTGTCTCAAAGTGCTAGAGTCCCTGAGATCCCCCAGACCTGGTATCCCAGGCCCCACGCCAGTGTTGCTGAGAAACAGGAAAGGCACACAAAAAGTCACAGACTCTGAAAGCAGCTGCGTTCCAAGTACTAGTCCCATGCTCTAAGATGTCATATGGAGTGCACCTTAGCAAATGCCAAGTAGATGACTGAATAGATGGGGGAAAAGAATGGCTTCCTCCGGCCTCTCGGCCAGATCCCTAAAATGTAAAGGAAATGAGAATGTTAAGCTCTTCAGAAAAAAATGTCTTAATTCAAACATATGTGTGTGTGTCTGTGTGTGTGTGTGTATATATATATATGTATATATATATGTGTGTGTGTATATATATATGCCCAATGATTTTATATATCTATAAACATAGTACACATATGCACACACACAAATACCCAGCCAATGTGCTGGGAAGCTGCTATTTTTGAATAAGCATGTTGTGACAGCTTGTACAATAAAAATAAATTGTACTAATTTCTTAGGCTTGGACTTTTGTATTCAAGTTCTCCAAGCCACACTCGCTTATCTATAGGGTACCAGGGAAAGGGGACTCCTTTGCCTGATTCTGTTAACATTAGTACAGTTTGTTTTTTAGCCCTGAGAGCTTGAACACCTGGTGATTTGCATGGCTCAATTGCATCAATGTGAACAGATTTGGAAAGACCAAATTATCTCTGTCATGGGAAAATTGAGGTAGAGGCATTTGCCTCTATTCTCAGAGCCACAAAAGGAGTGAGTCCTATTACCCACCATCTCCTGAAATGACAGCCCTTCCCTGGCCATCAAAGAGCCTCTTCTTCAAAGATCCTTGTGTGTCACCCCAGAGATGAGGCTCAGAAGCCCAAGCCAAACAGAGTAAGCGGCTAACATTTGAAGCAGAACT
The DNA here is from genome assembly GCA_036589455.1 of Ateles fusciceps. Lineage (NCBI taxonomy): Eukaryota > Metazoa > Chordata > Mammalia > Primates > Atelidae > Ateles > Ateles fusciceps. The sequence goes on from JAZHEH010002247.1 coordinate 48,721, forward strand.
TCCTTTTCCAAGAACTAAAGCACTGCTGCCAGAAAACTTGGCCTCCATGAGAAGCAATCGTAGCTGTGGTGCTGTGAGTGGAGGCTGAGTTTACTCAGCATGAACTTTGCAAAAGTGCTTGGAAGAGTGTCTTTTCCGAGCTGGCCCATGCGTGTGTCTCTCTGTGTGTACACACGCACATGCATGCATGTGTAAGAAATGTGCACATACACACATGTGTACCATAGAGAAAAACATAACTGAAATTGATTGTTGTTCTCAGAAAACATTCCAGAAATTGATCTTTCTCTTTCTTAACATGTTAAGATACTAGATTCATCCTATAAGTCAAGAAAAGGAGCTCGGAAGTAAACAGTACTGACATTTTCCTTCTCTGCCTATCCAACTCCTCCCCACCCCCCAAACTCTTAGACTCTTCTAGTAAAGAAAGTCTCTGAAGCCTGGGGGATTGGGGGAGAGGAAGGTCAGTGACCCCACTGTTCCCTTTCTCCCCAGCACAGGGTCAGGGCTTGGACAGAGCCCTCCATAGCTCCCCCGGACAAAGAGCCTTGTTCTTTCCTGAGATCTCAGGAGCCTGATTGGTATTCCACAGGGGCCTGCAGGCCTGGGGGTGGGGAGGGGGTAGACCCAGGGAACAATGGCAGGACTTTTGTTTAGCCCAGGGTAAGAAGAGCCATCCACCCTAGCAAGTGACCATCTTGGGGCTACCCACTCACCCCAGCATTTTCATCTGGGAAGGGCTAAGTGGTTGTGCAGGTATGGTCTGGGATGGAGGAACCTGAACTCTTGCTAGCAAAAGAGAACTCCACTTTAAGCTTTAGCTGATGCCCTCTCTAGGGTTGCAGAGATGAGAGGGAAACAACCTCTTGAGTGTATCTGATCCCTTAATCATCATCCAAATAACCTGAGAGTGTCATGGACTCTGTTCTTACTGGAAGATAAAGGGCTAAGCCTTAGGAGCAATTCTGAGTCACCAGATCATAGCCTTTCTTTTTACATCCATTTTTCCTCTATTTTCTTAGCATTTGAATAACTTAGCATCCCCTTTTCTGCTCCACTACTGCTCAAAGCAAGGGACAAAAAAGGAAGTAGGCTTTAATGAGTTTCTAATGTAGAGTCTGAAATAAATGACTTTAGATAAATCTATCACTATTGAGCTATAAACAATTCAGCAATATTAGCATAAGCATCAGATGTCCATCTCTTCACAGCCTAGATGAAATGTTTGCTTTGGGGGCATTTAAATTCAGCAGAAGTAAAGAGTCTCGGTCAGTCTGTCCAAGCAAGAATCAGATTTTAGATTCTAACTGAGAAAAACTCAGAGCTTACAAGAAATTATTTTTTCATCAAAGTAGTTGACAATCAAAGCATTGCTGAGAAAGGTCCATTGGGCTCCCTTTGATTTTTCACAGTCCAAGAAATGTCCTTGGGTATGTGTGAACAGTAGCCTAAAGCCACAGGCTCTCCATTTCAGAACCCCTCCTGGTTGAAAGGGTGTGGGTTTGATCAAGAAGGCTGGAAGGGATTCTAGAGAAGAAGTTCCTTGGCTCTCTCAAGAGACATTCTCACATTTCCAGTCTAAGTACAGACTGTGAGATGGGAGAGTTGGCATAAAAGAACCATATAGTAATAACATTTCCCAATGCAACTCAATCAGATTAAACCGCCTGACTTTGATGAAAGGTCATAGAGAAAAATAACAACCCCCTCCAGTGTTTTCCTTTCATTTCTGTTTATGTGAATTCAGTATAAGCATTAAGCACTCTAGCACTGACATAGACACTAGGATGAACAGAGGAAATTGAAAGGCCTGTCCCTTTCTTTAGAAAACTTGTAATTCTGTTGGGGGAGAACAAATGTATGTCTGTGAATCAAAATCCAAACCTACCTATAAGCAAGTGTTAAAATGGATATAATGAAGTTGTGTGGGCAAAAGGTAAGCAAAGGGAAAATATCAGATCATGGTTGGCTACATTTGTATACAAACTTCCAAAACAAGTCTAATCAATCTGTGATAGAACTTTAAGCCCTTCTCACCAGTGCTCTTTACAGGGGTCTCGACAGAGATCAACAGGACTGATGAGACTTCCACAGATCCAGGTTCATCAAGGGACTGTGTTGATTCTGATGCTGTCTCTTTAAGCAGACGCCAAGAGCTCCCAAGTCTCCCTCCCTCCTTTCCCATGCCCTGGGACCGCCTCTAAGTACCAGCTCCATGATGGAAATTCAGTGTGAATCTGGGAACTCATCAAAGGAAGGAGAGGAAGGGCTTTCATTGGAAAGGAATGGTAGAAGAGAGACCAATTGTACCCTGCACAATTCCCAGCCTGTCCCTTGAATCCAGCTGACAAAGGGAGAGATAGAAGAACCCTATACAATAGAGAGCTAAACAACAGGCAGGCTTATTGAGTGAGAGAAGCCGCCCCCATCTCCCTAGGTCTCGAATCTGCACTACAGTCTTACCCTCCTCCAGAACCCACCCCTTAACCTCACCCCATGAACAGAGGCCTCCTTGATCAGGGCCTATAGCAGTTGATAAGGCCGAAATGCTAGAGCAGCCGTGACTGGTACTAGGGATGGATGGGGATCAGTGGGTGGGTTCTAGGAGTAAAACAATAATCATCAAGAGGTGCCAGAGACAAACAAAGACTTTTGCTTCTGGCCTCATCCTGGTTAGACAATGCCCTGCCTATAATCTTGTCTTTCCTACATGTCCCTTGTGATATCAGCACTTATATACCACATTCAAGTGCTGGAAAAGAGTCCCAAAGCCTCTGGGGCCTGGGAATCCAAGCCTGCTCGACAGTCATGTCATGTGGACAAGGTTAAGTAAGAAGGAATCTCAGCCTCCTCTTTGGTCCCCTTTTAATATTACCACGGCAACAGCATCTGGACCATCTTGTTTCCTATACTTCCTACTCCTCTTCAGACACACACACACACACACACACATAGAATGAATGATGTACACATTCCAATTTGTGTGCAAGCATTGGGAAGCTGAGGTAAGACTTTGATTCTTAAAACTTATCCTTGGCACATTGTCTCCACCTTGCCCACGAATGGGAAGATGAAAGAGAAGTAACTGGTCCTAGAGGTAATAGTAGCCATACCTTGTTCCTCAGGTCATTCTCCACCATTTCCCCCTCTCCTTGGTTACAGTGTGAAGCTGATCTGGGGAACCTTATTCTCTTCCTTGGAACTCTTTCTAGAGCCCTGCCTGGCAGACAGCTCAGAGGCCAGTGCAGAGCTGAGAGATAGCCCTCAGGGCCATTTTGCAGTAGCCAAGAGGGATTAATCAATCAGTACTTGCTGCGCTTTTGAAGTAAGTCTGGCACTGAGTAGGCTCTGAAAGCAGAAAACGAAGCTGTTCCATTCACCTACCATGACTGCTGTGACCCTTCCTGATCATGTCACTGTCCTCATTTGATCTTCTCTAGACCTGAAGTGCTGTGGGCAGGGAAGGCATTTCTACTGTTGCTTTCTTTCAAGACAAAGAGCTGTACCCAGGGGATGGCTTTTAAGGCTTCAGGATGGTAAGACAAAAGCAGTGAGGAAAAGTGATGTTACTGGCTGGAGTTCTACTTTAATGGGTTTAGAGACTATATTTCCCCTCCCACCCACCTCCCAGGGTTGAGGGTGTTATTACTCAGATCACCCTGAGAGAGCAGTTCTAGTTGTCAGGGCTGTTAAGTAAACTTCTGGCTTTCCTAGCTAAGAGCCAAGGCAAAGACCCCCTAAAGCAGGGTATACCTTTCAATCTGCCTGGCTCTCCAAGAGCTCCTCTGGCTCTGCACAGTCAGAGAGAGAAGTGAGGTGGGGGAAGGCTGCACTTGATTATTTTAGTCAGCGTCTCCAGGAAGACTAGTGAACATGAACATGAACATGAACATGGTGGTTTGGATCTGGTTTATTTTTGGATCCTGGCATTCTTGGTGCATTTGTGCCATTCTGATGGGATTCAGTTAGTCTTCGGGCATTTTATAAAACTGGACCCCCACTCTGCTGCCACACTTTTGCCTGGGCTACACCCACTTACTCCAAGCCAGCCAAAACTATACTGCTTGGCAAACAGCCACTTTTGGATGAAGGCATCACAGTCTGGTTACCAGGGTAACAGCCACTGTTCTCAGACGACAACAGGCTTACAGACAATGTTTTGCTGTTCAATAATGGCATTGTGTTACTGAGCACAGAATAATCAGCTACTGCTCTTGGCTCCTTTCCGGTTCCATCGTTATCCCAAAGACTCACTTGGAACATTCCCTTTCAATCAAGGTAAAATTTAATAAGCTATCATTTTCCCCATAAACCTTTTGGGCAGACACTACTGAATTAGTGTTCCTCTTTCCTTCCAATCCTAAGGGATTCTATATGGTTTAGGTAGTAAGTTCCCTGTTTCTGGAGGTGATTAAGCAGAGGCTGTATAAACGTTTAATTAGTTGTTGTACAAATGAATCCCATAATGAAGGTTGGTTCAGACAACTTCTAAAGTTCCTTCCAATCCCAGATTCCATGATACAATGTGTTTACTGCAATTGTTAAACGAGCAGTGCACTCCACTTCAGAAGTAGTGGCAGTCCCGTAACTTGTTAGAGATGGTCTATGATTCAAAGTATTTTAGACACTCTGTTATTGAATAAATGAAAACTCAGTGGCTGCTCCATCGTATGTACCTGGCCCAAGTATCATCCATCCTTAGGAGCTGGGAACCAATGTGCATCCTCAACAGTGCCCTTATCTGTGGCAATCTTCCTCTGGAGGAAATCACCCAGCCTCCATAACAGGCAACTCTCCCTGAGGTCACCTTATTTGTTCCTACCTTTCCTCAGGGATTTCATCCTCTGAGGAAGTAATATTCAATATCCTTCTTTACTCCCTCTCTGTTTTTAATGCACAACCTAGCCAATCAGCTGGGCTGACATTAGATAGGGTTCTTGATGTTACCCAGGGCAGGAATTGAGTTCCTCCAACATTCACCTCTCACCTGGCCACACTTAACTGGTCAAATGATCTCTGATCCAAGCACACAAAGAAAACCCAACCACCCCAGAAGAGGAAGAGTCAGCCTGTATACACATTATTGTCTAATAGTAGGTATTATCATGATTTACAATTGTTACAGATCTTGCCCATTTTCAAAGGACTTCCAGATTATTATTCCTTGATTCTTACAGCCCTGAAAATAGACAAAGTAGTTATTGCTATCTCCATTTTCCAGATGAGGAAATGGTGATTCAGTGACCTTCCCAAGGTCACACAGTTCATAAGTAGCAGATCTGGGATTTGAATCTGATTTTTCTGACTCCCTGTCCAGTGTTCTGCCCTCCTATTTTACCTCACACATGCTTCAAAGTGTTCTCTCAATATTTCATGAGGAAACACCTAAAGGCTGAACCAGATCAATATAATTGCAAATTGATTTCTGTGGATGATATCTACTGGGTGCTACATTTGCTAGGGAATACAAGGGACAACTGAGTCTCATTTCATTTAGGATGTGTTTAAGCTGCTATCTTTGTTTTGCCAAATGTGAGCAATGTCTACGTGACTCTGTGGAGTCCCATAGGGACAAAGACTCTTGTGCTCTGCACACCTTACTCTGAGTAGAAACTTAACACCAGAACCTCATAGCTTCTGTCTTTGTTCATGGAACCTAGAAAAGCCCTCAATACTCAACCAACTTAGCAAGAGCCCTAATGTCCCAGCAGCCTCCTTGTCACAGCAGAGAGCCCTCAGGAAAGCTGTGTCTGTGATATTTGTTAGAAGTGGTCACCCGTATATGTGCACACACACATATGCACATACACACACACTCCTACCCATATTTGTTTCCCATGGTCAAGCCATTGAGGACTTTATTTCATTTCCTGAACCTGACAATGGCCTCCTCAGCCATGGCCAAGCCTGAGTCCAGCTTGCCCGACCCCTAGCTTTACTGATGTCAAATGTAGTTCAAAGATTGCATCAAGCAAGCAGTTATTTTGTACATCTGAGGTCTAGACAGTGCTTAGTGGCCTCCCAGCAGAACCAGGAGAGCAAGCTGACCCAACCGTTACCAGGGCCTTGGAACCAAGGGAAAAGAGAAGATAGAGGGAAGTGAGGGGGTAGGAGGCACATGACCACATCCATCCGGCTGGGCACTCTCTCCAGAGATCTGTGTGACTCTCCACGTGCTGCTGAAATTCTTTGGTAATAAAGCATCATGCTCAGTACAGCAGAGAAGGAGTTAATCTAACTGAATGTTAAGGAATTTAAAAAGAAAACAAGTGCCAAAACACTACTCATTTAAACCACTGGAACCCCCCGAACCCCAAAGTTGGAAATTCTCTTGCAAATTCCTGTGTCTGCTTGAATCTTCAATGCTAAAGTTTTTGAAACTTACCCATGTCTTTGGGACTCTGACTCCAATTGTAGCCGGCTGACTAGTCTGCTTTGTGGCTGACTTTGTTCAGCTGGAAGGATCCTGGTCTCTCCAGTCTCCTTCTTCGGTCTTTTACTTTTTCTCTCTGAGTATCTTTGTCCTCTTCTCCTGCAATGAAAAGGGCTTTCTGATTGACAGCCAACCCCCTTAAAGGGACAGGCTTGCTTTCCTCCTCCTCTCCTCCTCCCCTTCTCCTCCCCTTGTCCCCACCTCCTCAGGGATACTCCCTTTCTAAGGGCTCCATCTTCTCTTCTGCCTTTCACTGCCAATTGTTTCATTTTCTTTGTTTTTCCTTTTTCTCCCTAAGGCTTGCCTGGAATTTCACTTTGCTGCAGAGACATCTGGAAATGTGGATTGAGGGTGGAAATAAAATGAAGAGGTCCTGGAAACTTCCAAGTGATCCTTGGGTCTAATAGTGGAGGATGTGCAGCACAAGCGTGAGAAGCCATCAAGTGGGAGCCCCGACAGGGGCTCAGAGTCAAAAACCCAGATGTTAGCTCCCAAAGTCCTTCCAAATCTGCCCCGGCTCCCCCACCTCACTCCTAGCTGCCCTTGGGCCTCTCCACCTTCCCCTTCCCCCAACTTCTTGGAAAATAAGCATTCCTCCCCCCTCACCCAGCTCTAAGAACACAATAGAGAAGAAAAAAATTGTCTTTTAAGATAATTTCCTCCAAATCCTTCTCAGTTTGAACTGCATGAAGACAAAATACAGGCTGTCGATTCGATGAACAGATTGTGATTAGGCTGGGGAAGGCTAGCACTGTAATAATTTTATATCTACAATAATGGAGACCCAGAAGTGGACACAAGAAGACCTTTGCAAGTTCGCAAACTATGCTAAAGAAAAGGCCAGCGTTGAAGATGTGGGTGATTTCCAAGGAGGATAATCAACTTTGAGACAAGTCAAGAACACGATTAGGGAATCAGGTAGTCAACATTCCATCCTGGGAATGTAATGTCTTCATCAGAGAGCTGAAGCCAGGCAGGCGAGAGGCAGGGAGTGGGTTGAAGTGAAGCAGCAGGTGGCAGTGAGGGTGGAGAGGAGAAACGAAATATAGTCCTTGCCACAGAGAAAGAAGCAGTAAGACAAAAATGGCTAAGCAGCAAAAACAGGGAAATACTATATAAAACCTGCCTTAGCAATAAGTTATTTCTAAAGACTGTGAAGGTATTTGAATGCCCAGTGCTAGATGGGACCAGCCTGGGAAGGTTTTCTAGAACAGGTGAATCTTAAACAGTGTCTGTCTGGGCTCCTGGTGAGTGTCGTGTCTCCCTTCACAGTTCCCTTGACCTAGAGGCCAGCATCCTCCCATGGATGGCCTTTAAAACAACTGGCTGGCATATAATAAGAGGAGCACCTGTTGGAAGACTCTGGAGAAGGAAGGTATAGTCCCCTGGAACTTTTTCTGTGGTTTTGCCTTGGGAGAGGACAGAAGAGGAGGGAGATATTGAGCAGAGACTGGTACCTTCCTGTTGGAGGAGAGAGGTAAGATTGTGTCTTACAGTTTTCTCTTTGGGCTGTGACCTTGGACATGCTACTGGCTTGGGCTCTGCTGTTAGGAAGTGGGTGAGTCTTCTGCAGATGCCCCTGTGGGCCCACTGGGGGCCAAATCCTGCACCATTTGAAGCTTGCTTAGCGTCCTAGAACTCGAGATCCTTTGCTCTTGTATCAGCCCCAAGAAGAAAGGACTCCTGGAAATGCTGCCCCTTGCAGAACGGTATAATAGTAGCTTTCCAGAGCAGACCAGACTAAGGCCTTATGACTGATGGAAAATGATCTTAGGGCCCCTTGCCCTCCCCAGCCCTGCTTGCCAGCCATAGACTATGCCTGCTTTGGAAGCTCAACTGTAGAATTGTGCCAGCAATAAACTTCTGGATGGTCACTGTTGGAATGGCCATCTCCCCCCACTGGAGAAGGGGGAGGACTAAGAGCAAAGGTCACCAAATGTGTACCCTCAGCTCATCAGATGGCAGGAGTGAGCCCAAACTTTGGGAGTTCAGATTTAGAGGATGAGAGAAAAGATCCTTCACAGCTCGAATAGTTGAGACAGCTCTGCACACAGAGGACATAATTCTGACTGAGCCCTCTCACAAAGCTTTCCCTGGATTCTCAGCAGCAGCTCTGGGGTTGGCAAGGCTACTGGGAAGAAAATGTGTGTTCCCAATAAACTCACAGATGCCAATTTATCAACCACAGCCCCCTAACACAGGTCTCTTCTCCTTTCCTCCATCTCCACTACCCTAATATTCATTCTATCTCTCTCCAAGTCTCAATCTCTGTCTCTGTTACCTGTCTCTTTCTCCATTTCTCTCTGTGTGTCTATCTCTCTCTGTTCCCTTCTTTTCTCTCTCCATGTTCCCTGACTTCGCCTTGTTCTTATGCTTGTTCTTATGCCCAGGGACAGAAAGGGACCCAGCCAGGTGACCGTGTCTCACTCATCCCAGTGCCTCAAGGTTCCCAACTCCTAGGATCTAGTGTGTTCTCATTGCTCTGTACACCCCAACACTGCCTCAGCACCTCATCAACTGACCTTTCCTGAGGGCTCCCTGCAGACCTCATAGGGTATCCTCCCAGGTCTTCCAGAGGCCATTTTTTATCTACACACCCCCACCTGTTTCTGCTTCCATTGGTTCTGCTGGGTGCCCTTGGCAAAATGTTCTCCAGAGTCCAGCTGGGCTCCTGGCAGTGCCAAGGGATTCCTCAAGAGGGCACCGCCAGCCTTCTTGGTGGCAGCCTGCTGCCTGTATTGGGTGCCTGTGGGAACAATGCAGGATTGTATGAAACTTGTAAACAATTTGCTTCATGCAATTCTGATGATACCTCAAGAATCTGAGCCCCCTTGATCATAGCTTGGTTTGGTTGTGCAGCTTTCTTGCAAACAACTCGAAAATAGTTGGCTATTACCTCCACTCGCTGCTCATGATCCCATAGTATCCAATTATTGAAGGCCACAGAGCAAGTGGGTTCTCTTTGCTCCACTGTATACTCCGAACTCTGAAACTCAGGGAAGTCTGGTGAATTTCTCCCAGGAAAAACTAAATAAGGGCTCAAGTGCCCGATCTAGTGGCCCACTTCTACCTGAACACAGAGAAGATCATAAAGGGGAAGAGAGAAGGTACAGTACCAGTAAAAGCCTGGAATCACCTGCTACCATTTGGGCTTCTAGAGCTGAGGCTTTGCTTCTCATTCCCAAGATAACGTCTTACCAGATCAAATTTTAAAAGACAACTGGCTGTTTCTTACAGCTTTCCTAGCCCTGGCATAGAAGGCTGGCTGGCTGGCGGGCAGTATATTATGTCCTATGTACTTGTGGCTAGAACTTTCCACACCCCAACTTCATGCCGATTGGCTAGACCATGCCTTTCTGGCCAAGAGAACCGAGGGCTGAGAGCCAGAGATGTCATATACTTTGAAATGGCAGACAGAGGGTAGAGAGTGGAGAGTGATTTTCTGCCTTTCCTCAAGGTTCAAGGAACAGTGCAAGGATGGATAGGGGCAGGCCATGAGGTGTATTTGTGAGGGGGAGATACCTGTGGCTTGGGATGGAGTAGAGTAGCCTGGAAGCCAAAATAATCACATGAAAATGTCAGGTAAAGAATGCCTGAGGACCATCACATAGCTATTAGTAATGTGAAGAAACAAGCTGTCCACAGAACCCACCGCTACCACCATAAAAACTTGGCCAACTTTTGCAGGGTTGTCTCTGCAGACAGGATGCGTGTTTGATGTGATTTCTGACAAAGTAGAAATAAAACTAGTATTATTTCTGGGGAACTAACGATATTTGTTCAATCTGACTAATGGGGTACCGAGACAAGTTTTCCCAACGGCATCTAGCAGGCAAAGACCAGAGCCATCTCTAGAGGATGCCTCTCTCCAGACCCTTAATTGCTTGGAAGTTGCTTGGGAGATTGTTCTGCTGTGAAAGAATGTGTGAATAGAGAGCTTCTGCCCTAGCAAGAATAGCTGGGGCCAGGGAGAGAATGGATAGGCTTTGGGCTGATGTAGCCCAAGTTTTGAACCTTCTACACTTCTAGGTTAAGTAGGAGGCCCGTGTTTGAAATCCAGTGCAGAGGCAGACTTCCTGCAGTTTGTAGGATCAGTGGGATTCCAAATCAGCCAGCGAAAGTCAGTGGAGATTAGATGATATTAAGGACTTTTGGATCTGTTAGGTGTGATAATAACATGGTGATTATGTTTTTTAAAGGGTCATTATCCACTAAGATATGAATAGAGAAATATTTATAGGTAAAATGTTATGACACCTGAGGTTTTCTCACTCCAGAAAATTTTAGTGTAACAAGGTTAGATGAAATAACATTGGTCAAATATTGCTAATTATTGAAGCTGAGAGATGGGTACATGGAGGTTTATTATACTATTTTTCCTACTTTGTATTTTGCGCATAATTGAACAGAAGAGAGGAACCATCAGAATTATGCTTCAGGCTGATCCAGAAGGAAAAAAAGGCTGGGCACAGTGGCTCACACCTATAATCCAAGCACTTTGGGAGGCCAAGGCTGCTGGATTGCTTGAGTCCAGGAGTTTGATACCAGCCTGGGAAGTATAGTGAGACCCTGTCTCTACAAAAAATTAAAAATTAGAGCTGAGCGTGGTGGCATACAACTGTGGCCCCAGCCACTTGGGAGGCTGAGGTGGAAGGAGGGCTTGAGCTGAGGAGGTTGAGGCTGCAGTGAGCCATGATCGTGCCACTGCATTTCAGTCTGGACCACAGAGGGAGATTCCGTCTCAAAAAAAAAAGAAAGAAAGAAAGAAAAAAAAAAATATATATATATTTCCAAGAGAAATCTCTGCTATTTCTATAAGGACACATACAGCCTGGTAAGAGTGACTGCCTCTGGAGAAGGGAATTAGGGGTGTGGAGTGGGAGGGAGACTTTTCACTCTATGCCCTTTGGTATGGTTGGAATTTGTAATTTTATGCATTTCTGACTTATTCTATTGAAAACTCATTTGAAAAGTCCTTCAGGCTGGGTTGAGTGACAATAGTCCGCAGGCCCCTCAGGGTCTACTATCGTAATCCACTGACCTCAGGTGGATTATGAGAGTGACGCTATCACCATGGCAGGTTAGCCAGCCTCCACTGTCCTCACATAAACATCTACTCTGCCTACCCCCTTCTGCCTGTGTCTCTGAAACACTGATCTATTGTGAGATATAGGCTACCCCTAGCCTAAGGAGAAGACTCCTAGGAACCTCGCTGGATGGGGAAGAGGAGTTGCTGCTCTTGCTTTGCTCCCTGTGGGAGGGCAAGACATGAGCCCTCGGAAGCCAGAAAGGTTCTCAGCCCAAGAGGCAGCCTTCTAGGGAACAAGCCCCCTCCTTGCCCATCTACTGACCCCACAAAGACTGAGAACTGCATCTGTCTCTGAAGGGTCTGCCTTTGGCAGCTGCCCAAGCCTCCTTCTTTCAAGGCCACTGCCCAGAGCAGCCTTTTAGAGATGTGATTCCACCCCCCTCCAACATCATCATCATCATGATCATCATTACCATCATATGCTGTCCCTTTCAGAGAAACCAGGCCAACCCCTTCATCTCTGGTTGCTTCCCTGGTTGAAAGGTGTCACTGTGGGCTGTGGGTGACACTTCAACCCAAAGCTGGGCACGTATGGAGTAGATTGTCTAACACTGAGGCTGGGGTACCTTCCTTGGGAAACTGCTAGCAGCCAAGATAGAGAAGAAGGGGAACCTTGGTGCTCCCTGATGAGAGCTGCACACTCCCAGGTAAGCACAGATTATGTTGCTGGAGCTTAGAGCAAATACCCCAATACCCCACACAGAGACCTGCCCCACCCTTGCCTCTTAGCTGAGGCCTGTCATCCCCACTTCCTCTTCCCCCATCCTGGTCAAGCCCAGGAGGAGGCCTGGGCAGCTGCTCTCCTCATCAGCATGCACCCAAGTGACAGCCTATATCCTGGCACACGGAGGGAAAAGATTCGCTGCCTCCTCCTGCCTCTAAGTAGGATGAAGCAGGCTCTTTGTACCTTGGAAAGCCCCCACCCTCCAAATATTCCTTCCTGAGAACTCTTGTTGCTATGGGATTTTCTCTGTGATAGCCAGGAGTTCATGACAGGCATTAGGACCTAGAGCTGAGGCTGTCTGCAGGCTCCGCTGAGCTGTCGCCTACCTCCAGCACCGACAGTAGGGAGGGGTAAATACATCCTGCATCCTGGCCTGCCCTTCCCTAGGCTGTCACACGCTGGCACGCAGAGAAAAATGGTTTCTTTTTTTAAGCACAATTAGTCCAAAACCACGAAGTCTAAGAAGCGATTCCCCCTAAGGACCCTCCAAAGAGAGTTTTACATGCTCCTTGGGTTATCCTTGAAAATCCTTAAAAATTTCTAAAGCACTGCAATTATTTCCACAGGCGGAATCCAGCAGTTCTTGGAAGGGTTTCAAAGGGTACAGTGGCAGCAGCTTCCTGTAGCCTCTTCTCCTTCCTCACAGCAGAAACCTTCAAAAGAAAAACAAACCCTCACTGGGATGTCCTCTCCACCCTGGCTCTACTGCTGCTGCCCATCCACAGAGGGTCTATTCAGTTCTTTGCCCAGGAGACCCCTTCCAAGGAGCTGGCCTTAGGGAGAGCCACTGAACCTAAGCTACAAGCTAGAAAAGCCAATAGAGCTCTCCATTATGGGGGGCAGGAGCTCTTCAGCTCTCCTCAAATTTCCTCAAAAGGGGCGACATGGAGGTGGCTAGTGGATACTGGGGTGGAGCTGGCTCTTGCAGGGAGAGCTGGGTTTGGAGAGAATTGTAATTCCTGGGCTTCCTGGAAGTAAATATCCTCTTCCACTGATAACTGGTAATTGAGTAAGAGGGAAGTTGTTAGAATTGCAGCATGAAGAATTTTAGCTAGACATCAAGATGATCATCTGGGCCTTCCAGATGGCTCTCTATGAGCAGTGGAATATAGCGGTTAATAACATAGACTCTAAAGTCAAGCACAACTGGGGTTGATATTAGCTCTTGCCAAATACCAGTTCCGTGACTTTGGCAATGATTTAACTTCTCTGAGTCTTCATTTTTTCATCTCTAAAAAAGGAATAATAATAGCGGTGACCTCACAGCGTTATTAAAGATTACACAAGGTCGAATGCAGTGGCTCATGCCTGTAATCCCACCACTTTGGGAGGCTGAGGCAGGAGGATCACTTGAGGTCAGGAGTTTGAGACCAGCCTAGTCAACATGGCAAAACCCCGTCTCTACTAAAACTACAAAAATTAGCCGGGCATGGTGGTACACACTTGTAATCCCAGCTACTCGGGAGACTGAGGCAGGAGAATCGCTTGAACCGGGAGGCAGAGGTTGCAGTGAGCCGAGATGGTGCCACTGCACTCCAGCCCGGATGACAGAGTAACTCAGTCTCAAAACAAAAAAAGAAATCACACAAGATACTGAACATAAAATTCTTAGCACAGTGCCTAAGAATTTGTTATTATGCTAAAGTATAATAACAATAATAATAATCACCAAATGGGGTAACAGAGTATCTGCAAATGCTTGATAAGCCTTTAAAAAATAGAGGCTGAACTTCAGTGATCTCTAGAACCAACACCTTTCAGATCCAGGATTCCTATATTTCTCCTGAACCTGCCTGTCTTAAAATGGAGCCAAAGATATGTGCTTGGAAGAAACGTTGAGACTCTCTGAGACCCACCTAGTAGTTTCTTTATGTATTTGTTGTCTTTAACATCTCCAGCACCTCTGGGTATGTCCATCACTAGGGTAACCAATCATCCCGGTTTGCCAGGAACAAAGAGATCCCAAGATGTGGGGACTTTCAGTGCTAAAAATGGGTACGTTCTGGGAAAACCAGGACAAGCTGGTCAGCCTATACCACCAGCACTGGAACACTGCCTTAAGCATCATGGTTGAAGCAGTTGCCTCAAGGGCTGCCAATAACAAAAGCAGGTGTTAGGTTCCCCTTGCTGAAAACACTACATGGGAAATCCCAGAAGTCCCCCATTCCTCTGCTCTTTGAAATATCATGCCCAGGCAAGTAGGGTTGTCAGATAAATACGTGATGCTCAACTCAATTAAATTCGACTTTTCAGATAAACAATGAATAATTGTTTAGTATAAGTATATCCAAAATACTGGATGGCTCATACTTATACTGAGATATTGCTCATTGTTTGTCTGAAAGTCCAATTTAACTGAGTGCCTTGTATATTTATTAGTGAATCTGGCAGCCCTACAGGCAAGGGCAGTCTGCTGTGGCAAGCCAAGCTGGCTTTTGGGGTGGGAGCCAGAAGAATGGCTAGGGGAAATCTCAGTACAGGAAATCATGCTCCCTATAGACACAGCTTCTTCTCTGCATTTCAGCCCTCAATCCCTTCATTTTGTGGGCCTGCCCTGGACACATTAGTCACGCTTTGTTCTGGGGAGGATCATCTGGGGAAAGGCGAGATGAGATGGGTCCTGAAGCAGGCTACATAATGCATAATGGTTAGGCGTTTAGGCTTTGTAGCTAGCCAAATTGGGTTCATATCCCCACCTCAGCCTGGGACATAGCACAGTAAATGGCAATTCCCTGTTAATACTTAGAGGCTGTGAGGCACAGTGGCTCACAGCTGTAATCCCAACAGTTTGGGAAGCCCAGGGAGGAGTATCACTTGAGGCCAGGAGTTCAAGACCAACCTGGGCAACATAGTGAGACCCCCACCCCATCTCTACAAAAAATTTAAAACTTAGCTGGGTGTGGTGATGCATGCCTGTAGTCGTAGCTACTCAGGAGCTCAGGTGGGTGGATCACTTGAGCCCTGGAGGCTGAGATTGCAGTGAGCCCTGATTGTGCCACTGCACTCCAGCCTGGGCAAAAATGTGAGACTGTTTCTCAAAAAAAAAAAAAAATTACTTAGATGCTGACCTTTATCTTTTCTCTTGTCTTCTTATCCTATATCTAGCACTTTGCCAGACATTGAGGGGAATACAGAGAAATGGGATGGCTTTCCGGATGCAACCCTTGTCCTGAGAGAGCTTATAATCTCTGGAAGGAATATTACAGACATTAACAAAATTAAGATTCAGACACAACTAACATTGAGCACCTACCCTGTGCTTGCCCTGCCCTAAGTGCACAAGTAAGCCAAATGTCAGCAGAGTGTCATCCTGTCCATTCCAATTCAACTATAATCGGTTCGAGCTCCATTCTGTCCCTTACCAGGGAAATCCAGTGTCTTCCTCAAGATTTCTGAGAATTCTGAGAGGACTCAGAATTCCATGTGGTTCTGAATTTGGGGCTCCTAAGGAACTTCTGATTTCAGTTCATCTTTTACGGCCACTACCCTCCTGATTTCTTTTTCTTTTCTTTCATTCTTTCTTTCTCTCTCTGTCTTTTCTTTTTTTTTAGAATTGAAGTCTCTGTCACCCCCGGCTGGAGTGCAGTGGCGCAAACTCGACTCACTGCAACATCCATCTCCAAAGTTCAAGTGATTCTTATGCCTCCGCCTCCCAAATAGCTGGGACCACGAGTGCGCCCATCACACCTGGCCAATTTTTGTATTTTTAGTAGAGACGGGGTTTCACCGTGTTAGCCAGGCTGGTCTTGAACTACTTACTTCAGGTGATCTGACTGCCTCAGCCTCCCAAAGTGCTGGGATTACAAGCTTGAGCCACAATCTTTCCTGATTTCTATTAATAAAAAAAAAAAGAAAAAAGAAAAAAAGAACAGGCTGGATGTGGTGGCTCACACTTGTAATCTCAGCATTTCAGGAGGCCAAGGCAGGAGGATCTCTTCTTGAGTCCAGGAGTTTAAGATCACCCTGAACACCACAGTGAGGCCCCCGTCTCTACAAAAAATAAAAAGTTAGCTGGGCATAGTGGTGTGCACCTGTAGTCCCAGCTACTTGAGAGGATGAGGCAGGAGGATTTCTTGACCCCAGGAGTTCAAGGTTAACGTGAGCTATGATTGCAACCATCACACTCCAGCCTGGGCAACAGAGTAAGATGCCAGTCTCTAAAATAAATAAATAAGTTTTTAAAAGACCTTAGATCTAGTTAACTGTAAATAATCTTTGGATGTCTGGACAGTTTCAAAAAGAAAATAAAAAAACAGATACATATGTTTATGTTTCTTTTTTAATGAATATCAACTAACAAAATATACAAAATCCTCTGGATAATATTTTGTATACATTTTGCCTCCTAAAGCTGTAAAATGACAGTAACTAATTGAGGGGAGAAAAGCGAAAAAACTTTTACGTTTCTGTTCTCTAGTTTTCTCTTGTGTCTGAAAAAAGTTGGTTAATTAAAAAAAATAATAATAATGGTTAGTTATATTAGGTACAATAATTACAGAGAAATATAAATATGTGTGTAAGATAGTGACTATTATTTTTATTCGCCTTATTAAGAAAGTTATTATAGTTTATTCATATGATTAGTACATATATATTATTTTATTTAACATACCGATAAGTTAATTCTGTTTAAAGCTAGTTAAAAGCTTTGGATGATAACCTTTTTTTACATTTATATATCTATGTATGCATAAATGCATACATATAAAGGTATATTAATAAATATTTTGCTACAAATTGTTATATAAATAGTATGCCAAATTAGTAAAATTAAATTTGAGACTTTTTTTCTGTAAAATTGTTACCATACCGAACTTAAGTCCACCTGCACAGTGCAGTAAGGCCAAACACTGACATTGGGATTGTATGGAAGAGAGAGGCCTTTATTGCAGGGTGCCAAGCAAGGACAATTGAGCAGCTAATGCTTAAGACCAGAACTCCAAGATAGCTTATAGGTAAGGATTTTTAAAGGCAGGTGGCAGAGGTTACAGGCAAAGTCATAAATCGATACATAAATGCTACATATTGGTCTGATCTAAAAAGGCAAGCCATCTCAAAGCAGGCGCCTACAGGTGGATTCAAAGATTTTTTGATTTGCAATTGGACAGGGAGATGAAGCCTTGTCTAAAAATGTGGTGTCAGCCAGCCTGGGTAACATAGTGAGACTATCTCTACCAAAAAAAAATTTTTTTTTAATTAGCTGGGCATGGTGGTGCATGCCTGTGGTCCCAGCCACTCAGGAGGCTGAGGTGGGAGGATCACTTGAGCCTGGGAGGTTGAGGCTACAGTGAGCCATGATTGTGCCAATACATTTCAGCCTGGGCCACAGAGTGAGACCTTGTTATTAAAAAAAAAAAGGGGGGGGTGGGGGGAATGAGCTGGAAAGAATATTAGCTCTGGCTTTTGGGTGTGACTTCCTCTAGGCCCCTCAGGAAGAAATGTAGAACAAAGAACAGTAGCAGAGTTCAGTTCTCAGTTCCTCCCTATCTGGGGTCTGCACATCAGTGGATCCATTTGGTGGGGGTCCAAGTTTCTGATAAACAACTCAGGGACATACGTTAAGATGTTGTCTTTAGTTTCTATAGGGGAATCAAATATCCAGTGATTCCAACTTCCTGGCTATTGTTTTAAGCTACTATTATATTACCTTCCTGTTTATTAAGTTGCTTATTTACTAGCTAAGTACCTGGAATTTCCCTCTAAGGAACTCAGAGACTTTCCTTTATTTCTGTGCTTGGGGGCCTTCAGGCTCCTAAGAGGGATCCCTCCTCTATCACAAAATGACTAAATTATTTTATGCCCAGACTAGTAGAGGTTTCTTTTTGTCACCAAATTATTCCGTTAACTCTCAGAGCTTTGCAAAATATTCTAAAGTCGTTTTTAAAAGTCTTTATTTTTAAACAGAAAGCTAATTTTCTAATAGCCATTCCTTATTGCTTAGTGAGTTTACAAAATGACTACAAGTATTTCTTACTTTATTTTTTTTATTTTTAATTGCATTTTAGGTTTTGGGGTACATGTGAAGAACATGCAAGATTGTTGCATAGGTACACACATGGCAGTGTGATTTGCTGCCTTCCTCCCCATCACCTATATCTGGCATTTCTCCCCATGCTATCTCTCCCCCAACTCCCCACCCCCTGCTGTCCTTCCCCTATTTCCCCCCTAACAGACCCCAGTGTGTGATGCTCCCCTCCCTGTGTCCATGTGTTCTCATTGTTCAACACCCGCCTATGAGTGAGAACATGCGGTGTTTGATTTTCTGTTCTTGTGTCAGTTTGCTGAGAATGATGGTTTCCAGGTTCATCCATGTCCCTACAAAAGACACGAACTCACCGTTTCTGATGGCTGCATAATATTCCATGGTGTATATGTGCCACATTTTCCCTGTCCAGTCTATCATCAATGGGCATTTGGGTTGGTTCCAGGTCTTTGCTATTGTAAACTGTGCTGCAATGAACATTCGTGTGCATGTGTCCTTATAGTAGAACGATTTATAATCCTTTGGATATACAACCAGTAATGGGATTGCTGGGTCAAATGGAATTTCTATTTCTAGGTCCTTGAGGAATCGCCACACTGTCTTCCACAATGGTTGAACTAATTTACACTCCCACCAACAGTGTAAAAGTGTTCCTATTTCTCCACATCCTCTCCAGCATCTGTTGTCTCCAGATTTTTTAATGATCTTCGTTCTAACTGGCGTGAGATGGTATCTCAATATAGTTTTGATTTGCATTTCTCTAATGACCAGTGATGATGAGCATTTTTTCATATGTTTGTTGGCCTCATGTATGTCTTCTTTTGTAAAGTGTCTGCTCATATCCTTTGCCCACTTTTGAATGGGCTTGTTTGTTTTTTCTTATAAATCTGTTTCAGTTCTTTGTAGATTCTGGTTATCAGCCCTTTGTCAGATGGGTAGACTGCAAAAATTTTTTCCCCATTCTATTGGTTGCTGAATACCTAGGAATACAACTAACAAGGAACGTAAAGGACCTCTTCAAGGAGAACTTACAAACCACTGCTCAACGAAATAAGAGAGGACACAAACAGATGGAGAAACATTCCATGTTCATGGTTAGGAAGAATCAATATCATGAATATGGCCATACTGCCCAAAGTAATTTACAGATTCAACACTATCCCCATCAAGCTAGCAATGACCTTCATCACAGAACTGGAAAAAACCACCTTAAACTTCATATGGAACCAAAAGAGAGCCCGCATAGCCAAGTCAATTCTAAGCAAAAAGAACAAAGTGGGAGGCATCACACTACCAGACTTCAAACTATACTACAAGGCTACAGTAATCAAAACAGCATGGTACTGGTACCAAAACAGAGCTATAGCCCAGTGGAACAGAACAGAGGCCACGGAGGCAACACAACACATCTACAACCATCTGATTCTTTGACAAACCTGACAAAAACAATCAATGGGGAAGGATTCCCTGTTTAATAAATGGTATTGGGAAAACTGGCTAGCCATGTGCAGAAAGCAGAAACTGGACCCCTTCCTGACACTTTACACTAAAATGAACTCCAGATGGATTAAAGACTTCAACATAAGACCTAACACCATAAAAACCCTAGAAGAAAATTTAGGCAAAACCATTCAGGACATAGGCGTAGGCAAGGAATTCATGACCAAAACACCAAAAGCATTGGCAACAAAAGCCAAAATAGACAAATGGGACCTAATCAAACTCCACAGCTTCTGCACAGCAAAGGAACAGTTATTTCTTACTTTAGATATTTATGACTATGCCTTGTCCTTTCTAACAACTATTAATTTTGCCTTTCCCAAAAGCAGAATAATACAACTATTAGATGTCTTTTATGCCTAAACTATATTTGGGTTTCCTAGAATAGCCATGAGATGACACAAAAATTCGCCCTTTTGCCCGGTTAAAGAAAGGGTAAAAGGAATAGTTAGGTCTCTGTAAATTTTTCCAACTTTTAATTAAGTCAACTGTTATGAAAACTTTGTCTACCAAATTTAGTATAAAGTAACCTGACAAATTAAAAACAGAATTTATCTTCTGGATATAAGTAGAAGATGGAAATATAAATGTATTTCAATGACTGAATACTTTTCAAGTAAAGAAAACATAATCATATTTAAGCACAACAACTGATATAATACCTGTCTACCAAAACATTTTTCCAAGATTTCAGATTTACAAACCCCTTTCCCTTGTTTTGTTCATAAAGTTTCTGGATAGGTGCTAAGAGTACTAACTTTCTCTTATGAGAATGGTCAGAGGTATGTTGCTTATTTCAGGCTTTCATTAGATCCAGTAGCTCAGGCATAGCTATTTTGTCTAAAAGCTGTAAGAGTAATAGCAAAACATGTAAAAACTTTAGCTTAGTTCTAGATCTCCACTAAATTTAACGGTTCCCCACGCTGTGCAAACTCTTCTATTGACAAAAACAGCTCAACACTTTTTAGCACGTTGCCTAACCTCCTAGGATATATTACTGTTTTCCCCCTTCACACTGTCTGTTGCTGTGACACTCTAAATTCAGCCATGCTTCTTCATTGACTGGAAGAAGAAACAACCTACATTGCTTATTTCTGTTAAGGAATTCTCCATACCCTACACAGACCTTCAGAGACACCAGCCTGCTTTGCAAGAACTGTTTACTCAAAAAATCTGTCAACTTTGAGGAACACAAAATGGGCTCACTCCTTTTGTCATAAATGCTAATAATACTTTTACTCCCAATACAATCTGTGTCTTACTAGGGTACTACTTCATATGTGGGCATCAGGCGTCAATGTCACACCCTAACTTAGGCTGCAGGTTTAACATAGTTTTCAGACTTTCAGATACTTTAAATTACCAGTCTTCCAGAGGATTATGTTTCTCTAAAACTAAATTTTAAAATTATCCCAAAATTGCCCAATTACCTCCAAAACCAGGCACACAAGGGCCACTTTGGAGAACTCCTAGATTGCCTCTTTATGCATATTATGCAAGCAGCAATTACCACATTAGAAATAATACAACTAGCAAAAATAGTTCGAAGTGTGTTTCTGACTCTAGCAAAAGTCCTAAATAACATAACTTTGAGTCTGAAAGCCCAATAAACTGTTTTAAATTTAGTAGTTCTGATTGTTATGGACAATCACATTAGTCTTGATTTCCCCTTAACTAGTCAAGGGGAATTTTATGCTATAGCAAATACTTCCTGCTGCACCTATATACTACGAGATAAGTAGAACAGCTGAAAAATGAAGCCATTTGTTTCCTGCACTAATAATTTTTTTAAATTATTATAATTGCTAGTAATACAGTTGGCTAATGTGTCCTGCCAAAGTTTCAAATGCCACTGCACAAATATTGTCTTATTAGAATAGGCAACAACTCATCCTGCAACATAATGAGCACAACAGACTTATTCTAGTCATACTACAAATTACAGCCTCTTTTTTTGTTTGGTTGGTTTTTTTTTTCAAGACAGGGTCTCACTCTGTCACCCACGCTGGAGTGCAATGGCGTGATCTCAGCTCACTGCAACCTCTGCCTACCAGGCTCAGGTGATCCTCCCACCCCAGCCTCCCAAGTAACTGAGACTATAGGCACAAGCCACCACGGTTGGCTAATTTTTTGTATTTTTGTAGAGATGAGTTTTGCCATGTTGCCCAGGCTGGTCTCAAACTCCTGAGCTCAAGCAGTCTGTCTGCCTCGGCCTTCCAAAATGCTGGGATTACAGGTGTGAGCCACCATGCAAGGCCCAGATTACATTCTCTAAACAACCTCCTGATCAGCAAAATCTTGGCAATGGTGAAAACCTGTATATCGTTGATTAATTATCTGCAGCTTGACTTAGTTGGCCCTTGGCTATAAGGGAGGCCCTAAGAAAGAAACAAGTAGCCCTGTCAGCCCTACAGGTTGGGAATTGCTGTTCTACTGCTAAACAATTTCACAGACTATCAACATCAGAAAAGGCCACTCTGTGGCCGTGATAGATCAAGACATAACAAGACCACTGTGTAATCAGATCTGAACACAGGTAAAACATGAACAGTGTTCAAGCCATAGATGTGATCAAACTTCCCTCTATTCTGGGGAATATGAAGAGCTGCTTCTTTAATTACATCTTTATCTTTGCGCTAATCTTCCCTCCTTATAGGTAACACTGAAATATGCAGTTAGAGAACTACCCTGCTTCCTGACAGCATCCAGTCAAGAGTAAAGTCCCACTTCCTTACACCCTTGCAAAATAACATAAATCCAAATCCTATAAGTCATTCCTAACACTGTCTTACTAAGGTTCCCCAATTCCTCATAGTGTGCACTCTCCCTTACTGCAATGAGTATCTGTTATCTCACTTTCATCCACAAGAAATTATCGTCACCACCATTTTATAGATAATAAAAGTGAGGCTCAGAATTTAACATTCCCAAGACTGATCAGCTGGTCATGTGAGAAACCTTACAAGAACTAGGACTTGATTTTTGCAGTGTGCCACACTGCCCTTAAGAGTGCTTAAAGTAGGATTCTATGAGGTTCCTGGCGATTCCTGTAAAGAAAATTTCATTTCTCAACAGTGTGCATGTACTGTTATTTGGCATATTGGCAAATTATCTCCTCCATGATTATCCTTGACCACTTTGCTCTCATTTACCTGGCATACAATAGTTGCTCATTTAACTGTGTGTGTGTGGTGTGGGGGGAGCTGTGCCTGGTTACTAGAATCACCTGGACCATGTCTGCACAGACAAAAACAGGCAGGACCTCTTTCTTCAGGTCCCTTCCAGGCTGGACCCTAATGGAACTGAGAACACGGCAGGCTATGGTGAGGCTGCTGCTAGCTCAGCGCAGGAGTTTCGAGGGAGCGTGAAGGAAGGGGCCCAAGCTGCCTCTGCAAAACTTGTGACTGTTCAGTACTGGCAGTGGAAAGTGGCTGTCGAGTCAGTCACCCAGCAAGGATGGAGCGGATTCTTACTACCATCAGCCTTCTATCCACTATGTGTTGGACACAGAGAGGTGCATGAAGGGGTTCAGAAGGGGTATAACATACGGCTTCCGCTCTGGGGAGCTTACCTCAGCCTTCTCTGCTGAGACTGTCTCCTGGCTTCTCTTCTCTCCTTCTCATGTGGGACCCAGTGTTGAGATGCTAAAGGAAATACTCTTAGGGGCAGAGGGTAGATATGCTGGCTGATGTGGGCATGAAGCACAGGCATGAGAGACCTTAGATGAAAAGTGTAAGCATTCAGGCAGGGTGTGGTGGCTCACGCCTGTAATCCCACCACTTTGGGAGGTTGAGGTGGGCAGATCACGAGGTCAGGAGTTCAAGATCAGCCCGGCCAAGATGGTGAAATTCCGTCTTTACTAAAAATACAAAAATTAGCCAGGTGTGGTGGCAGGTGCCTATAACAGCTACTCAGGAGGCTGAGGCAGAGAACTGCTTGGACCTGAGAGGCAGAGGTTGCAGTGAGCTGAGATCATGCCACCATTCCAGCCTGGGCGACAGAGCAAGACTCCGTCTCAAGGAAAAAAGAAAGAAAGAAAGAAAAGTGTGGCTGGGCGCGTGCGGTGGCTCACGCTGGTAGTCCCAGCACTTTGGGAGGCCAAGGCAGGTAGATCACCTGAGGTTAGGAGTTGGAGACCAGCCTGACCAACATGGCGAAACCCCATCTCTACTAAAAATACAAAAATTGGCCGGGCATGGTGGCAGCACCTGTAATCCCAACTACTCTGGAGGCTGATGCAGGAGAATCACTTGAATCGGGAGGCGAAGGTGGCGGTGAGCTGAGATCGCACCATTGCACTCCAGCCTGAACGACAGAGGGAGACTCCGTCTAAAAAAAACATAAAAAGAAAGAAAGAAAAGCGTAGCATTCTTTGACCTAGGCATGTCAGCTCTAGGATAAAGACCAGACAAGAAAGTCTCCAGGACTGGGGAGGAGGGAGAAAGGGAAGGAGAGGAACAAAGTTTTAGGCATTTTATACAGCAGGAACTTAGGGACAGCTATCTGAAATGTGTCTTAAGGGAACAGGGGAGTGTGCCTGGAGGCTGTATTGGTTTAAGGCTACTTTATTTGAATTATGCTTTCATTTGGATTGGCTTGCTGAGCTGTTGGCAGCTTGTATCAGTAAAGGTAGAGCTAAAGCTGCTCTCAGCCCTTGCATTAAGGTGTTGTGAAAGGAAAATAAATCTTAGGACCCCAAAGTCACTAAGCCAAAGGGAAAAGTCAAGCTGGGAACTACATCAGGCAAACCTGTCTCCCATTTTATTTCTAAATAAGATAGCTACAAAGACAAAAAGCTACATACCTCTCTCATAATTTGTCACAAGGAAATTTCTTGGGGGATTCAAGATCTTTACCCTAAAACAGTTTTGTTAATTTCACCCTGGCAATGTAAACTGATAGCTTAACTTCACAGGTACCAGACAAAAGCATGCACACTAAGGCAAAATGGCAGAGTTTAACTGGTATATGGCCTTCCTCTAGGAACACTCAACTGGTAAGGGAAGAATGCCTCAAGTGAGCATGCTTACAACTTTAGTAAACATACTGTGCATGCAGCCCCTCCCAAGTACTGGCAGATCAGTGCACATGTGGACAGCCCACCTCACATGTGGACAGCCCACCACACATGTGGACAGCCCACCTCACATGTGGACAGCCCACCTCACATGTGGACAGCCCATCTCAAGGGAAGAATCTAGGGAGAAGAGATGCAAACCCCCAGAACCATGCCAACATATAAAACCCCGAGTCAAAGGTCAAACCATGCAATTGAATCTCTCAAGTCACCTGTTTGGTCCTCTTCCAAGTATATTTTACTTTCTTTTTCCTGCTTTAAAACTTTTTCAGAAACTTTCACTCCTGCTCTAAAACTTGCCTCAGTCTTTCTCTTTGCCTTATGCCCCTCCATCAAATTCTTTCTTCTGAGAAGGCAAGACTTGAGGTTGCTGCAGACCCATACAGATTTGCCACTGCTAACAGGAAGACCAGAAGTTGCAACAGATGCAGGCAGAGGGTAGGGGTGAGGTGCTCACTGCAAAGAGGATTCTGGTGGCAAGGGGATCCTTGATCTGGGGCGATGTATGACCACTCTGGGCAGTGATCCAAACAATTGAATTCACACACACCCACTTCTTCCTGGAGCAAGCAGAACAAATGTTTCTTGCATCCTGCTCAGCTCTAGCCCTCCTCAAGCTCCACTCACCCCCCATCACACAAAAACAAAAAAAAAAAAAAAAAAAAAAAAAAGATTAAAAGCTCAGCTATTTTTAGTTTTTTGCTTCTCCAAAAGTTGGCCTGGAGCTCACAACTATTTTTCCTCTTTTCTCTACACTGGAGTTTTCATTGACTTGAAACTCTCTGAATCCTTTAGGCCATGGACTGATGAACCTTCTGAGGTAACCTCTTTGGCAAACTGCATACGTGGGGTGTCAGTGGGGGAGCATGCTCTTGTTGAGGGCAAGAAGGGCCTTCCTCAACCCTTGCAGGCTAAGACTGCCTCTCTGATCCTTGTCTGGCATCTCCTGCAGTTCTTGACTATACAATTCCTAAAATCCTAGAATCCCAAAGTGATGCCTTTTTGTATGCTAATGAGTTGACTGAGGGCTGGCAGCAGGTAGGTGGCGTCAGGAAGGGAGCTGGTCACCAGAAAGACCAAGGCAGGATTAGAGGACTGGGACTTCAGCCACACCCCCAGCCTCCTAGGAAGGGGAGAGTGCTGAAAGTCAAGTTGATCACTGATGGCCAATGATTTAATCAATTATACCTACATAATGAAGCCTCCATAAAAACCCAAAAGACAGGGTTTGAAAAGCCTGTGGATAGCCAAACATGAAGTTAGAACATCTGCCCACCAGGAGAATGGCGTATTCCAACTCCACAGAGACAGAAGCTCCTGTGCTCAGATTTCCCGATCTCACCCTAGGTATCTCTTCACTGGCCGTTCATTTATATTCTTTAAAATATCCTTTGTAACTAGTAAAATTAAGTGTTTCCCTGCGTTCTGTGAGCTGCTCTGGCAAATTGATCAAACCTGCAGAGGGGTTCATGGGAACCCCGATTTATAGCCAGTCAGTCAGAAGCACAGGCAAAATAACCTGGGGCTTGTGATTGGCATTGGAAGTGAGAGACAGTCTTGGAGACTGAGCCCTCAACCTGCGGGATCCGACGCTATTTCCAGGGTATGTAGCATCAGAATTGAATTGAAGGAAGTCTAGCTGGTGTCTGCTGCAGAAGTGATTGCTTGCTTGGTGTGTGGGAAATTGGTAAACGCACCACACCTTTGGTCACAGAAGTCTTCCATGTTGAGTGTTGTTGGGTAAAAGCAAAGGAATAATAGCTTGTGTTTTTTTTCTACTCAGGCATCTACCTCTTCCCCAAATCTAGATCAGTCTGTCTTCTGTGTGGAGAAGACTACTAGGCCTTAAGCCCCGAAGGAACCACTGCATTGGATCTAGCACAAGCAGCACTTCCTAGAGGTCTCCAGAGCTTCAGGACCGATCACACTTGGCTAGGGCTGAGCCCAAGTTCCATGGAGAGAAAACTTTAAAGGTGCCATGGCCCCTTTAAAGAGGGCAGGCACCCTCATCAGGGCAGGCAACTAATAGAAGCCCCTGGCCGCTTGGGAGTTGGGAACGAATCTTGGAAGACAGACTAAAATAGCTAATAGTTTTTGAGTGCTTGGTATATGTCCAGCCCTGTTCTAACTACTTTATAGATAATTATGCATTGAATCTGTGAAACACTCTTACAAGGAAGGTACTGTTATCTCCATTTTATAGGCAAGGCTACTGAGGCACAGAGAGGTTACATTGGTGGTAGAATACAGAACAACATTGTGAACCTAGACAATCTGTCATCAGATCCCAGGCTCCTAACCACTAGGGCACACTAGGTAGATGAGTCCCCTCGCCTGCTCTCCACTTCCTGATTTAGTCCATTCTGGACCTGGTTCCTGATGCCTACAGGCTTTTTAGTGTTTTGCTGCAGACGGTCTCTGGGACAGTGTAGCCTTAGGGCATAGAGCAGGGAGCCCCTCGGGCGAGGAAAAGAAAGGAGAGAGGGCAGCAAAATCAAATACCTGGAAAAGGAAGCAGCTAGTAAGATAACAGAAAAACGATAATCCTCTCCTCCCCAGGCAATATAATGGCATCCCCCACCTCTCCCTAGTACACACATATGCATACACTCACATGCACATACTTCTGTGCTCAATTATTTCACCAGAAGGGCAGAGCAGGGCTGCCAGAGAAGAGATTGCTTGTTAGTGAAGGAGTTTGGCAGATAGGCCCTCCAGCTCTGTTTTGAAAGAAGCCAGAGCTTTGGGGTGTGGGTTACCTGCAGAACTCCTGGAGCTCAGAGAGTGCCTCCAGAGAGGCAGATGCTAAGAGGACCCAGGCTGCACTGCAGGACTGGCTCATTCAAAACTCTGTGAGCCAAGCTTTGTAGACAGCCTCCTGGACTCTTGATCAAGCCCCCAACACTCCATTCTGGAACCTTCCTAAAGCAGGTTTATCCTGATTATTCTGCAGAACCCCCTCCATCTTCTCAATCAGTGGGCTATCTGAAAATAGAACTCAGTCTTCATCAGTTCCTTAGGCTTTGACTCCTCTGCATAAAAATAGTTTTGGTGACCCCTCAGTTTTCCAAAAGTAAGCTGGCGAAACATGAAAGCAAGGTCTTCCCATAATGCTTCTCTCCCAAAGGCTCACCGTACTGTGTGGTTAGAACCTGTTCACCTCACATCATCAGACATCTCTGCAATTGGCACCTACTCTTCTATTTTTATTCTTACTTTTAGAGGCTCACATGTACTTATGTGACTCAGTTCACTAAAATGAAGATGATACTGTCCTGTACATCTCCTAGAAGTTTTGAGAACTGATGAGATAAAGTCCTGTAGGCCCTTGTGAAGTACACGAAGTGCTCTGTGTGCCAGAAGACACATCCATCTCACCCACAAGCCTGTGAGCTTCTTGTCTACCTGAGTGTTCCCTTCCTAGTGCCCAACAGAGTACTTTGCACATAGTAGACTCCCAATAAAATGGCACTTCATGAATTCAAGGTAGGACTGGGAGGAAGTGCAGCATTTTAAGACTGCAAATAACTATCAAGCATCTGTTACTGTGAGCTGCTTCACAGCCCAAGCCTTGGAGTAGGCCCTTCTCGTAGTCCCCAAGAGCAGCATCAGATGACATCAAGTGAAGCCAACATCACTACTTTTTCTTAGAAGGGTACACTGGGGAGTAGGGCTATGCTGGGCTGTGAGGAGATTGGGTTAGGGCCCTGTCTCTCCCCCACATTAAAAACAAGGAGGTGGAAATGAGAGCAATATCTGGGACCAACACTGTGATAATAGAAGGTGAAAGGAAACAGAAGAAGGCATGGGGACTTTTGGGCTCTGGCTTCTTGTTCATTCCAAACTATTTCAGATCCATTTGATGTGAGCAGGGTGAAGGGAGAAGGCTGAGTGGGACCATCTCCCTCTAGCAGCAAGCAGACAGCCTAAGACTCGGAGAGAGGGGGAAATGATCACAGCCCCGTAGACCTGCAGGAGCCCTTTGAGGCCACCTCCTTCAGTTTACAGTTGAGGCCCAGAAACCTGAAGTAATTTCATCCAAGGTCAAGAACCTGGGAAGGACACGGCCATGACTGAAATCCAGGCAACCCGACTCATAAATCAGGCTTTGTTTGATTACCTATTCTCCCACCAAGGAGAATGGTTCTTATTATTCCATATGTCTTAATCAATGTGATCTTCATAGCAAGCCCAGAAGTCAGGCAAAGGGCCATCATTCCCATTTTATACCAGAGGAATCTGAGGCCCAAACAGATTTTTGCATTAATGGTACATATTGGTGACATGGCCAGGAACAAAAGCTATTGCTCTTAACAGAGCAGCTCAGTAGTTAAGGGCATTACAGCTGGTCAGCCAAACCTGGGTTTGAATCTTGGCTCAACATATTACTGACTGTGAGACCTTGTGGGAAGTTGCTGATCCTCTTTGGAGCTCAGTATTCTCAACTATAAACTGGGGAACAATAATAATACTAACCTCACAGCCTGCTGTGAGCGTGAAGTGAAGCAATATATGTAGAGTTCCTGACATGGTTGGAGGCACGTGAGTGCTCCATAACACAGTAATTCTTCCTTTCTCTCTGCAGCCTCCCCAACCTCAGTGCCTCTCTTTAGGAGTCCAGTAGGAGGAGGGGATGGGGCAATTGGTAATATAGCTGAAGAAGTAAGTTTTGGGACACAAAACCAGAAGTATTCCTCTATCACCTGGCCCTAGCTCCTCCTGCCTCCCTCCTTCATCCCACCAAAGACATTGGATAAAGGAGTACCCGGAGCGGACTGGCACTCCATTTGTGTTCCTGAGCTGGCAGCCTGCAAAATCTTTAAATACAAATTTAAAAAAATCAGCAAGTCCCAATTGCCTGACCGTGGAGGCAAAAAAGACAGATAGACAACAGATGTAGAGGAAGAAGCCAGGAGGACCAAGGACCCCGCAGCTTGGGATTAGGGGAGGAGGTAGAGATAAAGACGAAATGAAGGCCAAGAGACAAGTGTCCACACATACAGATGCTTACCATGTGGTTGAATTCCTTTACCCCTAGACAGTCAAGCAGCTTTGTGGCCTGGTAGAACCAGACCTCCTTGTCTCTTGGTATTGCTAAAACCAAGGTTACTGTCAGGTCCTAGCCAGCAGGAGCTTGGCTCAGAAGAAAGGAAAAAGAAATGATAAGCAAGTGCTCTTTGCAGAATTCCTTCCCTTTTATGACCCCATATATATTTGTCTGTCCCTTTCCCATCTATGCCATTTTCCTAGTTTGTAGAAAAGCTGGCCTGCTTCTGTCTTGGGACCACTGCAAGAAAATGTTATTCCCCAGCTATAAAGTAGGTCAGAGCCAGACTGGAGACTTGCATTCGTGTGTGGTTGTCTCCATTGTCACCACTCAAGTGTCAGGGATTGCACTTCTTAAAACCATGTCCTTGGCAGCAACGCTTTGTCCGTTGCTTTCTCTTTCTCTAGCAGGTCTCTAAAGGCTACTATCCCTAGAACGGGCCCTCTTCAGGCTGAGCTAGGTTGGGCTAAAATGATCAGGCTTCCGGTAGAAATCAAGGCTGAAACAGGTAAAGAGGCAGGCTGTCTGAGCATTTCCCTACCAGGGACCCTTCATCTTAGTGTCTGGGTTGTCCTCAATCAATCAAACACCGTCCCTGCCTTTGTGTTCATATTCTGTGCCCCTATTCAAGAAGGCAGTTTTCTTAAACCAGCTGTAGGTGTCTCGGCCCTCAGCTTCCTGAGGTATGTTGCCCATTTCTCAGAGCAGCCAGAGGAATCTCTGGGCAAGTGTAATGTTGCATCTGTCAGAAGAAATAAAGCTTTTTAATGATCCTTAAGTGAATGGGGAGGCTAGTTTCATTAAATACAGGACTGCCAAGCTGGCAGCCTTACTGATTAGGCTCCTTGGGTCAAGTTCTCAGCACAAAGATGGTGGAATTGGGATTATGAGGAACAAAGGGAGCTCACATCCCACTGGGAAACATTCAGGATGTGGAGACCCCTTGCTGGTCTCTAACGAGGTGCTTTTGTTTCACTTTTGGTGCCCTTCAGCAGGGGCACCTCTTCCAGGTGGACCAATTGACATCCAGGGACTGGTCTAATGCTCAGGTGCAGTGGCCTCGATGTGTTCCTTAAAATTCATATGTTGGAAACTAATCTCCAAAGTAACAGTGTTGGAATATGGGCCTTTTGGGAGGCTCCAACCTCATGAATGGATTAATGTCACTATAAAAAGGGCTTATGGGAGTCGGTTCACTCTCAAGCCCTTCTGCCTTATCCATTTGAGGGCGCAATGTTGGGGACACAGCAAGGCCCCATCTTGGAACCAGAGACCAAATCTATTGGCGCCTTAATCTTGAGCTTCCCAGCTTCTAGAACTGTGAGAAATAAATTTATATTCTTTAAAAATTACCTAGTCTTTGGTTTTCTGTTATAGCAGCACAAAACAGACTAAGACATCAGATATTTGGCTTCTGGGCTCTTAGTATTTCCTGCCCACAACCACTTCCCTCTCAAAGAAGAAAAAGAGTGAAGCAGGAAATTTGCATTTGCTGAGCAAGTTCTGGTTGCCAGACACTGCTTTGGGCACTTTCCTTATCCCATTTCTTTCTATTTTCTTTTCTTTTCTTTTTTTTTTTTTTTTGATTGGAATTCTGTTAGAGTCATATTATCATCAGTTTATGCATCATTTTATTTCTATTTTTTATTTATTTTACTTTATTTCTTTCCTTCTTTATCACCCTTCCCAATCCTGTCTCCTTTCCTGATGGATATGCACTCTTTTTATTTTTTTTTATTTTTTATTTTTTTTGAGACAGAGTTTCACTCTTGTTGCCCAGGCTAAAATGCAATGCGCAATCTTGGCTCACTGGAACCTCTGCCTCCCAGATTCAAGCGATTCTCCTGTCTCAGCTTCCAGAGTAGCTGGCATTACAGGTGTCCACCACCATGCCAGGCTAATTTTTTGTATTTTTAGTAGAGACCGGGTTTCACCATGATGGCCAGGCTGTTCTCAAACTCCTGACCTCAGGTGATTCACGCACCTTGGCCTCCCAAAGTGCTGGGATTACAGGCGTGAGCCACCACGTCCAGCCAGATATGCTCTCTTGTGTGCTTGATTTACATAAATGGTATTGTTATGTACATCATTTCTGCTCTTTGTTTCATGTAATACTATAATTATTGAGAGCTAATTCTGTTGATAACTGTGAAACTAAAATATGTTCATTTTAACCACTATATAATATTCCATGATTTGCATATTTTGCATTTTATTTATCCATTCCTCTGTTTATGGACAAATAGGTTGTTTTCAATTTCTTTGTATTACTATATTGCACCAAACATTTCATGCAAGCCACTTCGTGTACCTGTGAGAGTAGTTCTAGGGGGATATAGAAATGTTCTACCTTATAATTAGAGAAAGAGCAAATTAAAACGGCAGCAAGATGCTCTTCCGCTATCAGGTTTCTTGTCTCTATTTTACCCTAGATATTCTGGATTTCATCGTTTTTGCTCATATACATCACAATATTTTCTCCAAATTTGTCATTTCTATATCCAATGTGCCCATTCTGCCTCCCGTAGAACAGAAATCTTTGCTTGTAATGGACTATAATCAAATCCATTCACTTTTCTCTTTATGATTTGTGCTCTCCATACCTTGTTTAGGAAAACTTTCCGGTCAGGCACGGTAGCTCACACCTGTAATCCCAGCACTTTGGGAGGCCGAGGCAGGTGGATCACCTGAGGTCAGGAGTTCGAGACCAGCTTGGCCAACACAGCAAAACCCCATCTCTACTAAAAATGCAAAAATTAGCTGGGTGTGGTGGCGCACACCTGTAATCCCAGCTACTTGGGAAGGCTGAGACAGGAGAATCGCTTGAACCCGGGAGGCGGAGGTTACAGTGAGCCAAGACCGGGCCATTGCACTCCAGCCTGGGCGACAAGAGTGAGACTCTGTCTCAAGAAAAAAAAAAAGAAAGAAAACCTTCCTACCCCAGTGCTGCAAAGATATCCTCCTGTATTTTCATAGTTGCATGGTTTTGCCTTTCACGTTTAAGCATGCAATACCTCTAGTGTTTATTTTGTATATGGCATGACATAAGCATTTAATCTTATTTTTCTATATAATAAGCCAATTTTCCCTATTTTATGCCTGTTATTCATAGCATGGACCTTTCTGTGGCTCTTACTTCATGAGCAGTAAGTCAAGATACATTCGCCAAGCTCCTATTGTATTCAGAGCCTGAAGAAGAGGGATTCTAGTGGAGTTTATAATGCAGAACCTGCCTTCAGGAACATGTCATCTAGCTGGGAAAATAAAACATGGACAGAAGAGAAGGTTTTGAGCATATACACAAAGCACACCTAAGTGAGGATAAATCGACACCTTGGAAACTGATAATACAAATTTGGAGGGTCAAAAGGGGGAGCAGGGTACCCATTCCTAGGCTGGGATGGATAAAAGGATTGGACTAGAAGTACAGGGACACCATTGATATTTTCACTCTGAGATGATCCTGGAATCAAGGTAGCTTTATGCAGTTGCCACAGAATGAAAGAGGAGATGGGAGACACTTGAGACTTCACGATTTGCCATCATGTGGCCTTGCTGGTGCGCTGCAGAGTTTCCTTCCCATGCCCTTCTTCTTTCATATTGCTCCTCAGCCCCAGGGTACCAATTAATAAAGGAAGCGAGGTCATTTTTGACTGCAGTTCAGGTACCCAGTCCAAAAAAATCTCCCTGAATCAGCTGTCTACATTCTCAGAGCCATGGATTAAATTGAAGGGAGCTAATTCAAAATAATAATAATAACAAAAACACTAATAACAACAACAGGAATAATTACAACATAATAACCTCACAACCTTTCAGGAGCTCATATCTTTTGAATGAGTATGATCTACCTTGGTCATCATACTCAAGTGGGAAGAGAGGAAGCTGACTGAGGGAGGTTTGGTGGAAGTGGGTGCCCGGACTCTGGTGGAAAGAGACCTTGGGGGTGGAGAGACACAGGAAAGGAGTTCAGGACTTAACTCCCTTTCTGAGCCTGAACTGGCTTTTAGTTTGCCTGTGCCTTTCCTATTTGGCCAGAAAGGAAAAACTGTGGAGGCTTCAGAGCGCTTCACTGCCCCCTCCTCCCTTAGCAAGCCCCCTCTGCCTCAGGATGCTGTGCCATGCCACAACGATGGAACATCTTGCCTTCTAAAGTTGACCTTCCCAGGAGTCTACATTGCGAAGCACACACCAATTACCCTCCGCAGGGCAGCCTGGATTTAATGTAGCCCACATCAGGAGTTGATTTTACTCCTAGTAATCTCCTTCTGTTTTAGTGATTTGCGACTCTGGAGGGGTGGGTGGGAGGGCAACAGGGGGCCAGGTGGGGTGGAGGAGAAAGCAAACAAAACTCGTCAAAACCAACAAACAAAAAACTCCAGCTCCCTGCTCATTAATCCTCTCAGAGCCTACTCCTTACCATGGCAACCAGTAAGCCTCCAGGCCTCCTCAGTCCTCATTCCAGTTGTTAGTGAACAGCGGAGGCTGGCTGCTTTGTCTGGGATGCTTTCAATACTGGGCAAATTAAACTGGTCCTGGGGAGCTGTGGGAGTTGAAGGAGGAAAGAGGCAGAGAGGGAAAGGGAATGCTGAAGTGAGGAATGGCAAGTTTCCATTAGGCAGCATGTCTCAGGATTCTCTCTTGGAAAGCTCGTAAGGGCCTTCAGTGCCAACTTGTATTAACCCTCAAAGGTCTTGGTGAAGGCCAACTCTGCCCAGTCTCTTCCGCATCCCCTAAGGCAAGATGCGTCAGTTTGAGAGAAGCTTCGAGTGTGTGTGGGTGTGAGTCAGCTTTTTGCAGCACCAAGTGATTTGCTCCTTCTTAGAGGCAAAGGAGAGGAGACAGAAGTAAAAGTCAGCACGGTACCCACTTTCACTTCACCCCAGAAGGCAGCTGGTCATCGGTGAGAGTGTAATTCTCTTAAAGAAACAGAAGGCACATTCTTCAGGAAAGGTTCTGGGTCACTTAGCTTCTCTGACCTCCAACTCTGCCTCACCAAGCCTCCCAAAGGCACCATTGTCACAGCCTTCATTTGATTGGTCTATTGATCATAGGTCACTGAGCCTCATGAAATGGACAGCCATCTGCCAAGGTGGGCAGTTTTTCAAGTCATATCAGAGGCTGTATAACTCCCACTGGCTCTTTCCTAAGAAACTGAAGCTGGAGCCAGATTCCTTGACCCAAATAATGAGCTGGGACTTGACTTCGGAATCACTCCTGAGGCTAGTCCCCAGGCAATTCACATTGGTTCTGCAACATAGAGGTATGAATGAATTCTTAGATCCTTTCTTAAATTCCTATTTTGACAAGGAAAAAAAAGACCATATGTTGGAAAGGGAGGACTGAGGTGACACCCCTTGGTGTTTTTGTCCTGTCCACAGCTAGTGAAAGATTACTTGTTCATTTTGTTTCCTTACTGGGTTTGGTTTTCCTATTGCATAGGGAAATAGTACTACTTCCTCCTTTAAAACACTACCTTTCTTCCTCTGTATGTCCTCCGTGCATGATGCTATGTGCACACTCCTTCCCAACCTTTTAGTGAGTAGCTGAGTCCCAGAGTCTAAAAAAAACAAAAAAAATCATCTGCCCTTTAGCCTCAGCCTCCAAGACCTTAATAGCTTAGGCTTGTTAATTTCTGAGCCAGAATAGAGTATTGCTTTCACTTCACTCCCAAATATTTATTGAAAGTCAGATAATATGGCCACCACTGTATCTCTAGTACTTCTTGACACACGTAGGTATTCAGTGAAGAACTTTTTTTTCTTTTTTGAGACAGGGTCTGACTCTGTCACTCAGGCTGGAGTGCAATGGTGCAATCATGGCTCACTGTAGCCTTGACCTTCTGGGCTCAAGTGATTCTCCCACCTCAGCCTCCCAAGTAGTTAGGTGGGACTACAGATGCTCACCACCACACCTAGCTAATTTTTTAAATTTTTTTTATACAGATGGGGTCTCATTATATTGCCCAGGCTATAGGGGAAGAAATTTTAAATGAATCTCTACTGTATGTATAATCTAGAGTTTGTTACTCACTTAAAATAGCAGCAGCATCTAAAGCTTCCATTTATTGTGTCGGAGCTACTATGCGTCGGAGCCTACGGTATGGACTACATATGGACATTCTAATTTAAAACTTGGGACATTTTTGAGGGACAGAAACTGTTATTAATTCTGTTCCACAGATGACAATTATGAAGCTTGAAGGATGTTGATTAATTTTCCTACATGGTTAATAAATGGCAGAGCCTGATACCAAACTCAGATTCCTTAGACTCCAAAGATTGCCTCTATTATCCCTCTGGTGATAGGAAACTGCCATTGAGACTAAGATCACTATTTGGCTTTCTAACATGCCAGTTAGCTCTGCGCAGAAACAGTTCCATGGTCACATACTTTGTTCTCAACCCTAGCAAATCAGTTTATCCAAAGGGGCTCAGGTGAGAGTGTGCTAAGTAGACAGAGGTTGCCAAGTTCCCCTTTCTACTTGTAAATACCCCTTACACAAGTACAAAGTTTCAGTTTAAAAAACACTTTTTTGGCCAGGCGCAGTGGCTTATACCTGTAATCCCAGCACTTTGGGAGCCTGAGGCAGGCAGATCATGAGGTTGGGAGATCAAGACCATCCTGGCCAACATAGTGAAACCCCATCTCTACTAAAAATACAAAAAAATTAGCCAGGCATGGGAGTGTGCGCCTGTAGTCCCAGCTACTTGGGAGGTTGAGGGAGAATTGCTTGAACCTGGGAGGCGGAAGCTACAGTGAGCCAAGATCATGCCACTGTACTACAGCTTGGCGACAGAGCGAGACTCTGTCTCAAAAAAAAAAAAAACCAACACTTTTTTTATCTCCTACAGTCTTCATAGCAAGCATATGAGAGAGTCTGTTACAGCTACTCAATTTTCATATAAGGACACTGAGGATCAGGGAAGTTATGTAAATCGTCTAAGCCAAGAAGTAGTAGAACAAGGGCTAAAATCCACTCTTCTGATTCTAGAGCCACTGGATAAGCCACAGGATCCCTTTGGCACATAAGGCATTGGAAACCTTGCTTTGTGTGATATGTCAAATTCTCACAAAAAGATTGCTTCTTTTAGTGGGAATTTGATATCTGACACAAATACAAAAGTATTCCTGGCTACTCAGGAGGCTGAGGGAGGATATCTTGAGCCCAAGAATTTGAGATCAGCCAGAGCAACACAGAAAGATTCCATCTGAAAAAAAAAAGACTGCTGCATTTTATTCAGACAAGGGTGAACTAGATCTCCAGTGCTATGTCCCAAATGGCCAATTAACAATTGAGAAGAAGGCTTGCATCTCCCATGCTCTGTTGGAATTCAAAACACATCATCTTGCAGGAAAACCTTTTTATGTCTGCTAAAAGTTGCTGTCTAAGGATTAGCAAACCCCCTGCCACCTCACAACAGGCACTAATGAGGACTGGGAATGCACGTCACTCCCCTCCATCTGTCCTCTTCACCTCTGAGTAGTCTTAATCATTTTGAAATTCCAATGAATTAAGAAAACAGGCCACAACCCCTAGAGATGACAACACCTCTACTTTGGAAGTAGGCATTGATCATAAAGAGATCACTGCTTTATGGGGCAAAAACCATCAGATTACTGGGGATTTTGCACCAGCCTAAGTAGGCTTAACTCCTAAGTGGCAAAGAGGCTTTGACAAGGATCCCTCAGAATTCTGCTAATGATTCATGTGGTGCTTTCCTCCTCCTCCTCACCTCTCATCTCTCTGTCACCCCCTGCCCTCACTCCTCCCAAAATAAGAAGCAGTCCTTCCCTGCCTCTCTCACTGTCAAGGGACTCTTCTCTCTGAAAGAATAACATTCCCGGCCTGGCGGAGAGGCTCACACCTATAATCCCAGCACTTTGGGAGGCCGAGGCGGGTGGATCACCTGAGGTAAGGAGTTCGAGACCAGCCTGGCCAACATGGTAAAACCCCGTCTCTACTAAAAATACAAAAATTAGCAGGGCGTGGTGACGGGTGCCTGTAGTCCCAGCTACTCAGGAGACTGAGGCAGGAAATCGTTTGAATCCGGGAGGTGGAGGTTGCAGTGACCCGAGATCACGCTATTGCACGCCAGCCTGGGTGACAGAGCGACACTCCGTATCAAAAAAAAGAAAAAGAGAGAGAGAGAATAACATTTCCTGGGCTTCTTCACTGAATTGCTCATCTTTGCTGCCTTGGTATGGCAAGACTTCTCATTAAAAGCTCTGGATGGGAGTGAACTACTCAGCACAGCCCTCACAACTAGAGAGACAAACCAAGGAAAGGAAGAGATGCAGTGGCAGAGTTGGGAGACTCCCCCAAAGGGACTGTGACAGGGAGTCCCCAAAACCTTGAGAGGCTGAATGGCACCTCTGGAGGCTCATGGCTGCGGGGATGACCACGGTGCACTGCTTACCTTTCATTCTTCATTCACTTGTACACATGAGAGGCAGCACGCATGCTCCTGCCATGAAGATGATGGGCTCTGGGGCCAGGCTCTGGGTTTACATCCCACACATCTTCCGAGCTATGTGACCCTGAAAAACCATTTAAGCTAGCCATGGTGGCCCATGCCTGTAATCCTAACACTTTGGGGGAGACAGAGGCAGGAGGATCACTTGACCTCTAGGAGTTCTAGAGAGCAGCCTGGGCAACATAGTGACACCCCATCCATAAAACAAAACAAAACAAAACAAAACAAAAAATTGTATTAGCTGGGTATGGTGGTTTGTGTCTGTAGTCCCAGCTACTCCGGAGGCTGAGGTGGGAGGATCGCCTGAGCCAGGGAGATCGAGATTGCAGTGAGCCGTGATCATACCACGGCACTCCAGCCTGGGGCGACAGAATGAGACACCACCTCAAAAAAATAATGTAATTAAAGTAAGAGGAAGAAAACTAGAGTGCAGCCGCGCTCTCTTACAGAAAGAACTGGGGCTTGGAGTGGCAAAACAGCTTAATGGGAGAGAAAGAAGAAGTGGCCTGGCTAGCCGAGTCGGTCTTGTTATGTAAATGAACCTCACAGGTAGTAGCCCTCACAGAGAATAGATGCTAAATGTTTCTTTCAGACCTTTAAAGGTGTCAGAATCTCAGTTAATCTTTTCTGGCATCCCAGAAAAGCAAAGGCCTTTGAGAAAGTCTGGCTGCAGCAATGCAGATTTTCTTACAAATGCAAATCTCCCCTACGGAAGACAGCTTTGCAAGGCCACTTGAGTTTGCAGGCCCTCTGAGAGTCGTCTCAAAATATGTCAAAAAAGCATATTTTCGGGGTAAAGTATTTTTTTTACCTTCATTATGAAGAGGGCCCTCAGCAGAAACCTGACCGTCTTGGCACCCTGGTCTTGGATTTCCAACCTCCAGAACTGTGAGAACTAAATTTCACTTGTTTTTAGTCACCCAGTCAGTGGTATTTTTTTATGGCGTCCTTTGCTGACCAAGATGATGCTGACAATGATGCTGCAAGAAACCTTGCCACCAGAGCGGCTAAGATGAGCCCCCGTGGAGCCACCTGCCACTCAGCACTGTTGTCCAAGTGCCTCCTACTCCATTCTTGTACTTATTCATTCGTGCATTCATTTACAAATATTTAGCTGGCACCTACCCTGTGCCTGGCCCTGAGCTAGTTGCTGTAGGGTGCACAACAATGAGAAAATCAGGCCCAGCCCTCACCCTTGTGGA
Source organism: Ateles fusciceps (assembly GCA_036589455.1). Lineage (NCBI taxonomy): Eukaryota > Metazoa > Chordata > Mammalia > Primates > Atelidae > Ateles > Ateles fusciceps. The sequence continues at coordinate 88,253 of JAZHEH010002247.1, forward strand.
GCTTAGGGGCTACTAAGGAGGAGTATTTCTGAAGAATTACACATGAATGTGAGATACAATAGAGGTTTTTCAAAAACCCAAGATGTTGTGAAAACCTTTAATATCAGACAGTGGGGCAGGAAAAAACTACAAGGCGGCCAGGCACAGTGGCTCACGCCTGTAATCCCAGCACTTTGGGGACCTAAGGCAGGTGGATCACTTGAGGTCAGGAGTTCGAGACCAGCCTGGCCAACATGGCAAAACCCCGTCGCTACTAAAAAAATACAAAAATTATCTAGGCATGGTGGTGGGCACCTGTAATCCCAGCTACTCGGAAGGCTGAGGCAGGAGAATCACTTGAGCCCAGGAGGCAGGCAGAGGTTGCAGTGAGCCAACATGTATCACTGCACTCCAGCCTGGGCGACAGAGCGAGACTCCATGTAAAAAAAAAGAGAAAAACTCTAGGAGGTGATGTTTAAGTCTGGAAACTGAGAAAGAGAAGGCACCAAACAGGCAAAGAGTGAAGGGGGAGATTGGTGGAGGTGGAAGGGCAAGGTGAGTTCCTTTTCCTGGGCCGGGTCATCCAAACCCTTTTGTCTTAGAGGAGTGAGGCTCTCTGAGGTCTGGATGCTTGTTGGCTTTCACTTGTCAAACTCTGACTGCTACCAGGTGGGCTTTCCCAGAGCCTAGCCCCCTAGACTGCATGTATGAAAGTCACCAGGAAAACTTGGTAAGATGCAGATAGTTAGGCTGCACTGAGTGCATTTTAGTACACAGTCATGGTGGGGCCCAAGAATACCATTTTACAAGGGGCCCAAGAGGTTGTATTATTGCTCAAACTTGGAGAATCTTTTTTTTTTTTCTTTCTTTTTTTTTTTTGAGGCAGAGTCTCCCTCTGTCACCCAGGCTGGAGTGCACTGGTGCAATCTCTGCTCACTGTAACCTCTGCCCCCCAGGTTCAAGAGATTCTCCTGCCTCAATCTCCTGAGCAGCTGGGACTATAGGCATGCACCACCACGTCCAGCTAATTTTTGTATTTTCAGTAGGGATAGGGTTTCACCATGTTGGCCAGGCTCGTCTTAAACTCCTGACCTTTGGTGATCCACCTGCCTCAGCCTCCCAAAGTGCTGGGGATTGCAGGCATGAGCCACCACGCCCGGCCAGGGAATCTCTTGACCTGCTACATAGTATGGGAAAATGGGTTGGTGGCAAAAACTGAGCTAGTAAATCACTGCCCATATTTACAAGCCTGGGTTTAATAGTGACCTTCTCTTAAAAGCTATTTCTGGTCTCTGCATGTCGTGTTTCTAATATCAGGCTCTAAAGAGTATAGGCTCTCTTTAGCTTGGAATTTCTAAGTGGATTTTTCTTAAGGAGATGGATCCTCCTGGTTTGCCTAGTACTCTCCCAGTTTTAGCAAATGAAAATTCTGTGTTCCAGGAAATCCTCAGTCTTGATATTAATTGGATCCCTAATATCTTAGGCAAATGAGGGATGACTGGTGAACCTAGTGTCCTAGAGAAGTGCCTAACTGGATTCACCTTGAAAAGGGAGGAGTCACTAAAAGTCTCCCCAATTCCCTATGACCAAGGTGCTCCCACCTACTTAAATTTGCCTTCTCATGCATGCGACAAGAAGTACACAGAAGTCTTCTCCCTCCAGCTCCCCAGCATGCATGTTTTCCTGTTTCTGTCTGGATGGTGTCATATCAAAAAGGAGACATGACCATAAGCCAGTAGGTTCCACGGCATAATCAATATGCTGGAGATGGATCATCAAAGCTTTACCAAGAGCTAAGCCCTGGTCTTAGAAACCAGAGCAGAAAGAAACTGTCAGTTAACATATTCACAGGATAATAGAAATAAAGATATATAGCTTCGTCATGGCAACCAGCCTCCAAAGGCCCCCAGCACCTGCTCCATTCTACACAAGATTTCCCCAAAACAGGGATATTTCTTCTCTCCTTTTCTTTTCAACAAAGATGTTAATTTTATTTCCCCTCATTTTGTGCTTAATGTTCGGGTGGCAATTTTAGCTCCTTCTGAGCTTTCCTGGCCTCTCCCTGTCTCTCCCAAACCTTTTCTTCTCCTGTCTCCCCATCCTTCCTTTCCCTTTCTATCTCTTCTGTTTTTCTCTCTGTCCCCCACAATTCCTATCTCTGCTTCCATAGACAAATATTTCTAACCACCTCTCTTCTCCCAGAGCTAGGCCTTCTTCCAGGATTTTTTATCAGCTGCAGTTCTGATGGCCTAGTAAGTGTTGGTCTTTGTTCTGGGTGAGCTCTTATGGTGCTCTTTCAAAATCTCACATGCTCTGTTCTCGTGTCCCACCACACCATCCACCTCCCTGAGCTAGGGGACGCATGTTAGTAAAACCATTTCAGCCCACAGAGCAGATGAAGGGAAAGAAAGACTAGGAGGGTGGAGAATAATAACAGTTGGGGTTGTTGAGTGTTGATCATGTGCCTGCCCCTACTCTAGAGTTTTATATCTCATTATCACATTTAATCTTCATGACAATTCTTGATGGCGTGAGGTTTTGTTTATCTATCTATTAATTTATTTATTGAGACAGTGTCTCGCTCTGTCACATAGGCTGGAGTGCAGGGGCCCGATCTCGGCTCACTGCAACCTCTGCCTACCAGGTTCAAGCGATTCTCCTGTCTCAGCCTCCTGAGTAGCTGGGACTACAGGCGCCCGCCTCCATGCCCTGCTAATTTTTGTATTTTTAGTAGAGACATATTTAAGTCTCTACTAAGATTAGCAAAGAGTTAGATCTTTAGTGGTCTCCCTGCCTTGGCCTCGTACAGTATTATTTATGATTTCACTTCACGCACAGGGAAACAGAGACTTAGACTGGTTAAGATACTTGGAAAAAGTCATGGAGCTAGGAAGTGGTAGTGTGAGGATTTAAACCTAGGCAGCCAAGTCTGCCCCCCTTTAGTGAAGAGGTTTAAAAAGGAAGATCCTATCCCCCATTCATTGAATGGGAATGGGGTCCTGCAAACCCTTTCATCAGCATTACTTGAAGGGTGTCCCTGGTCAATAAAACTGTCCTGTACAGAAAACCACATGTCCTTCTGCTTAGGTCCATGGGAGCAGTGAAGGAGAAAGGGAGTGGAGGAGCTCTCACTGTGAGCCTCTTCTCCTTCAGTTACTTCACACATAACCTCATTTGTTCCTCATCCAACACACATTTAGCAGTATTTCCCACGAGCTGTGGCTTTACTCAGTCTATCCATAGGCAACTGTGTTGTGGAGAGATTGCTGGGTGTGAAGAGCCCTGTGTGTGAAGCCTGTCTTTCCACTTGTCATTTCTGAGCTTGTTTCTGGGGATAGTGATTATTACAGTTGACAAAAATCATGGCTATGGAAGCACCTAACATGGTGCCTGACATTAAGGGGTGGACTTTCTCAGAGGCAGAATCACTTCTACACGTGAAAGTTGTAGTTGGGAAACATACCAGGGTGGTGCTGAATTTTCCCAGAGATGAGATGGACTGAGGGTGCTTAACCCTACCAACTCTCAGGGTTGACGCTCTACTAAAACAAGGAAACCCAAGGGTGCCCATGGCATGTAACTCTTATCTCTTAGAGTGAGCAGTTTCCTCTTTCCAGATGGTTTACTTCTGTGGTAGAAAAAGAGACCCAACCCTCTTGCAAAGCAAGCATTTGATTCCAAAACCAATCTTCTGTGCTGACAAAGTCTCTAGAATACAAACAGACACTGCTGAGGCAACATTATGCTGATGATGATTATTGAGACAATGGATGCTCAGGGTTGCAAGGGAAGGTGGTTCCACAGAACAGAGATTAAATAAATTATTTGGGTAAGGGAGGAGAGTGTAAAGGATTTTTAAGGAATCTGGCCATTTCCATTTCTCTCTCTTTGCTTTCTCCTCTCTTAACCTCTTTATTGTACTAGCTCTGATTTTGAGAGGGAGAATAAGTTACTGAGTAAATAGTAGAGGAAATAGTTTGTGTGTGGTAGATTTAGCTGACTTTTGGTTTAATATAAAAGCACTCCCTTGGCCCCAGTGCTGAACTTTTCTGCAAATTAATACCTTGGGAAGGCCAGATGGCCTGGGCCTGGGCCTGGGCCCGACCAGGGAGAGTTCATGGCTACAAGGTGCAGTGTACAGTGTGTAGGAGTGTATGTGGGTGCCTTGTGGAGAGAGGCCAAGGGGAAATGTTACAAAGCACAAAGCAGAGAGGACAGGTTTGAGCTTTTGAGGGGAAAGCAATCATTGTGATGGAGAGCAGCTGGCCTGGAAGCCAAAGTTTCTGAGATCTAATCCGAACCTTGCACCAAATTGAGCATCACCTTGAGCCTGTACTTTACCCTTCTGTGGCCTTCAAAAAGAGGGGACTGAATTAAGATCTTTAATATCTGGTCATTTCTAACATTATATAACTTGGTGGTTTTGCAAGATGTTGAGGGGTATGGGGCATCCAGCCCCTTTTGTTCCTTTGCCCATGCAAGTATCTCCACCCTGAATTTCAGCTCTTTCCCTTCCTCACCAAATCAATATGTTTAGGCACCAAATGGAGGCCACAAGGCACTTCTAAATCATCGAAAAGGACAGTCAAGGCTACTTCCATCTCTGCTCATAGTAGCGCTAGGCCAAGCTGGTAGAGCAGCTTTGAAGAGGGTTGGTAAGCAGGTCAGCGAAGTGATTGGAGACAAAGAAGATTTTACCCCTTAAAAAAAATCTACTGTATTTATTTCATTAGTGATTTGTTGTTGGTGGCTGAAAAGATCCCATTACTGGGATAAAACACCTTTTCACCATCAGTCACAGCAAAGTTTGATTTAGGGAGGAATATTGATCACAACTCTTCACTGTTTCTTAATATTTAAGGATCTAGTTTATTCTTCTGAACTAGAGCAACCAGTTGGGGGATAGGCCTACGTGGCTGTGTTCTTGACTTGATAATGAACTTATTTGACCTTTGGGAGGGAGGCTTATCCCCATCACCAAGCTCTGTGGAATGCAGGCTGGGGAAAGTTCAGTTTCTTCCTACAAAAGTCTCCCAGGAAGTGGGCACAGTGGCTCACACCTGTAATCCCAGCCTTTTGGAAGGCCGAGGTAGGGAGGATCGCTTTGAAAACAGTTCAAGACCAGCCTGGGGCAACGAAGTGAAGCACCCCATGTCTCCACGAATCGAGCCCGCTCTGTATGGTGGTGTGCCACCTGTAATGCCAGCTATCTCGGAGGCCGAGGTGGGAGGATTTCTTGAGTCTGGAAGTTCCGAAAGCTACAGTGAACCTATAGCTGCACCACTGCACTCTGGCCTGGGTGACAGAGTAGACCTGTCTCAAAAAAAAAAAAGTCTCCCAGGGGGGCCTTTGATTCGCTAGGAAAGACAGGATGCTTGTCCTTTTCTACTCTCTACTCATCTGCTAAAATCTAAGAGAGGAGGGACTACATGGCAGAATCAAGGCTCGTGAACAAGATCATTCTGCGCTTCCTGTTGCCCCATTCTTGAGTGAAGAGAATGACCTTGATTCCTTCTGGGTATGCCGGGGTCCCAGTAATTTCTGGAAGATGACACTCTGAACCCTGCAGGTGAGCAGGAGGTCTAGAGTAGATGTAGAGCAGTGGAGAGGCCAAGGACTGAATGTGAGAACTGGACGTGAGACAGACACCTAAATATTTTCTGGACACTAACTGACAAAAAGAAGCCTTGTATTATTTCTGCTCCAGTCTTTTTTTTTTTTTTTGAGACAGAATCTCACTCCCTCACCAGGCGCCAGGCTGGAGTGTGCAGTGGCGTGACCTCGGCTCTCTTGCAACCGCAGCCTCCCAGGTTCAAGCAATTCTCCTGCCTCAGCCTCCCAAGTAGCTGGGACTACAGGCGTGCGCCACCGAATGCCCAGCTAATTTTTTTTTTGTATTTTTAGTAGAGACAGGGTTTCACCATGTTGGCCAGGATGGTCTCGATCTCCAGACCTCGTGATCCGCCTGCCTCGGCCTCCCAAAGTGCTGGGATTACAGGCATGAGCCACTGCTCCAGCCTTTTTAAAATATTTTTTTTGAGACAAAGTCTTCGATCTGTCACCCAAGCTGGAGTGCAGTGGCACGATCGTTGGCTGGCTCCCAACCTCCAAAACCTGGGTTTAACGATTCTCTCATGTCTCAGCCTCCTGGGTAGCTGGGACTGCACGGTGCACACCACCATGCCCGGCTAATTTTTGTATTTAGTACAGACAGGGTTTCACCATATTGGTTAAGGCTGGTCTCGAACTCCTGACCTCAAGTGATCCACCCTTCTCAGCCTCCTAAAGTGTTGGGATTACAGGCGTGAGCCACTTAGGCAGCCTGGGTTCTTTTATCTTTTTGATTGGCTTAATTTTCACCAACTTGCAAACATGGTATAGTTATGTTTGGGAAAGTGGAGGTGGAGATGAGAATGGAAGTACTAAAGTGTAAGGCAAGGGGAAGAAAACTAAGAGATGTACAGGTTTTAGTCTTTTCCCATCTGTAAAATAAATCTAGGAAAGACTGATAATAGCAGATCACATTCAAACTAGGAGTTAAAGACACTGAAATTTATCTAATAATTGCTATGTATCCCATCAACTTGAAACAAGGGATGATTGGAGTCTCCTGATAATTTGGACACACTTGAGGCCCAGGGACTTGTCTTATAGTAACTAGAACTCCTTTCCAGTCTTCATAAGGGACGGAGAATCTTCTTGGGGTAAAGGGATGGGGAGATCTATGGTGAATTGACTTCCACACCCAATTTAATTAAGGCAATTACACATGGACTAATGCTCCCAGGGCCCTGGCCTTCTAGCACTGATTAACAGCTGCTCCAGGATTTGGTCTGAAGTATATGGCTTTTGTTTTCGTTAGCCTTCTCTTGGAAATATCTCACGACTACTGCTGGTTGCTGCTTAGCTTGAAACAGAATGTCAGCAAACGTTTCAGCCAGAATCGGAACCATCAGAAAAGAGCCACTTCAAATTCTCTACCTACAGAGCTTCAGGATGAGCTGAGCTCACCCATTCCTACACTTCCAGTTTTATCCTGCGTGCTTCTCTGCGGATCCTGAAATGATCAGTACCTACTCAGTGAACCTTCTAAATTGTCCTCCTCTAGTTCATCCTACTATTTCATATACCTGGTTCTGTACACGGAGAATAATTTGGTCTCCCAAGTGCTTTTGCTTAAGGTGATGCAACTGAACAGACTTCCTGGCCCTATGCCGTGGCTTGCCTGAAAATGTCAAGTCCTCAGCATCCTATTTGTTTTTCCAAAACTGGACCACAATTGAGGCTCATTATAGTGGGACTGCAGTTGTGAAGCAGCACCTGCCTTTGACTCAGCAGTAGGCATACTGCTGTGAATTGAAGGGGGTATTGGAGGCACAACGCGGGATTTAATGCATGGTTAGAAAGGCAATGTGAAGGTTACACAAAGAAATCTGACAATGGGCAGGAAAGAAAAGTCAGAGTTCTCAAAGCAACACTCTCTGTGTCTGACGATGATGTTGCTGACAGTGCAAGATTGGTGGGGCAGCAAAAAAGCTCGTTTGTGTGACCTGCTGTGAGGTTTGGAGTTGCCTATTGTTGTTGATTAGCATCTGTTGGTGACTCTTGTCAGAGTGCCTGTATTGATTGAGTGCCCAATTTGGGGCCAGATGCAGCATAACTCTGCAAAATGAATACCTCCCCTACCCCGTACAAAGAGAAGTGGCTCAATTTGGCCCCATTACCTCAGGATTCCAATTATTCTGGGTAAGTGACTGGCTTCAGAAGCACATCATTAGCACGGTCTATGTAGAGACCTCAGCCACAAAACAAAGACAAGATCCACCCTGCACTCAGTGGAAAAGAGACTGTCACCACACTCCAATTCCGTTGGTAACACACTCTTTGCATAATAAATGCTAGCAACAGGGGCATCATCTTCAGATCATCACACGAGAGCTTTTTGTGTGTGTGTGTGTGTGTGTGTGTGTGTGTGTGTGCGCGCGCAGGTGCACATGCGTATACTCAGATAATGAACACTACAGAAGTTCAAGGTTAAGCTAGTCCTCATTTGTAATATTAAATTTATAATTTTGGCATATAACATTTGCCAACTATAAGCTCTATGATTGGTGTTGTCATGGCAAAGTGCAAATTTCTGCACAATCCTATGTAGTCATCAACCAAACTGTTCTTTCTTTAGTGTGCCAGTGTCCTATTACAGTGAACATTGAATTTATTCATGGTAAAACCAAAAGAAAAAACAGAAGAAAGACAGGAGGACAAGACAGAAAGATGGTCCTGGTATTTTAATTATGGGTTGGCGAGTGCCTCCATCCCTTCATTTTGAGCCTATGTGTGTCTTTGCACGTGGGATGGTGCTCTTGAATGCACGCACTCGTGGTATTTACTTTTTATTCAATTTGCCATTCTGTATTTTATGGGCATTAGTTAGTTAGTTAAGGTTAATACTGTTATGTGTGAACTTGGTGCTGCACGATGATGCTAGCTGATTGCTTTGCCTCTATTAGTGGTCAAGTCTTCATAGTCTTGATGGTTTACAGTTTGGTATGTCTTGCAGTGGCTGGTACAAGTTGTTACTTTCCATGTAGTACTCCTTGCAGACTTGTAAGGCAGGCCTGGTGGTAAAACCGGCATTTGCTTGTGTGTAAAGGATTGTATTCCCTCACTCATAAAGCTAAGTTGCTGGATATGAATTATAGGGTGAAAAATCTGCTAAGGATCTGAATATTAACTCTGGCTCTATGCAGCTGAGTTGTGCTGAGATCCCACTGTGATCTGATAATGCTTCCCTTGTCTGATCATACCCGTCTCTGGCTGTAGCAATTTTCCCTCATTTCATCCCTGGTGAATATAATAATATGGTATGGGTTTGTTCTTCTTCATATGTTGTGATGTCTATATATCCTAAATTAAGCTGGCCTGCCTTGCTAATTGGGAAGTTCTGTTCTGGATAATCTGCTGAAGAGCGTTTTCCAACGTGTTTTCATTCTCCTGTCACTTTAGGTTCTACCGATCGTGTAGATTCATCTTCACCGAGTAGGTTGTGTCTTGGAGCTTCTTTTGCACTATCTTTGTTGATTTTACCTTACTTGCTTGTCATTGAGTTCATCTTAGATCTTGAATCCTTTGCTTGCATCGACTTGGCTATCAAAGTTCTGTATGTACTTGAAGTTGTTGTGTATATTTTCACAGGTCCATGCAACTATATTTTACTGATTATTCTAGTTCACATTTAGTCTAACGTTTCGCGTACCTCAGCCTCTTCATCAATTAAACATCCCTCTTCATTCGACTGCTTCTACACTTGAAGCCTCTATCATCCACTGAACTCATATTCCATCCAGTTTGCCTCGATAGTGAGTTGTGATCCTTCGGAAGAGAAGAGGCATTCTCTGGTTTATAAATTTGACCTTGCACTGGTTCCTCCATCTTGTGAGTATCCCTTGGTCTTTGACATTGGTGACCCTTGGATGGAGTCTGAGTGGATGTCCTTCTGTGATGTCGAAACTATCCTTGTGTAGTTTTGCTGACAGTTAGGTGCATGCTGCAAGTTTGCTTGAAGTAGGCTGCAGACCTTGTTGCCTGGAGATGGCGGCGTGGCGGCACGACAAAGACTGCTCCTCCTTCCTGTATAGCTTAGTCCCTGTAGTTAATCCCGGAGGCGTACCACGCCGTGCCCGTCAAGCTCTCCTATATGAGGTGTATATAAGCCCCTGCTAGGTGCTGCTGAAAAGGGTATGCAACAGTCAAACCACTCGAAGAGGCAGTCTCTCTTAAGAGCAAATGCTCTTGTTGGGGAAGTGTGCTACTCCCTTTAGAGCTTTGGAGAGCAGGGGACATTTAAGCTGCTGAAGATGGAGCCACAACCACCCCTTCCCAAGTGCTTGTGTTCACCTTCCTTATAAGTCCCTGATGGGCTACTGCTTGCTAGGAGATGCCCTGCCAGCAAGGTGAGTCTCACGTGACAGATCTTGCAAAGGCCTTGCTGGCTATGGGCTGTACAGTCTATATGTGAACTCCCTGTGGACACTTGTTACACTTGGCGAGGTTAAACAGCCTACATGAGCCTAGGCAATGGCAAGTGATAGCCCCAACTGACTTGGAAATCTCACCAGGTAGAGCTCAAACTGTTATGCTGGCTGGCAGAATTTGAGGTGCAACAGTAGCTTGCTGGTCTTGTGGCGGTGGTGCTGGGCCAGAGTGACATGCACAAGTCCCTAATGGCTCCGTTGGCTAAGCAAAATGTGGTGTGTTGTGGTGGCTCAGGTTGCATATACTCGTGGCAACTCTTGGGAGGCTGAGGCAGGAGGATCGCTTGAACCCAGGAGGCAGAGGTTGCAGTGAGCTGAG
>JAZHEH010002248.1:0-25004 GCA_036589455.1 Ateles fusciceps
TGTGTGTGGGTGGGGGTGAACATGGCTGTGTGTGTGGGTGGGGAGGTGAACGTGGCTGTGTGTGGGTGGGGAGGTGAACATGGCTGCGGGTGTGGGTGGGGGTGAACAGTGCCGTGGGTGTGGGTGGGGAGGTGAATAGTGACGTGGGTGTGGGTGGGAGGTGAATAGTGCTGTGGGTGGGGAGGTAAACATGGCTGTGGGTGTGGGTGGGGGAGGTGAACATGGCTGTGGGTGTGGGTGGGGGAGGTGAACATGCCTGTGGGTGTGGGTGGGGAGGTGAACATGGCTGTGGGTGTGGGTGGGGAGGTGAACATGGCTGTGCGTGTGGGTGAGGGTGAATATTGCTGTAGGTGTGTGGGGGGGGGGGGTGAACTTGGCCTTGGGTGTGGGTGTGGAGGAAAACATGGTTGTGGGTGTGGGTGGGAAGTGGACATGGCTGTGTGTGTGGGTGGGGGTGAACATGGCTGTGTGTGTGGGTGGGGGTGAACATGGCTGTGGGTGTGGGAGGTGAACATGGCTGTGGATGTAGGTGGAGGGTGAACATGGCTGTGGGTGTGGGTGGGTGTGAACATGGCTGTGGGTGTGGGGTAGGAGATGAACATGGCTGTGTGTGTGGGTGGGGGGTGAACATGGCTGTGTGTGTGGGTGGGAGGTGAACATGGCTGTGTGTGTGGGTGGGGGGTGAACATGGCTGTGGGTCTGCGTGAGTGGTGAAACATGGCTGTGGGTCTGGGTGGGGGGTGGAACATGGCTGTGTGTGTGGGTGGGGAGGTGAACGTGGCTCTGGGAATGGGAGGGAGGTCAACATGGCTGAGGGTATGCTCGGGGAGTGAACATGGCTGTAGGTGTTGGTGGGGGGTGAACATGGCTGTGGGTGTGGGTGGTAGGTGAACATGACTGTGGGTGTGGATGGGGAAGGTGAACATGGCTATGTGTGTGGGTGGGAAGTGAGCATGGCTGTGTGTGTGGGTAGGAGGTGAGCATGTCTGTGGGTGTGGGTGGGAGGTGAGCATGTCTGTGGGTGTGGGTGGGGGGTGGAACATGGCTGTGAGTGGCCCGTGAGGATAGCTGTGGGTGGGGTTGAGCATGGTTGTGGGTGTGGGTGGGGGTGAGCATGGATGTGGGTGTCGGTGGGGGAGTGAACATGGCTGTGTATGGGTGGGGGGTGAGGACGGCTGTGGGTGTCGGGTGAGCACGGCTGTGGGTGTCGGTGGGGGGGTGAGCACGGCTGTGGGTGTGGGTGTGAGGTGAACACGTCTGTGGGGTGGGGGTGAACGTGGCTGTGGGTGTGAGTGGGGGTGAACGTGGATGTGGGTGGCGGGTGAACGTGGCAGTGGGTGTGGGTGGCGGGGTGAACGTGGCAGTGGGTGTGGGTGGGGGATGAACGTGGCTGTGGGTGGGGGTGAACGTGGCTGTGGGTGTGGGTGGGGGGTGAATGTGGCTGTGGGTGGGGGTGGGAGGTGAGCATGTCTGTGGGTGTGGGTGGGGGGTGGAACATGGCTGTGGGTGGCGGGTGAGGATAGCTGTGGGTGGGGTTGAGCATGGTTGTGGGTGTCGGTGGGGGAGTGAACATGGCTGTGTGTGGGTGGGGAGGTGAGGACGGCTGTGGGTGTCGGGTAAGCACGGCTGTGGGTGTCGGTGGGGGGGTGAGCACGGCTGTGGGTGTTGGTGGGGGGTTAGCACGGCTGTGGGTGTGGTTGGGAGGTGAACATGGCTGTGTGGGTGGGAGGTGAACAGTGCTGTGGGTGTGGGTGGGGAGGTGAACATGGCTGTGAGTGTAGGTGGAGGGTGAACATGGCTGTGGGTGTGGGTGGGGGGTGAACATGGCTGTTGGTGTGGGTGGGGGGGTGAACATGGCTATGGGTGGGGGAGGTGAACATGGCTGTGGGTGTGGGTGGGGAAGTGAACATGGCTGTGGGTGTGGGTGGGTGGTGAATATAGCTGTGGTTTAGGTTGTACATAGCTGTGGGTAGGGCTGGGAGGTGAACATGGCTGTGGGTGTGGGTGAGAGGTGAACATGGCTGTTGGTGTGGGTGGGGGGTGAACATGGCTGTGGGTGGGGAGCTGAACATGGCTATGGGTGTGGGGTGGGGGGTGAACATGGCTGTGGGTGTGGGTGGGTGGTGAATACAGCTGTGGTGTAGGTTGAACATAGTTGTGGGTATGGGTGGGAGGTGAACATGGCTGTGGGTGTGGGTGGGAGGTGAACATGGCTGTGCGTGTGGGTGAGGCTGAATATTGCTGTGGGTGTGGGGGGGGGGGGTGAACTTGGCCTTGGGTGTGGGTGTGGAGGAAAACATGGTTGTGGGTGTGGGTGGGAGAACATGGATGTGGGTGTGGGTGGGGGGGTGAACATGGCTGTGTGTGTGGGTGGGGAAGTGAACATGGCTCAGGGTGTGGGTGGGGGTGAACATGGCTCAGGGTGTGGTGGGGGTGAACATGGCTGTGTGTGTGGGTGGGGAAGTGAACATGGCTGTGGATGTGGTTGGGGTTGAACATGGCTGTGTGTGTAGGTGGGAGGTGAACATGCCTGTGTGTGTGGGTGGGGAGGTGAACATGGCTGTGTGTGTGGCTGGGGGGTGAACATGGCTGTGGGTCTGTGTGAGTGGTGGAACATGGCTGTGGGTCTGGGTGGGGGGGTGGAACATGGCTGTGTGTGTGGGTGGGAGGTGAACATGGCTCTGGGAATGGGAGGGGAGGTCAACATGGCTGAGGGTATGCGCGGGGGGTTGAACATGGCTGTGGGTGTTGGTGGGGGGGTGAACATGGCTGTGGGTGTGGGTGGTAGGTGAACATGACTGTGGGTGTGGATGGGGAAGGTGAACATGGCTGTGTGTGTGGGTGGGAGGTGAGCATGTCTGTGGGTGTGGGTGGGGGGTGAGCATGTCTGTGGGTGTGGGTGGGGGGTGGAACATGGCTGTGGGTGGGGTTGAGCATGGTTGTGGGTGGGGGTGAGCATGGATGTGGGTGTCGGTGGGGGAGTGAACATGGCTGTGTGTGGGTGGGGGGTGAGGACAGCTGTGGGTGTCAGTGGGGGGGTGAGCACGGCTGTGGGTGTGGGTGGGAGGTGAACATGGCTGTGGGTGTGGGTGGGAGGTGAACACGTCTGTGGGTGGGGATGGGGGGTGAACACTGCTGTGGGCGTGAGTGGGGGAGTGAATGTGGCTGTAGGTGGGGGTGAACGTGGCTGTGGATGTGGGTGGCGGGTGAACGTGGCAGTGGGTGTGAGTGGGGGGATGAACGTGGCAGTGGGTGTGGGTGGGGAGGTGAACGTGGCTGTGGGTGGGGCTGAACGTGGCTTTGGGTGGGGGGTGAATGTGGCTGTGGGTGGGGGGGGTGAACGTGGCTGTGGGTATCGGTGGGAAGTGAACATGGCTGTGGGTGGGGGGTGAACATGGCTGTCAGTGTGGGTGAGGCGTGAACATGGCTGTGGCTATGGGTGGGGGGTGAACATGGCTGTGTGTGGCTGGGGGGGTGAACATGGTTGTGGGTTGGGGGCTGTGTGGGTGGGGGTGAACATGACTGTGTGTGGGTGCGGGGCTGTGGGTGGGGGAGGTGAACATGGCTGTGCGTGTGGGTGGAGTGGTGAACATGGCTATGGGTATGGGTGGGAGGTGAACATGGCTGTGTGTGTGGGTGGGGGGTGAACATGGCTGTGTGTGTGGGGTGAATACAGCTGTCGGGGGTGAACATAGCTGTGGGTGGAAGGTGAACAGTGCTGTGGTTGTGGGTGGGAGGTGAACATGGCTGTGGGTGTGGGTGGCGGGTGAACGTGGCAGTGGGTGTGGGTGGGGGATGAACGTGGCAGTGGGTGTGGGTGGGGGATGAACGTGGCTGTGGGTGTTGGGTGAACGTGGCTGTGGGTGTGGGTGGGGGTGAACGTGGCTGTGGGTGGGGGTGAACGTGGCTGTTGGTATGGGTGGGAGGTGAGTACGGCTGTGGGTGTGGGTGGAAGGTGAACACGGCTGTGGGTGGGGGGGGTGAACATGGCTGTGGGTGGGGGGTGAACATGTCTGTGGGTGGGCGTGATAGGTGAACACGGCTGTGTGGGTGGGGGTGAACAGTGCTGTTGGTGTGGGTGGGAGGTGAACACGGCTGTGGGTGTGGGTGGGGGGTGAACATGGCTGTGGAGGTGGGTGAACGTGGCAGTGGGTGTGAGTGGGGGTTGAACGTGGCAGTAGGTGTGGGTGGGGGTGAACGTGGCTCTGGGTGTGGGTGAACGTGGCTGTGGGTGTGGGTGAATGTGGCTGTGGGTATGGGTGGAAGTGAACATGGCTATGGGCATGGGTAGGCGGTGAACATGGCTGTCAGTGTGGGTGAGGAGTGAACATGGCTGTGGGTATGGGTGGGGGTGAACATGGCTGTGTGTGGGAGCGGGCCTGTGGGTGGGGGAGGTGAACATAGGTGTGGGTGTGGGTGGACTGGTGAACATGGCTGTGAGTATGGGTGGGAGGTGAACATGGCTGTGGTTGTGGGTGGGAGCTGAACATAGCTGTGGGTGGGAGGTGAACATGGCTGTGGGTGGGGAGGTGAGTACGGGTGTGGGTGGGGGTGAACACGAATGTGGGTGTGGGGTGAACACGGCTCTGGGTATGGGTGGGAGGTGAACACGGATCTGGGTGTGGGTGGGGGAGGTGAACAGGGCTGTCGGTGTGGGGGGAAGATGAGCACGGCTGTGGGGTGTGGGTGGGGGAGGTGAGCACGGCTGTGGGTGGGGAGGTGAACATGGGTGTGGGTGGGCGGTGAACACGGCTGTGGGTGTGGGTAAGGGGTGGAGGCACAGCTGTGTGTGCGGGTGAGGGGTGGAGCACCGCTGTGGGTGAGGGTGGGGGTGGAGCACAGATGTGGGTGCGGGTGGGGGGGGTGGAGCACAGCTGTGGGTGCCGGTGGGGGGGGTGAGCAGGGCTGTGGGTGTCAGTGGTGGGTGAGCATAGCTGTGTGTGGGTGGGGAGGCGAGAATGGCTGTATATGTGCATCGGGAGGTGAACATGTCTGTGGGTGTGGGTGGGGGGGTGAACATGGCTGTATGTGTGGGTGGGAGGTGAACATGGCTGTGTGGGTGGGAGGTGAACAGTGCTGTGGGTGTGGGTGGGAGGTGAACATGGCTGTGGGTGTAGGTGGAGGGTGAACATGGCTGTGGGTGTGGGTGGGGGGGTGAACATGGCTGTTGGTGTGGGTGGGGGGGTGAACATGGCTATGGGTGGGGGAGGTGAACATGGCTGTGGGTGTGGGTGGGAAGTGAACATGGCTGTGGGTGTGGGTGGGTGGTGAATATAGCTGTGGTTTAGGTTGTACATAGCTGTGGGTAGGGCTAGGAGGTGAACATGGCTGTGGGTGTGGGTGAGAGGTGAACATGGCTGTTGGTGTGGGTGGGGGATGAACATGGCTGTGGGTGGGGGAGCTAAACATGGCTATGGGTGTGGGTGGGGGGTGAACATGGCTGTGGGTGTGGATGGGTGGTGAATACAGCTGTGGTGTAGGTTGAACATAGTTGTGGGTATGGGTGGGAGGTGAACATGGCTGTGGGTGTGGGTGGGAGGTGAACATGGCTGTGCGTGTGGGTGAGGCTGCATATTGCTGTGGGTGTGGGGGGGGGGGTGAACTTGGCTTTGGGTGTGGGTGTGGAGGAAAACATGGTTGTGGGTGTGGGTGGGAGAACATGGATGTGGGTGTGGGTGGGGGGTGAACATGGCTGTGGGTGTGGGTGGGGGAGGTGAACATGGCTCAGGGTGTGGGTGGGGGTGAACATGGCTGAGGGTGTGGTGGTGGTGAACATGGCTGTGTGTGTGCGTGGGAAGTGAACATGGCTGTGGATGTGGTTGGGGTTAAACATGGCTGTGTGTGTAGGTGGGAGGTGAACATGCCTGTGTGTGTGGGTGGGAGGTGAACATGGCTGTGTGTGTGGGTGGGGGGGTGAACATGGCTGTGGGTTTGTGTGAGTGGTGGAACATGGCTGTGGGTCTGGGTGGGGGGGTGGAACATGGCTGTGTGTGTGGGTGGGAGGTGAACGTGGCTCTGGGAATGGGAGGGAGGTCAACATGGCTGAGGGTATGCGCGGGGGGTTGAACATGGCTGTGGGTGTTGGTGGGGGGTGAACATGGCTGTGGGTGTGGGTGGTAGGTGAACATGACTGTGGGTGTGGATGGGGAAGGTGAACATGGCTGTGTGTGTGGGTGGGAGGTGAGCATGGCTGTGTGTGTGGGTGGAAGGTGAGCATGTCTGTGGGTGTGGGTGGGGGGTGAGCATGTCTGTGGGTGTGGGTGGGGGGTGGAACATGGCTGTGGGTGGGGTTGAGCATGGTTGTGGGTGGGGGTGAGCATGGATGTGGGTGTCGGTGGGGGAGTGAACATGGCTGTGTGTGGGTGGGGGGTGAGGACAGCTGTGGGTGTCGGTGGGGGGGTGAGCATGTCTGTGGGTGTGGGTGGGAGGTGAGCATGGCTGTGGGTGTGGGTGGGAGGTGAACATGGCTGTGGGTGTGGGTGGGAGGTGAGCCTGTCTGTGGGTGTGGGTGGGAGGTGAACATGGCTGTGGGTGTGGGTGGGAGGTGAACATGGCTGTGCGTGTGTGTGGGGGAGGTGAACACGGTTGTGGGTGTGGGGGGGGGGGAGGTGAACATGGCTGTGGGTGTGGCTGGGGAGTGAACATGGCTGTGCGTGTGTGTGTGGGGAGGTGAACATGGCTGTGGGTGTGGGTGGGAGGTGAACATGGCTGTGGGTGTGGGTGTGGGTGGGAGGTGAACATGGCTGTGCGTGTGTGTGGGGGAGGTGAACATGGCTGTGGGTGGAGGGGTGAACATGGCTGTGTGTGTGGGTGGGAGGTGAGCATGGCTGTGGGTGTGGGTGGAGGCTGAGCATGTCTGTGGGTGTGGGTGGGGGGTGGAATATGGCTGTGGGTGGGGGGTGAGCATGGTTGTGGGTGTCTGTGGGGGGGTGAGCATGGGTACATGTGGGTGGGGGTGAACACGCTGTGGGTGGGGGTGGGAGGTGAACACGGCTGTGCGTATGGGTGGGGGATGAACACGGCTATGGGTGTGGGTGGGGGGTGAACATGGCTGTGGGTGGGGGGTGAACGTGGCTGTCGGTGGGGGGTTGAACATGACTGCGGATGTTGGTGGCGGGTGAACGTGGCTGCAGGTGTGGGTGGCGGGTGAACGTGCCTGCGGGTGTGGTTGGGGGTGAACGTGGCTGCGGGTGTGGTTGGGGGTGAACGTGGCTGCGGGTATGGTTGGGGGTGAACGTGGCTGCGGGTCAGGGGTGAATGTGGCTGTGGGTATGGGTGGGAAGTGAACATGGCTGTGGGTGTGGGTGGGAGGTGAACGTGGCTGTGCGTGTGGGTGAGGGTGAACATGGCTGTGGGTGTGGGTGGGGGGTGGAACATGGCTGTGGGTGTGGGTGGGAGCATGGCTGTGGGTGTGGGTGGGAGCATGGCTGTGGGTGTGGGTGGGGGCTGAGCATGTCTGTGGGTGTGGGTGGGGGGTGAACAGTGCTGTGGATGTGGGCGGGGGGTGAACATGGCTGTGGGTGTGGGCGGGGGCTGAACACGGCTGTGGGTGGGGGGGTGAACATGGCCGTGGGTGTGGGTGGGAGGTGAACGTGGCCGTGGGTGTGGGTGGGGGAGGTGAACATAGCTGTGGGTGTGGGTGGGGGAGGTGAACATGGCTGTGGGTGTGGGTGGGAGGTGAACATGGCTGTGTGTGTGGGTGAGGGTGAATACTGCTGTGGGTGTGTGGGGGGGGTGAACTTGGCCTTGGGTGTGGGTGGGGGAGGAAAACATGGTTGTGGGTGTGGGTGGGAGAACATGGCTGTGGGTTTGGGTGGGGAGGTGAACATGGCTGTGGGTGTGGGGGGAAGGTGAACATGGCTGTTTATGTGGGTGGGGGAGGTGAACATGGCTGTGTGTGTGGGTGGGGAGGTAAACATGGCTGTGTGTGTGGGTGGGGATGAACATGGCTGTGTGTGTGGGTGGGGGTGAACATGGCTGTGTGTGTGGGTGGGGGTGAACATGGCTGTGGGTGGGGGGTGAGGATGGTTGTAGGTGTGGGTGGGGGTGAGCATGGATGTGGGTGTCGGTGGGGGGGTGAGCACGGCTGTGGGTGTCGGTGGGGGGGTGAGCACAGCTGTGGGTGTGGGTGGGGGGTGAGCACGGGTGTGGGTGGGGGGTGAGCACATCTGTGGGTGGCGGTGGGGGTTGAACACTGCTGTGGGTGGGGGTGAACGTGGCTGTGGGTGGGGGTTGAACGTGGCAGTGGGTGTGAGTGGGGGATGAACGTGGCAGTGGGTGTGGGTGGGAGATGAACGTGGCTGTGGGTGGTGGGTGAATGTGGCTGTGGGTGGGGGATGAATGTGGCTGTGGGTATGGGTGGAAGTGAACGTGGCTGTGGGTGTGGGTGAGCAGTGAACATGGCTGTCGGTGTGGGTGAGGAGTGAACATGGCTGTGGGTGTGGGTGGGGGTGAGCATGGCTGTTTGTGTTGGTGGGGGGGTGAACATGGTTGTTGGGGGGAGCTGTGTGGGTGGGGGTGAACATGACTGTGTGTGGGTGCGGGGCTATGGGTGGGGGAGGTGAACATGGCTGTGGGTGTGGGTGGAGTGGTGAACATGGCTATGGGTGGGGAGGTGAACATGGCTGTGGGTGTGGGTGGGAGCTGAACGTAGCTGTGGGTGTGGGTGGGAAGTGAACACGGCTGTGGGTGGGGGGGTGAACACGGCTGTGGGTGGGGGTGAACATGAATGTGGATGGGGGTGAACACGGCTCTGGGTATGGGTGGGGAGGTGAACACGGCTGTGGGTGTGGGGGAAGGTGAGCACGGCTGTGGGTGGGGGAGGTGAACATGGCTGTGGGTGTGGGTGGCAGGTGAACATGGCTGTGCGTGTCAGTGGGGGGGTGAATATGGCTGTGGGTGTGGGTGGGGGGTGAACATGGCTGTGGGTGTGGGTGGGGTGAATATGGCTGTGGGTGTGGGTGGCAGGTGAACATGGGTGTGGGTGGATGGTGAAAGTGGCTGTGGGTGTATGTGGGGGGTGAACGTGGCTGTGGGTGGGGGTGGAGCACGGCTGTGGGTGTGGTTGGGGGTGGAGCACGGCTGTGGGTGTGGGTGGGGGGTGGAGTACGGCTGTGGGTGTGGGTGGGGGGTGGAGCACGGCTGTGGGTGCGGGTGGGGGATAAGCAGGGCCGTGTGTGGGTGGGCGTGAGCATGTCTGTCGTTGTGGGTGGGGGGTGAACATGGCTGTGTGCGTGGGTGGGAGGTGAACAGTGCTGTGTGTGTGGGTGGGGAGGTGAACATGGCTGTGTGTGTGGGTGGTGGTGAACATGGCTGTGTGTGGGTGGTGGGTGAACATGGCTGTGGGTGGGGGTGGACATGGCTGTGGGTGTGGGTGGTGAGGTGAACATGGCTGTGTGTGTGGGTGGGGAGGTGAATATGCCTGTGGGTGTGGGTGAGAGGTGAACATGGCTGTGGGTGTGGGTGAACATGGCTGTGGGTGGCAGTGAACATGGCTGTGGGTGGGGGGTGAACATGGCTGTGGGTGAACATGGCTGTGGGTGTGGGTGGGAGGTGAACATGGCTGTGGGTGTGGGTGGGGAGGTGAATAGTGCTGTGGGTGGGGAGGTGAACATGGCTGTGGGTGTGCGTGGGGGAGGTGAACATGGCTGTGGGTATGGGTGAGGAGGTGAACTTGGCTGTGGGTGTGGGTGGGAGGTGAACATGGCTGTGGGTGTGGGTGAGGGTGAATATTGCTGTGGGTGTGTGGGGGCGTGAACTTCGCCTTGGGTGTGGGTGGGGGAGGAAAACATGGTTGTGGGTGTGGGTGGGAGAACATGGTTGTGGGTTTGGGTGGGGAGGTGAACATGGCTGTGGGTGTGGGGGAAGGTGAACATGGCTTTTTATGTGGGGGGGGGGAGGTGAACATGGCTGTGTGGGTGGGGGAGGTGAGACATGGCTATGTGTGTGGGTGGGGAAGTGAACATGGCTCAGTGTGTGGGTGGGGGTGAACATGGCTGTGTGTGTGGGTGGGGAGGTGAACATGGCTGTGGGTGTGGGTGGGTGTGAACATGGCTGTGGGTGTGGGTAGGAGGTGAACATGGCTGTGGGTGTGGTGGGGGTGAACATGGCTGTGTGTGTGGGTAGTGGGGTGAACATGGCTGTGTGTGTGGGTGGGAGGTGAACATGGCTGTGTGGGTGGGTGGGTGAACGTGGCTGTGTGTGTGGGTGGGGGAGGTAAACATGGCTCAGGGTGTGGGTGGGGGTGAACATGGCTCAGGGTTTGGTGGGGGTGAACAGGGCTGTGTGTGTGGGTGGGAGGTGAGCATGGCTGTGTGTGGGTGGGAGGTGAGCATGTCTGTGGGTGTGGGTGGGGGGGTGAGCATGTCTGTGGGTGTGGGTGGGGGGGTGGAACATGGCTGTGGGTGGGGGGTGAGGATGGCTGTGGGTGGGGTTGAGCATGGTTGTAGGTGTGGGTGGGGGCGAGCATGGATGTGGGTGTCGGTGGGGAAGTGAACATGGCTGTGTGTGGGTGGGGGGTGAGGACGGCTGTGGATGTCGGGTGAGCATGGCTGTGGGTGTCGGTGGGGGGGTGAGCACGGCTGTGGGTGTCAGTGGGGGGTGAGCACGGCTGTGGGTGTGGGTGGGGGATGAGCACGGCTGTGGGTGTGGGTGGGAGGTGAACACGTCTGTGGGTGTGGGTGGGGGGTGAACACTGCTGTGGGCGGAGGTGGGGGGTGAACGTGGCTGTGGGTGGGGGGTGAACGTGGCTGTGGGTGTGAGTGGGGGGATGAACATGGCAGTGGGTGTGGGTGGGAGGTGAACGTGGCTGTGTGTGGGTGGGAGGTGAACATGCCTGCGGGTGTGGGTGGGGGTGAACAGTGCCGTGGGTGTGGGTGGGAGGTGAATAGTGACGTGGGTGTGGGTGGGAGGTGAATAGTGCTGTGGGTGGGGAGGTAAACATGGCTGTGGGTGTGGGTGGGGGAGGTGAACATGGCTGTGGGTGTCGGTGGGGGAGGTGAACATGCCTGTGGGTGTGGGTGGGGGAGGTGAACATGGCTGTGGGTGTGGGTGGGAGGTGAACATGGCTGTGGGTGTGGGTGAGGGTGAATATTGCTGTGGGTGTGTGGGGGGGGGGGTGAACTTGGCCTTGGGTGTGGGTGTGGAGGAAAACATGGTTGTGGGTGTGGGTGGGAAGTGAACATGGCTGTGTGTGTGGGTGGGGGTGAACATGGCTGTAGGTGGGGGGGTGAACATGGCTGTGTGTGTGGGAGGTGAACATGGCTGTGGATGTAGGTGGAGGGTGAACATGGCTGTGGGTGTGGGTGGGTGTGAACATGGCTGTGGGTGTGGGTAGGAGATGAACATGGCTGTGTGTGTGGGTGGGGGTGAACATGGCTGTGTGTGTGGGTGGGAGGTGAACGTGGCTGTGTGTGGGTGGGAGGTGAACATGGCTGCGGGTGTGGGTGGGGGTGAACAGTGCCGTGGGTGTGGGTGGGGAGGTGAATAGTGACGTGGGTGTGGGTGGGAGGTGAATAGTGCTGTGGGTGGGGAGGTAAACATGGCTGTGGGTGTGGGTGGGGAGGTGAACATGGCTGTGGGTGTGGGTGGGGAGGTGAACATGCCTGTGGGTGTGGGTGGGGAGGTGAACATGGCTGTGGGTGTGGGTGGGAGGTGAACATGGCTGTGCGTGTGGGTGAGGGTGAATATTGCTGTAGGTGTGTGGGGGGGGGTGAACTTGGCCTTGGGTGTGGGTGTGGAGGAAAACATGGTTGTGGGTGTGGGTGGGAAGTGAACATGGCTGTGTGTGTGGGTGGGGGGTGAACATGGCTGTGGGTGTGGGGGGGGTGAACATGGCTGTGGGTGTGGGAGGTGAACATGGCTGTGGATGTAGGTGGAGGGTGAACATGGCTGTGGGTGTGGGTGGGTGTGAACATGGCTGTGGGTGTGGGTAGGAGATGAACATGGCTGTGTGTGTGGGTGGGGGTGAACATGGCTGTGTGTGTGGGTGGGAGGTGAACATGGCTGTGTGTGTGGGTGGGGGGTGAACATGGCTGTGGGTCTGCGTGAGTGGTGAAACATGGCTGTGGGTCTGGGTGGGGGGTGGAACATGGCTGTGTGTGTGGGTGGGGAGGTGAACGTGGCTCTGGGAATGGGAGGGAGGTCAACATGGCTGAGGGTATGCTCGGGGAGTGAACATGGCTGTAGGTGTTGGTGGGGGGGTGAACATGGCTGTGGGTGTGGGTGGTAGGTGAACATGACTGTGGGTGTGGATGGGGAAGGTGAACATGGCTATGTGTGTGGGTGGGAAGTGAGCATGGCTGTGTGTGTGGGTAGGAGGTGAGCATGTCTGTGGGTGTGGGTGGGGAGGTGAGCATGTCTGTGGGTGTGGGTGGGGGGGTGGACATGGCTGTGAGTGGCCCGTGAGGATAGCTGTGGGTGGGGTTGAGCATGGTTGTGGGTGTGGGTGGGGGTGAGCATGGATGTGGGTGTCGGTGGGGAGTGAACATGGCTGTGTATGGGTGGGGGGTGAGGACGGCTGTGGGTGTCGGGTGAGCACGGCTGTGGGTGTCGGTGGGGGGGTGAGCACGGCTGTGGGTGTGGGTATGAGGTGAACACGTCTGTGGGTGGGGGGTGAACGTGGCTGTGGGTGTGAGTGGGGGTGAACGTGGATGTGGGTGGCGGGTGAACGTGGCAGTGGGTGTGGGTGGCGGGTGAACGTGGCAGTGGGTGTGGGTGGGGGATGAACGTGGCTGTGGGTGGGGGTGAACGTGGCTGTGGGTGTGGGTGGGGGGTGAATGTGGCTGTGGGTGGGGGTGGGAGGTGAGCATGTCTGTGGGTGTGGGTGGGGGGTGGAACATGGCTGTGGGTGGCGGGTGAGGATAGCTGTGGGTGGGGTTGAGCATGGTTGTGGGTGTCGGTGGGGGAGTGAACATGGCTGTGTGTGGGTGGGAGGTGAGGACGGCTGTGGGTGTCGGGTAAGCACGGCTGTGGGTGTCGGTGGGGGGGTGAGCACGGCTGTGGGTGTTGGTGGGGGGTTAGCACGGCTGTGGGTGTGGTTGGGAGGTGAACATGGCTGTGTGGGTGGGAGGTGAACAGTGCTGTGGGTGTGGGTGGGAGGTGAACATGGCTGTGAGTGTAGGTGGAGGGTGAACATGGCTGTGGGTGTGGGTGGGGGGGTGAACATGGCTGTTGGTGTGGGTGGGGGGTGAACATGGCTATGGGTGGGGGAGGTGAACATGGCTGTGGGTGTGGGTGGGAAGTGAACATGGCTGTGGGTGTGGGTGGGTGGTGAATATAGCTGTGGTTTAGGTTGTACATAGCTGTGGGTAGGGCTGGGAGGTGAACATGGCTGTGGGTGTGGGTGAGAGGTGAACATGGCTGTTGGTGTGGGTGGGGGGTGAACATGGCTGTGGGTGGGGAGCTGAACATGGCTATGGGTGTGGGTGGGGGGTGAACATGGCTGTGGGTGTGGGTGGGTGGTGAATACAGCTGTGGTGTAGGTTGAACATAGTTGTGGGTATGGGTGGGAGGTGAACATGGCTGTGGGTGTGGGTGGGAGGTGAACATGGCTGTGCGTGTGGGTGAGGCTGAATATTGCTGTGGGTGTGGGGGGGGGGGGTGAACTTGGCCTTGGGTGTGGGTGTGGAGGAAAACATGGTTGTGGGTGTGGGTGGGAGAACATGGATGTGGGTGTGGGTGGGGGGTGAACATGGCTGTGTGTGTGGGTGGGGAAGTGAACATGGCTCAGGGTGTGGGTGGGGGTGAACATGGCTCAGGGTGTGGTGGGGGTGAACATGGCTGTGTGTGTGGGTGGGGAAGTGAACATGGCTGTGGATGTGGTTGGGGTTGAACATGGCTGTGTGTGTAGGTGGGGAGGTGAACATGCCTGTGTGTGTGGGTGGGGAGGTGAACATGGCTGTGTGTGTGGCTGGGGGGTGAACATGGCTGTGGGTCTGTGTGAGTGGTGGAACATGGCTGTGGGTCTGGGTGGGGGGTGGAACATGGCTGTGTGTGTGGGTGGGAGGTGAACATGGCTCTGGGAATGGGAGGGGAGGTCAACATGGCTGAGGGTATGCACGGGGGTTGAACATGGCTGTGGGTGTTGGTGGGGGGGTGAACATGGCTGTGGGTGTGGGTGGTAGGTGAACATGACTGTGGGTGTGGATGGGGAAGGTGAACATGGCTGTGTGTGTGGGTGGGGAGGTGAGCATGTCTGTAGGTGTGGGTGGGGGGTGAGCATGTCTGTGGGTGTGGGTGGGGGGTGGAACATGGCTGTGGGTGGGGTTGAGCATGGTTGTGGGTGGGGGTGAGCATGGATGTGGGTGTCGGTGGGGAGTGAACATGGCTGTGTGTGGGTGGGGGGTGAGGACAGCTGTGGGTGTCAGTGGGGGGGTGAGCACGGCTGTGGGTGTGGGTGGGAGGTGAACATGGCTGTGGGTGTGGGTGGGAGGTGAACACGTCTGTGGGTGGGGATGGGGGGTGAACACTGCTGTGGGCGTGAGTGGGGAGTGAATGTGGCTGTAGGTGGGGGTGAACGTGGCTGTGGATGTGGGTGGCGGGTGAACGTGGCAGTGGGTGTGAGTGGGGGATGAACGTGGCAGTGGGTGTGGGTGGGAGGTGAACGTGGCTGTGGGTGGGGCTGAACGTGGCTTTGGGTGGGGGGTGAATGTGGCTGTGGGTGGGGGGTGAACGTGGCTGTGGGTATCGGTGGAAGTGAACATGGCTGTGGGTGGGGGTGAACATGGCTGTCAGTGTGGGTGAGGCGTGAACATGGCTGTGGCTATGGGTGGGGGTGAACATGGCTGTGTGTGGCTGGGGGGTGAACATGGTTGTGGGTTGGGGGCTGTGTGGGTGGGGGTGAACATGACTGTGTGTGGGTGCGGGGCTGTGGGTGGGGAGGTGAACATGGCTGTGCGTGTGGGTGGAGTGGTGAACATGGCTATGGGTATGGGTGGGAGGTGAACATGGCTGTGTGTGTGGGTGGGGGGTGAACATGGCTGTGTGTGTGGGGTGAATACAGCTGTCGGGGGGTGAACATAGCTGTGGGTGGAAGGTGAACAGTGCTGTGGTTGTGGGTGGGAGGTGAACATGGCTGTGGGTGTGGGTGGGGGGTGAACATGGCTGTTGGTTTGGGTGTGGGTGAACATGGCTGTGGGTGTGGGTGGAGGGTGAATACAGCTGTGGGTGGGGGGGTGAACATAGCTGTGGGTATGGGTGGGAGGTGAACATGGCTGTGGGTGGGGGAGGTGAACATGGCTGTGGGTGTGGCTGGGGAGGTGAACATGACTGTGGGTGTGGGTGGGAGGTGAACATGGCTGTGTGTGTGGTTAGGGGTGAATATTGCTGTGGCTGTGGGTGGGAGGTGAACATGGCAATATGTGTGGGTGGGGTGAACATGGCTGTGTGTGTGGGTGGGGGTGAACATGGGTGTGGGTGGGGGGTGAACATGGCTGTGGGTGTGGGTGTGGGGTGAACATGGCTATGGGTGTGAGTTTGGGGTAAATACAGCTGTGGGTGGCGGGTGAACACAGCTGTGGGTATGGGTGGGAGGTGAACATGGCTGTGGGTGTGGGGGAAGGTGAATATGGCTGTGGGTGTGGGTGAGGGGTGGAGCATGGCTGTGTGTGTGGGTGGGGAGGTGAGCATGTCTGTAGGTGTGGGTGGGGGCGTGAACATGTCTGTGGGTGTGGGTGGGGGCTGGAACATGGCTGTGGGTGTGTGGGAGAGTGAACATGGCTGTGGGTGTGGGTGGGGGGTGAGCATGGCTGTCGGTGTGGGTGGGGGTGAACATGTCTGTGGGTGTGGGTGGGGGGTGAACATGGCAGTGTGTATGGGTGGGAGGTGAATAGTGCTGTGGGTGTGGGTGGGAGGTGAACATGGCTGTGGATGTGGGTGGGGGTTGAACATGGCTGTGGGTGTGGGTGTGGGTTGAACATGGCTGTGCGTGTGTGTGGGGGAGGTGAACATGGTGTGGGTGTGGGTGTGGGTGTGGGTGGGAGGTGAACATGGCTGTGCGTGGGGGTGAATGTAGGTGTGGGTGGGGGATGAACGTGGGTGTGGGTGGGGGTGAACGTGGCTGTGGATGTGGGTGGCGGGTGAACGTGGGTGTGGGTGGCGGGTGAACGTGGCAGTGGGTGTGGGGGGGGGAGGTGAACGTGGCAGTGGGTGTGGGTGGGGTGAACGTGGCTGTGGGTGTGGGTGGGGGGTGAACGTGGCTATGGGTGGGGGGGTAAACATGGCTGTGGGTGTGGGTGGGGGGTGAACGTAGCTGTGGGTGTGGGTGGGAAGTGAACGTGGCTGTGGGTGTGGGTGGGAGATGAATGTGGCTGTGCGTGTGAGTGAGGGTGAATACTGCTGTGGGTGTGTGGGGGGGGTGAACATGGCCTTGGGTGTGGGTGGGGAGGTGAACATGGTTGTGGGTGTAGGTGGGGGAGGTGAACATGCCTGTGGGTGGGGGGGGGGGTGAACATGGCTGTGGGTGTGGGTTGGGGGTGGAACATGGCTGTGGGTGTGGGTGGGAGGTGAGCATGGCTGTGGGTGTGGGTGGTGGCTGAGCATGTCTGTGGGTGGGGGTGGGGGTGGAATACGGCTGTGGGTAGGGGGTGAGGATGGCTTTGGGTGGGGGGTGAGCATGGCTGTGGGTGTCGGTGGGGGGTATGCATGTGTGTGGGTGGGGGTAAACGACTGTGGGTGTGGGTGGGAGGTTAGCATTGCTCTGCGTGTGGGTGGGGGTGAGCATGTCTGTGGGTGTGGGGTGGAACATGGCTGTGGGTGGGGGGTGAGCACGGCTGTGGGTGTCCGTGGTCGGTGAGCACGGCTGTGGGTGTGAGTGGGGGGTGAACACGGCTGTGGGTGTGGGTGGGGGGTGAGTATGTCTGTGGGTGTGGGTGGGGGGTGAACATGTCTGTGGGTGGGGGATGAACATGGGTGTGGGTGGGGGGTGAACAGTGCTGTGGGTGTGGGTGGGGGGTGAACGCGGCTGTGGGTGAGGGGTGAGACGTGGGATGTGGGTGGTGGGTGAACGTGGCATTGGTTGTGGCTTAGGTGAACGTGGCAGTGGGTGTGGGTGGAAGGTGAACGTGGCTGTGGGTGTGGGTGGGGGATGAATGTGGCTGTGGGTGGGGGGTGAACATGGCTGTGGGTATGGGTGGGAACTGACCATAGCTGTGGGTGTGGGTGGGGAGGTGAACATGGCTGTGCCTGTGGGTGAGGGTGAATATTGCTGTGGGTGTATGGGAGGGTGAACATGGCCTTGGGTGTGGGTGGGGGAGGTGAACATGGTTGTGGGTATGAGGGGAAGGTGAACATGGCTGTGGGTATGGGTGGGAGATGAACATGGCTGTGTATGTGGGTGGGGAGGTGAACATGGCTGTGGGTGGAGGGGGTGAACATGGCTGTGTGTGTGGGTGGGAGGTGAGCATGGCTGTGGGTGTGGGTGGAGGCTGAGCATGTCTGTGGGTGTGGGTGGGGGGTGGAATATGGCTGTGGGTGGGGGGTGAGCATGGTTGTGGGTGTCTGTGGGGGGGTGAGCATGGGTGCATGTGGGTGGGGGTGAACACGTGTGGGTGGGGGTGGGAGGTGAACACGGCTGTGCGTATGGGTGGGGGATGAACACGGCTATGGGTGTGGGTGGGGGGTGAACATGGCTGTGGGTGGGGGGTGAGTGGCTGTCGGTGGGGGTTGAACATGGCTGTGGATGTTGGTGGCGGGTGAGCGTGGCTGCAGGTGTGGGTGGCGGGTGAACGTGCCTGCGGGTGTGGTTGGGGGTGAACGTGGCTGCGGGTGTGGCTGGGGGTGAACGTGGCTGCGGGTGTGGTTGGGGGTGACGTGGCTGCGGGTCAGGGGTGAATGTGGCTGTGGGTATGGGTGGGAAGTGAACATGGCTGTGGGTGTGGGTGGGAGGTGAACGTGGCTGTGCGTGTGGGTGAGGGTGAACATGGCTGTGGGTGTGGGTGGGGGGTGGAACATGGCTGTGGGTGTGGGTGGGAGCATGGCTGTGGGTGTGGGTGGGAGCATGGCTGTGGGTGTGGGTGGGGGCTGAGCATGTCTGTGGGTATGGGTGGGGGGTGAACAGTGCTGTGGATGTGGGTGGGGGGGTGAACACGGCTGTGGGTGTGGGCGGGGGCTGAACACGGCTGTGGGTGGGGGGTGAACATGGCCGTGGGTGTGGGTGGGGAGGTGAACGTGGCCGTGGGTGTGGGTGGGGAGGTGAACATAGCTGTGGGTGTGGGTGAGGAGGTGAACATGGCTGTGGGTGTGGGTGGGAGGTGAACATGGCTGTGTGTGTGGGTGAGGGTGAATACTGCTGTGGGTGTGTGGGGGGGGGTGAACTTGGCCTTGGGTGTGGGTGGGGGAGGAAAACATGGTTGTGGGTGTGGGTGGAAGAACATGGTTGTGGGTTTGGGTGGGGGAGGTGAACATGGCTGTGGGTGTGGGGGAAGGTGAACATGGCTGTTTATGTGGGTGGGGGAGGTGAACATGGCTGTGTGTGTGGGTGGGGGAGGTAAACATGGCTGTGTGTGTGGGTGGGGGTGAACATGGCTGTGTGTGTGGGTGGGGGTGAACATGGCTGTGGGTGGGGGGTGAGGATGGCTGTGGGTGGGGTTGAGCATGGTTGTAGGTGTGGGTGGGGGTGAGCATGGATGTGGGTGTCGGTGGGGGGGGTGAGCACGGCTGTGGGTGTCGGTGGGGGGGTGAGCACAGCTGTGGGTGTGGGTGGGGGGTGAGCACGGGTGTGGGTGGGGGGTGAGCACATCTGTGGGTGGCGGTGGGGGTTGAACACTGCTGTGGGTGTGGGGGGGGTGAACGTGGCTGTGGGTGGGGGTTGAACGTGGCAGTGGGTGTGAGTGGGGGATGAACGTGGCAGTGGGTGTGGGTGGGAGATGAACGTGGCTGTGGGTGGTGGGTGAATGTGGCTGTGGGTGGGGGATGAATGTGGCTGTGGGTATGGGTGGAAGTGAACGTGGCTGTGGGTGTGGGTGAGCAGTGAACATGGCTGTCGGTGTGGGTGAGGAGTGAACATGGCTGTGGGTGTGGGTGGGGGTGAACATGGCTGTTTGTGTTGGTGGGGGGGTGAACATGGTTGTTGGGGGGGGGCTGTGTGGGTGGGGGTGAACATGACTGTGTGTGGGTGCGGGGCTATGGGTGGGGGAGGTGAACATGGCTGTGGGTGTGGGTGGAGTGGTGAACATGGCTATGGGTGGGAGGTGAACATGGCTGTGGGTGTGGGTGGGAGCTGAACGTAGCTGTGGGTGTGGGTGGGGAAGTGAACACGGCTGTGGGTGGGGGGTGAACACGGCTGTGGGTGGGGGTGAACATGAATGTGGATGGGGGTGAACACGGCTCTGGGTATGGGTGGGGAGGTGAACACGGCTGTGGGTGTGGGGGGAAGGTGAGCACGGCTGTGGGTGGGGGAGGTGAACATGGCTGTGGGTGTGGGTGGCAGGTGAACATGGCTGTGCGTGTCAGTGGGGGGGTGAATATGGCTGTGGGTGTGGGTGGGGGGTGAACATGGCTGTGGGTGTGGGTGGGGGGTGAATATGGCTGTGGGTGTGGGTGGCAGGTGAACATGGGTGTGGGTGGATGGTGAAAGTGGCTGTGGGTGTATGTGGGGGGTGAACGTGGCTGTGGGTGGGGGTGGAGCACGGCTGTGGGTGTGGTTGGGGGTGGAGCACGGCTGTGGGTGTGGGTGGGGGGTGGAGCACGGCTGTGGGTATGGGTGGGGGGTGGAGCACGGCTGTGGGTGCGGGTGGGGGGATAAGCAGGGCCGTGTGTGGGTGGGCATGAGCATGTCTGTCGTTGTGGGTGGGGGGTGAACATGGCTGTGTGCGTGGGTGGGAGGTGAACAGTGCTGTGTGTGTGGGTGGGAGGTGAACATGGCTGTGTGTGTGGGTGGTGGTGAACATGGCTGTGTGTGGGTGGTGGGTGAACATGGCTGTGGGTGGGGGTGGACATGGCTGTGGGTGTGGGTGGTGAGGTGAACATGGCTGTGTGTGTGGGTGGGGAGGTGAATATGCCTGTGGGTGTGGGTGAGAGGTGAACATGGCTGTGGGTGTGGGTGAACATGGCTGTGGGTGGCAGTGAACATGGCTGTGGGTGGGGGGTGAACATGGCTGTGGGTGAACATGGCTGTGGGTGTGGGTGGGAGGTGAACATGGCTGTGGGTGTGGGTGGGAGGTGAATAGTGCTGTGGGTGGGGAGGTGAACATGGCTGTGGGTGTGCGTGGGGGAGGTGAACATGGCTGTGGGTATGGGTGAGGAGGTGAACTTGGCTGTGGGTGTGGGTGGGAGGTGAACATGGCTGTGGGTGTGGGTGAGGGTGAATATTGCTGTGGGTGTGTGGGGGCGTGAACTTCGCCTTGGGTGTGGGTGGGGGAGGAAAACATGGTTGTGGGTGTGGGTGGGAGAACATGGTTGTGGGTTTGGGTGGGGGAGGTGAACATGGCTGTGGGTGTGGGGGAAGGTGAACATGGCTTTTTATGTGGGGGGGGGGAGGTGAACATGGCTGTGTGGGTGGGGGAGGTGAACATGGCTGTGTGTGTGGGTGGTGGTGAACATGGCTGTGTGTGGGTGGTGGGTGAACATGGCTGTGGGTGGGGGTGGACATGGCTGTGGGTGTGGGTGGTGAGGTGAACATGGCTGTGTGTGTGGGTGGGGGAGGTGAATATGCCTGTGGGTGTGGGTGAGAGGTGAACATGGCTGTGGGTGGCGGTGAACATGGCTGTGGGTGAACATGGCTGTGGGTGTGGGTGGGGAGGTGAACATGGCTGTGTGGGGTGGGTGGGGAGGTGAACATGGCTCTGTGGGTGTGGGGGGTGAACATGGCTGTGTGTGTGGGTGGGGGAGGTGAACATGGGTATGTGTGTGGGTGGGGAAGTGAACATGGCTCAGTGTGTGGGTGGGGGTGAACATGGCTGTGTGTGTGGGTGGGGAGGTGAACATGGCTGTGGGTGTGGGTGGGTGTGAACATGGCTGTGGGTGTGGGTAGGAGGTGAACATGGCTGTGGGTGTGGTGGGGGTGAACATGGCTGTGTGTGTGGGTAGTGGGGTGAACATGGCTGTGTGTGTGGGTGGGAGGTGAACATGGCTGTGTGGGTGGGTGGGTGAACGTGGCTGTGTGTGTGGGTGGGGAGGTAAACATGGCTCAGGGTGTGGGTGGGGGTGAACATGGCTCAGGGTTTGGTGGGGGTGAACATGGCTGTGTGTGTGGGTGGGGAGGTGAGCATGGCTGTGTGTGGGTGGGGAGGTGAGCATGTCTATGGGTGTGGGTGGGGGGTGAGCATGTCTGTGGGTGTGGGTGGGGGGTGGAACATGGCTGTGGGTGGGGGGGTGAGGATGGCTGTGGGTGGGGTTGAGCATGGTTGTAGGTGTGGGTGGGGGCGAGCATGGATGTGGGTGTCGGTGGGAAGTGAACATGGCTGTGTGTGGGTGGGGGGTGAGGACGGCTGTGGATGTCGGGTGAGCATGGCTGTGGGTGTCGGTGGGGGGGGTGAGCACGGCTGTGGGTGTCAGTGGGGGGGTGAGCACGGCTGTGGGTGTGGGTGGGGGGATGAGCACGGCTGTGGGTGTGGGTGGGAGGTGAACACGTCTGTGGGTGTGGGTGGGGGGTGAACACTGCTGTGGGCGGAGGTGGGGGGTGAACGTGGCTGTGGGTGGGGGGTGAACGTGGCTGTGGATGTGGGGGGGGGGGTGAACGTGGCTGTGGGTGTGAGTGGGGGGATGAACATGGCAGTGGGTGTGGGTGGGAGGTGAACGTGGCTGTGTGTGTGGGTGGGGGTGAACGTAGCTGTGGGTGGGGGGGTGAATGTGGCTGTGGGTATGGGTGGAAGTGAACATGGCTGTGGGTGTGGGTGGGCGGTGAACATGGCTGTCAGTGTGGGTGAGGAGTGAACATGGCTGTGGGTATGGGTGAGGGTGAACATGGCTGTTTGTGTGGGTGGGGGGTGAACATGGTTGTTGGTGGGGGGCTGTGTGGGTGGGGGTGAACATGACTGTGTGGGTGCGGGGCTATGGGTGGGGAGGTGAACATGGCTGTGGGTGTGGGTGTGGGTGGAGTGATGAACATGGCTATGGGTATGGATGGGAGATGAACATGGCTGTGGGTGTGGGTGGGAGCTGAACGTAGCTGTGGGTGTGGGTGGGAAGTGAACACGGCTGTGGGTGTGGGTGGGGGGTGAACACGGCTGTGGGTGGGAGTGAACACCAATGTGGGTGGGGGGTGAACACGGCTCTGAGTATGGGTGGGAGGTGAACACGGCTGTGAGTGTGGGGGGAAGGTGAGCACAGCTGTGGGTGGGGGAGGTGAACATGGCTGTGGGTGTGGGTGGGGAGGTGAACATGGCTGTGCGTGTCAATGGGGGGTGAATATGGCTGTGGGTGTGGGTGGGGGGTGACATGGCTGTGGGTGTCGGTGGGGTGAATATGGCTGTGGGTGTGGGTGGATGGTGAACGTGGCTGTGGGTGTAGGTGGGGGTGAACGTGGCTGTGGGTGGGGGTGGAGCACAGCTGTGGGTGGGGGGTGGAGCACGGCTGTGGGTGTGGGTGGGGGGTGGAGCACAGCTTTGGGTGTGGGTGGGGGGGTGGAGCATGGCTGTGGGTGCGGGTGGGGGGTGAGCAGGGCTGTGGGTGCCGGTGGGGGGGTGAGCAGGACTGTGTGTGGGTGGGCGTGAGCATGTCTGTGGTTGTGGGTGGGGGGGTGAACATGGCTGTGTGCGTGGGTTGGGGGGTGAACATGGCTGTGTGCGTGGGTGGGAGGTGAACAGTGCTATGTGTGTGGGTGGGAGGTGAACATGGCTGTGTGTGGGTGGGGAGGTGAACATGGCTGCGGGTGTGGGTGGGGGTGAACAGTGCCGTGGGTGTGGGTGGGAGGTGAATAGTGACGTGGGTGTGGGTGGGAGGTGAATAGTGCTGTGGGTGGGAGGTAAACATGGCTGTGGGTGTGGGTGGGGGAGGTGAACATGGCTGTGGGTGTGGGTGGGGAGGTGAACATGCCTGTGGGTGTGGGTGGGGGAGGTGAACATGGCTGTGGGTGTGGGTGGGAGGTGAACATGGCTGTGCGTGTGGGTGAGGGTGAATATTGCTGTGGGTGTGTGGGGGGGGGTGAACTTGGCCTTGGGTGTGGGTGTGGAGGAAAACATGGTTGTGGGTGTGGGTGGGAAGTGAACATGGCTGTGTGTGTGGGTGGGGGTGAACATGGCTGTGGGTGGGGGGGTGAACATGGCTGTGGGTGTGGGAGGTGAACATGGCTGTGGATGTAGGTGGAGGGTGAACATGGCTGTGGGTGTGGGTGGGTGTGAACATGGCTGTGGGTGTGGGTAGGAGATGAACATGGCTGTGTGTGTGGGTGGGGGTGAACATGGCTGTGTGTGTGGGTGGGGAGGTGAACATGGCTGTGTGTGTGGGTGGGGGGTGAACATGGCTGTGGGTCTGCGTGAGTGGTGAAACATGGCTGTGGGTCTGGGTGGGGGGTGGAACATGGCTGTGTGTGTGGGTGGGAGGTGAACGTGGCTCTGGGAATGGGAGGGAGGTCAACATGGCTGAGGGTATGCTCGGGGAGTGAACATGGCTGTAGGTGTTGGTGGGGGGGTGAACATGGCTGTGGGTGTGGGTGGTAGGTGAACATGACTGTGGGTGTGGATGGGGAAGGTGAACATGGCTATGTGTGTGGGTGGGAAGTGAGCATGGCTGTGTGTGTGGGTAGGAGGTGAGCATGTCTGTGGGTGTGGGTGGGAGGTGAGCATGTCTGTGGGTGTGGGTGGGGGGTGGAACATGGCTGTGAGTGGCCCGTGAGGATAGCTGTGGGTGGGGTTGAGCATGGTTGTGGGTGTGGGTGGGGGTGAGCATGGATGTGGGTGTCGGTGGGGGAGTGAACATGGCTGTGTATGGGTGGGGGGTGAGGACGGCTGTGGGTGTCGGGTGAGCACGGCTGTGGGTGTCGGTGGGGGGTGAGCACGGCTGTGGGTGTGGGTGTGAGGTGAACACGTCTGTGGGTGGGGGTGAACGTGGCTGTGGGTGTGAGTGGGGGATGAACGTGGCTGTGGGTGGGGGGTGAACGTGGCTGTGGGTGTGGGTGGGGGGTGAATGTGGCTGTGGGTGGGGGTGGGAGGTGAGCATGTCTGTGGGTGTGGGTGGGGGTGGAACATGGCTGTGGGTGGCGGGTGAGGATAGCTGTGGGTGGGGTTGAGCATGGTTGTGGGTGTCGGTGGGGAGTGAACATGGCTGTGTGTGGGTGGGGAGGTGAGGACGGCTGTGGGTGTCGGGTAAGCACGGCTGTGGGTGTCGGTGGGGGGTGAGCACGGCTGTGGGTGTTGGTGGGGGGGTTAGCACGGCTGTGGGTGTGGTTGGGAGGTGAACATGGCTGTGTGGGTGGGAGGTGAACAGTGCTGTGGGTGTGGGTGGGAGGTGAACATGGCTGTGAGTGTAGGTGGAGGGTGAACATGGCTGTGGGTGTGGGTGGGGGGTGAACATGGCTGTTGGTGTGGGTGGGGGGTGAACATGGCTATGGGTGGGGAGGTGAACATGGCTGTGGGTGTGGGTGGGAAGTGAACATGGCTGTGGGTGTGGGTGGGTGGTGAATATAGCTGTGGGTTAGGTTGTACATAGCTGTGGGTAGGGCTGGGAGGTGAACATGGCTGTGGGTGTGGGTGAGAGGTGAACATGGCTGTTGGTGTGGGTGGGGGGTGAACATGGCTGTGGGTGGGGAGCTGAACATGGCTATGGGTGTGGGTGGGGGGTGAACATGGCTGTGGGTGTGGGTGGGTGGTGAATACAGCTGTGGTGTAGGTTGAACATAGTTGTGGGTATGGGTGGGAGGTGAACATGGCTGTGGGTGTGGGTGGGAGGTGAACATGGCTGTGCGTGTGGGTGAGGCTGAATATTGCTGTGGGTGTGGGGGGGGGGGTGAACTTGGCCTTGGGTGTGGGTGTGGGAGGAAAACATGGTTGTGGGTGTGGGTGGGAGAACATGGATGTGGGTGTGGGTGGGGGGTGAACATGGCTGTGTGTGTGGGTGGGGAGGTGAACATG
>JAZHEH010000225.1:2640000-2710000 GCA_036589455.1 Ateles fusciceps
ACCTAGCCCAGAACATAGGCCTGACTGGAATGAAGCTGGAAAACCCTACCGACCCTCAGCTGATGATCAATCCATTCCAGCTGGATCCAGCAACAGCAGCGGCTTTGGCACCAGGGCTCGGTTAGTATTTGCTGCTTTTCTGCACTGTTGTTAGTTTCTAATCACATTTTGATTTGGCGTGTTGCTCCCAGATAAAGTGGTGAGTGCCAACAAATTGAGGATAGCTTACTAGAAAGGACTTTCTCTTTAAGCTGGATAATCAAACCATTTGTGCTTCTGCTTCAAAGCCAAATTAACTTCAGAGAAGAAAGAGTTAAGGGATCAATGGCAGCATCAAAGAAGTTAGCAAACTTTGTCTTCATTCAATAAGTTGATTAACAAAAGCTAATTTGCATTAATTTCCTGCCATCATTAGCCATACCTTATGAGGTTTGTAGTTTCAGTTTTGGTGATTATTCGCTAAAATATCAAACTTGAGCTTTAAAAGGGTATACCATTGTTTTTAATTAAATACATTTCAGAAATATTTTAATGGCTGTGATCAAAGATAATTAATCTAATAATAATACCATTACTTTATCCCAGGTATTTGGCAGTAGATTACAGGCACGCATACAGTATTAGCCAAATCTCATCAAGGTTTAAGACAAATTGGGAAATAACAATTAGTGCTTATGTAAGTTTATCTAGGCTCTTAAATTGAAAGCACGTAACTGTTTTGTTATGGTATTGATCAACTATCTTGCCCTCGAAAATACAAATTTCAGAATGACATCATGCCCAGTAGGAGTAATTAAAGCTATCTGATGAGGGAATTTAGAAGTTGAAAGGGATGATTGTAATTGATCCTGATTCAATCCTATTACAGCTTTTTATAGTTTAAGCTCTAGAGAAAGCACATTCCTTGTCAAGACTTTATTTTACAGATTCCTTTGTGTGTGCTGTGTTTTCTAGTCTCTATTTTTCCTTTTAATTTTTTTTTTTCCTGTAGTAAATAATGAGCTGCCGCCTGAAATCCGGCTTGCCAGTGGTCAGCTAATGGGTGATGACCTGTCCCTCCTTACTGCAGGAGAGCTGTCACCTTATATCAGTGACCCAGCGCTGAAGCTATTCCAGTGTGCTGTTTGCAACAAATTCACCTCTGACAGCCTGGAGGCCCTAAGTGTGCATGTGAGCAGTGAGCGCTCTCTCCCTGAAGAGGAATGGAGGGCAGTCATTGGAGATATCTACCAGTGCAAGCTCTGCAACTACAACACTCAGCTCAAAGCCAACTTCCAGCTACACTGCAAGACTGATAAACATATGCAGAAATATCAACTGGTGGCTCACATTAAAGAAGGGGGCAAAAGCAATGAGTGGAGGTTGAAGTGTATTGCCATTGGCAACCCTGTTCACCTAAAATGTAACGCCTGTGACTATTACACCAACAGTGTGGATAAATTACGCTTGCATACCACCAATCACAGGCACGAGGCGGCCCTGAAGCTCTACAAGGTAAGCAGTGACATCCATTTCCATTGGTACAGAGTAGAAAAGGGAATTAACTGTTTCAGAGCTTGGAGCACAAGTCTCCAAATTAAGAAAAAGAAAAGAGAGAAAAAAAAAATCAAAGAACATGGTGCACAGTTTCTAATTAACATTACTAAAAGCATATTGAAACATATGGAATTGGAGACTTTAAAGTTTTACCCTGTGTCCCATTTACACCTGTCTCAATGGCATTGATTTATTCACTGGCTTCCTTAAAATAATTTTTGGGATGGTATTATATATAAAATAATACTTTTTAAACCTATTGATTTTTTTTTAACCTAGCACCACTCTTGGCTAAATGTAAATTGTTATAGGGAGCAGAAGACAAAATCAGTGCCCAACCTTGCGAATGCATAATCTTTCATTTGGTGACAAACAAGGACGCTCCAAACGTGGTATTTGTTTCTTTGTTTTCCTGTGTGTGCTCAGTAGCACTGAGTAAACACAATCTCCCTTAGCATCCTTAGAAGTCTCTAAAAGTAAACTCTGTTGCTATTTTGCATGATGGTTTTCCCACCTATTATTATTTCCCCCCTAAATGGGTGTGGTATAGATAAATATGCTTATACAATGGCAAATATACTTTTATCTTTCCTCGGAAAACTATGCAGATATAATGAATACATCCAAGTGATGAACACCATTTATTACAGAACTTGTCTTGACTTTTTCTAAACCCTAATTACTGATTAATTTATTTTCTGCAGTCTGTTCACTGGATTGTCTTGATTGTCTTGGTTCATGTACAAATATAACACATTTATTATGATGATGAATAACTTGGTAACTTATTAAAAACTTCTTTTTGTCTAGAAGATATTAAAATTCAGAAAACATTGCAAACCATTAGTCATTGTAACAAGCTCTAAATATGATTACAAAATCCATTTTGCAAGTGTTATCTATTGATTTATACTAGAAATCAGTGATAACTATACTATCAGGAGTCAACCAGTGATTATCATACCTATGACTTTTCTAACACTATTTAAAATTATAACCACACACGAAAAGAGCAGATTATGACTATTTAGATTAGGTGCAGGAATTATTTATTTGGATTGGTCTAGTACTATGTGTTTGGGTTGTTTCTTGAAGTTCAAATTCTAGATAGATGTACTGAGCATAAAACCCTAACGACTCAGTGTGAGAATTTGTAACATTGTTTCTGTGATATTGGCACTCTGTGGATCAATAACGAAAGCATTAGATTTGGGTTACGTTACAGAGTTTGAAGGGAGTGCAGGCCCTAATGTGAGATGGAAAGCTTCTAAGTTGACAGTATTGAAAATATAATATAAAGGATTAATTGTATTATAATTCATAGGTTTTGCAGCAACAGTTGACAACTGTTCAATTGTCTACTTTTTTCTGTTGATACCTGACCTATTAAAACTTCTGGAATACCTAGGAGAGAAAAACAAACATTGAGTTTGTATAAATAATAGATTTAGACCCTGGGAGCTATATAGAATATTCATGAACTGTGTTTATATTCATGCAGTTCCTCTAACACTTTAAATTAACATGTTGTGAATAGAAGATATAAATGTATAAATTTTCTGTTTTTTAATCTTTTGTGGAAATCTAAAGGAAGGTAGAGTGTTATTGTTTATCTTTTCAGGAAACATTACTTAATATTGATTGATGGTTATTTTAATGTGTGTGTGTGTGTGTGTGTATGTGTGTGTGTATATATATATAAGTTTATCCATTCATTCCATAAGCAGGGATTGACCACCTCATTCTCTGCAGAGCAATTTGCTAGGTGCTACAGTTACTCTTGAAGTTCCTTTTCATGGAGAGTTGGATGTTGTCTTTGAATTTATAACAACCAATTAAGATAAAAGCATGATTAGAAAGAGGGCCTTAAAGCAGAGAGAGAGATTTAGATCTCACAACCAAAAGGTGTACTCTTTCCTGAAAAATCTTATAAATCATATAAAAATGTACTCTTCTTTAGTTGCTTATCTCTTAAACACCCAAGTATCCTTGTTCAGCATAGTGTTTAAATATGGTCAGCAGACAAACTTACTTTGAATAAACTTATCTTGAATTAATAGAAGATTGAAGAGATAAATATTTGAGCTGTTGAAACTTGATATTAGACAACTGAACTTCATTGTTTTGCATTATCTTTCAAGAAACATGTATTATTTCTGGTAGTAACTGGAAAAATACTCCAAATAGCATTGTGTTCAGGATGCCACTTCTACACTGATTTCCGAAACTGTGTGAATCATAGAGGATTTTCAAGTGCAGTAATGAGGATATTAGCAAGCTTGGTTGGCTTGTGTTGGCAAAATAAAAGTGGTTCATAAGTAGCATTAATTGCTTTTAAATGAGAACCTAACAAATTAGCCTGAGCCTGGAAAAACAAATGATGGCTAAAGTATTAAAATTAGACTTAAAATAGTTTCAGAGTTAATAGCTAGACAGTAATCTCCTATATAAAATTCATTTTCATTAGGAGTTTAATTTACATCATTTTGCATCATGAATTACTTAAACATTAAGGGGAAGTGACAAGTAGCAGTTATAAGACAAATACAGAGCTGCGAGAAAACAGCTTGTCTTGTTATTGACAACATATTGATTCATAACACTAAATGTGGTGATGTGGCATTTCAATTTGAATAGGCCACTTTTACCTCTTGCATTGTTAAACTGAAGCGGCATTACCTAAAAGTATGTCCTTATTCTAGGTTAAGGAGGTTAAAAGTTAAAGGTTAAGGTTAGCTTAAAAGCATCATCTGCCTAGCTGCTTGACTTGAAACTGATCAATTTAATGAAAATCTGTTTTACAGATGTCGTTTTAATGTATTCGGCAGGATTTAGGCAGCTTTAACATTAGACACATGCTAGTAAAAATTATTTCTTTATTTGACCAGAACAACACCTCTCCTTTTATGTTTAAGGTAGAAGGCTTGTGGGTTGTGGTATCTTGGCAAAGAACCCAGAAGCAGAATGTGTTGATGATCTTTCCATATGGACTCAAAAAAGAATACCTTTATGTCTACTGCTAATGATGACTGCAAAAACAAACAAAGCTATATTCATTTTTTGGCAGCATTATTTTCCTTAGAATTTTTTTAAAAGCAATCTTGTTACTATTAAGAAAATCTTACTCGTTTCAAGTGAGATTCTCTGAATTGCTAAGCACTATTAAATTTTGACATTTCCTCCAGAAATTTTAACGATGAAATGAAATTGCTCTAGGAAAATAAAACAATAAAATGAAATTGAAGATTGCCTGTAATCTTTACTCGTAATGTTTGAGTGTGTATTTAAAGTGAGATTAATAAATACAAAATGTATAGATAGCTACACTCAATCTTGCAAGGTGAATGTGTGTGTGTGGGGGGGGGTGTGTGTGTGTGTGTATAAAACAGTGGTTTCTCAGCTAACCTGTTTATTAGATTTAATTATATTCTTCTAATTTCATGCCTTTCTATTCTTTACAAATATTAGTCAATTGATAAAATAATTGGTTCTCAATAAATATTTGTAGAATGAGTGATGGATTAATGAATAAACTAAGGAGCAAGTTAAAGAAATGCCTTTACTCCCAGTCTTTATTTTTAAAAAATGCACTGTAATTTTGTCTACGCCTTAAATGATCTCAAACTTTTTCTAAAGAGTCTAGTAAAAAGATATAATGAAAACCACATAGCACTACACATTTAAATTGAGGAAGAACAACTGAAACTGGCAGTATTTTGGATTTACCGTTTAGTTTGTTCTTGGCTCAGTATGACCAAGACTTTTTGACCAGCTGATTGGTCTAACCATCATTCAGTGCAGGACATATAAATACTGTTGCTGCATCTGTACTTCGGCCACTCCTTTAATATTATATTTATTTATAAGTGAGGTATTCACACCTTTGCTTGTTCAAAGTCACAGCCTTAATTATAGTACCCTTTTTTCCCCCTTCCTGCATCTGCTAGTAGTGAAGCAGAGTAGTCTGTCTGAATTCCATAATGCCTTTTTCATATTTGGATTTCAAATTGACTGAAAGCAGTGAACAAATTGCCTGTCTCCATGGTGAGCAAAGGAACACACTTGGGATTTAAACCTAGGTAAGTTTTAGTGTAAGGTTTCCCCCATGGGGCATTTTTTGGGTTTTTCTCATTATCCATGTTGTGTATTAAAGAATCTTGGTTAAGAACAAAAATCAAGGTGTTGGGAGGCCCACAGAGAAGAATGCAAAGAGGCGTATTGGGAAAAGTATGTGTAAAGGAAAAAAAAATGTAATAACTAGGTTCACCTACATTTTTGTGCTTTTTTTTTCCTAGTAGAAAATAATAACCCGATCAATTTGGAATTAACAAAGAGTCACAGATATTTTCATTTCAATAGGCCCGAGTCCAACTTTGCAATTTAAAATCAAATATACCAGATACGTACCATTTCAATTATCGAACTGCCATTGTCCCGGTGTGATGGTAGAGGAGGTCAGGAGATTGTGTGCTACACATTTACATAAAAGTCATTGTGTGAAAAGAAATTGGAATATGTGTGTGTATCTAAGAAACCAAAACAAGTTTCTCTTAATCTTATTCTAGTCATTTGTTTAGATGAAGAAAGCTGTTTTCAGAGATAAACAAAAGTTATTCTTCTCTGTTGCTAAACATTAACCTGAATATGAAAATTTTTGCACTTTTGTATTAATTTCAGATTTATGTTCATTTCAAGGTTGAAATGCAGTGTGAAATTTAATTCCAGTTGCAGGAATTGTTTTAAAAAAACTAATCACAATTCAAATTATTCTATTGTATTCTCATATAAATAGACAGGGCAGAGATTGAACAACTCAGTGTCTGTAGTGGAATAGTACATACTTGCATAATACTTATAACTAATAAATACACAGACTAAATAAAGAGTAGTTGGTTCTCTATTAGCAACTAATAAATCACTGGTGTTTTCAGATCAGATATAATTGGCCAGCCCTATCGACTACATCTACTTCTGTTTTTAAGTTTGACTTTTGCTGAAGCACAGCTATGTATTATAACATGGCCACTTCAGCACAAATATGGACTTTCTCACTGGGTGAATTTCTCACTGTGTGAAATTGTTACTAAACCCAGACAAAATTTAAAGAAAGCAAAGTGTGTTGTTGGAAACTTCCTACTCTATTTTCTGTAAGTCTTTTCTTCACCAGTGCCACTGTCTCCTTACACATCTGGCATATACTGTTAATGTTCCTTTCTGTTTTCCTGAAATCCTTACTATTTTACCCCACCTAGGTCTTCTCTTTTCTTCATGGACACATTCCATGTTGCAAGATCACCTATTTAATTCCCCACAGAAAACTAGCATTCCTTTAATTAAGGGGAATGAAGCCTTTGTATAAAAGCAGAGTCGTGCATTCAAAGGTGTAATTGACTTAGAAGTCTTCTTCAGCATGCATTTTTTAAAAAGGAACTACCTGATCTGGAGGAATCTCTAATGTTTATGTGGAGTGGAGTGATTATGTCAGAATTGGGTTAAGGTAGGGCATTAAGCCCCTCCTTAAGAGCTTTCTTCATTTACTTCTGAAGACACACACAAACACACACACACACCACCACCACCACCACAACAGATCACACTTCAGAAACAGTCAACAATTTGTCACTCGCACTTATGTCAACTCACACTGTATGATTCACATTACATTTTTTTGTGTAACTTGTGTTCATTCTATTTCATGTGAAGTGCAGGG
The DNA here is from genome assembly GCA_036589455.1 of Ateles fusciceps. NCBI lineage: Eukaryota > Metazoa > Chordata > Mammalia > Primates > Atelidae > Ateles > Ateles fusciceps. The sequence goes on from JAZHEH010000225.1 coordinate 2,647,247, forward strand.
ACGATTTAATCAAAAGTGCTAAATTGCTCATTTGTCACCCACCCTGAGGTCATTTAGGAAATGCAGACAAAGGTGTTCTCTCATAATTAATGTGCTCTCCCCGTATATTTCTGCGGCTTAAAAGTAATAGTCCTTGTCATTGGAGCTTGTTGAAAATTGCTGAAATGTTCAAGTGGGTGCTGCTATGCCATGCTATAATGCAGTCAAAGTCATATGTTAACCAGGCCTCACACTGCTGAAAGGGTCTTGGCCCTGGGTGGAGTGAGGAGGAGCTAGCATGTGTATAATGATCATGGTTCTGCTTCCAGAACATCTGGCCTTCCTGAGCTCTGCTGGAAATGTTTTACCAAGTTTGCCTTGAGTCTGAAGCTCTGCACAGGCCGAGTTCAGTTAGATGTGGGGATTTGTTCATTATTCAGATAATTCAAGACTTAAAAGGTGTTTTCTTCCTGCCTCCAAAATTATTAGTGTATTCCAGGAGAGCATATAAGAGGATTTGATTTGTTCAAAAAGTGAAGGACAGGCATGGAGACACAGCCACCGATAACCATGAGGAAACACCTTCACAGTTTCCATAACCTAGGAGGATACAGATTGGTATAACAGACACAAGGGCCACCATTCTGTTTGTAGGCTACACAAACAATATTCCAATTTTTACTTGTGGTAAATATAGAAGCACTTATTGAACACTTACTATGTGAACAGTTTTGAAGTGTCTGGTACGGTGGTTGAGTCCCATTGATGTGATGGAATATAAGGCATCTTTCTAAGTGCTGCTCAGAGACAAGAGTTTTCTAAGGTGAAACTTCCTAACTCATTCTGCTCATTAATATTATGGGTTAGATTTGGTAATTAGATGTCAGGGACATTAAAGCTGTTCAGAGTTAAATCTATGAATCTAGTCATCAAAGGTTTCCATGCTTTTTTCAGCAATGGTTAGTCAAAGGGCTGCATGTGAGTGGTCTTTTGAGTCATCAGTAGATGTAGTATAATGTCACTTCTATGTCTTGGCTTACTCTTATTGCCCTATTGCATAGCAAGACTTTATTGATCAGTTTTTAGACAAGGATTTTGGTGGGAACTTGAGGACATAATAGAGTTTTTCTGCTAGTTCAGACATATATATAGTTTTCAAACATGAGCATGATGCTACCTAATGCATTGCCTAGAATATGATCAAGAAAACCACATAATAAAGAATGCAGGCCGGGTGCAGTTGCTCACGCCTGTAATTCCAGCACTTTGAGAGGCAGAGGCGGGTGGATCACGAGGTCAGGAGTTCAAGACCAGCCTGACCAGCATGGTGAAACCCTGACTCTACTAAAAATACAAAAATTAACTGGGCATGGCGATGTGTGCCTGTAGTCCCAGCTACTCGGGAGGCTGAGGCAGAAGAATCACTTGAACCCAGTAGGCGGAGATTGCAGTGAGCCGAGATCCCGCCATTGCACTCTAGCCTGGGCGACAGAGCAGGAGTCGGTCTCAAAAAAAAAAAAGATGCAAAATGTGTCTAATTACAACTACGATCCACCCCATTAAATAACCAGGATACAAATACAGTATAACTCTTGGAAAACCTCTGTAAATTCAGCGTACAATAAGGTCAATGAGCGCTCTGCTTAAAGATACATTATTGTAATAACCAGATAGAGTGTTATCAGAGATAATAACAGTTGTTGTGGCCACATTTTATTTCACTTGGTTTTATATCATTTTATTAACATTTTATTTTCCTTATCTTTAAGGAAATTTTGTAATCTTGAACTTACATGTATTAGATGTGCATATGATGTAAATATAAAAGTGAATGGAGACCATATTCTTTTGATGTAGAATTTCCTACAGACTTTATTTCATTGGAAATACTAGCATAAAATAAACATTTGTCTCTCCTTTTGCTTAAGGAGTTAGTGGTAGGACTATATTTGTCCATCAAACAGTTTTTAAGGAGTAGTGCAGAGGAAGGTTATGGTTGAAGAATTATTTGTTCCTTGATATCTACTAATAAAATGATTGGAATACAGGACTAAGTGTGGAAAGAAATAATCTATTGATAAATGCAACTGTATCAATTAACTTCCGTTGGGAGGAAAGCTTTTAGGGCTTTAAAATAATGATTTGTAGTCTGTGATTACATGTCCTGTTGCAAGAAGAGCCTCATTTATAGATAGAGTTGGCAATTTACTGTCTATATATAATTTATGGGATATTCAGAATAATTTTACAAAAATAGTCCCTCCTGATGCCAGATAATCTGTCAACAGTGAAACCATACTGATAATTGGCTTAATTATTTATTGCCTTTTACAATGGCATTGCTTTTTGGAGAGAACATATACTGACAACAATCATGTAAGTTAAATTCTTTATGTACATTACTTCACATGCTTTTCCTAACAGCTATATCCTACTATTACATTCTGCCATATGAGAAAACAGAGTCAGAGAAAAACGTTTTGCTCAAGTCCTTACAGACAGTAAGACGCTGAGCTGGAATTCTAACCTTGGCCTCTTTTCAACTCCTGCCCCTACCCCACATTAATAAAGTTTTTTAATTAAGAAAACTTCCATATTTGAGGATAGGAAGAGAAGGTTATGGGAAAGGAAGAGAAAGGCTAGGGACCTCAGAAGCAAAACTTATAATTTTGTCTAGGGCTTAATCATTTTGTAGCCCCCTTTCACTTCTTCAAGCCAGTAGGTTTTCTTAAAGGTATTGCACATGCAATAAGAGCTGGCTGGTAGGTTTGTGAGATGATGAACTTAAACCCACTGCGTCACCTATGAACAAGAAGGAGAAACTATTGATTAAAACTGTTAGCTGCTGTATGTCCTGGGGTGACAGAGATTTTTCACTTTAAAAGTCTTCCTTTTACTGGCATGTTTGGGTGTTTGGTATATTAAACAGAAAGGACTGATAGAATATTTATCACTTCTAGTGCCTGAGCTCTCAGTGCTTGCAAGTTAAGCACCTTTGGAAGCTGCATTAATTCATTCAGGTCACCAGGGTACCTCAGCAGTAATGTACTAAATGGTACCCTGCTGACCTGAAAGAGGGGAATGTGCCTCCCTAAGCATTTAACTTACTAGGCAAGAACAACTAAAGTACAATCCACGCACTGCCCAGAGCCTGAGTCTCTTTCTCCTTCTCCTGGTATGCTTACTACTACTGGAGGAAGTTGTATTCACTTACTACTTATTGGGATTTAAAAAATCATCTTGTTTTTAATGATTATTATTATTATCTTACTTTTACATGTTACTTTGATCCATTTAGTTACAAGACTCGAGGGATTTTTTTCGCCATCGTATGTTGTTAATGCACTCCTTTCCTCTCCTCTTCAAAATTTGCTAATGATTTCAATGTAAAACCCAAAGTCTTGATACAACTACTTATGTTAACTGGAGTTAGAGATGTTTAGAGAAATCTTACCTCCCTGAATGTGGCTACCTGATCCTGCAGAAAACTGTCAGTCACTGACATTGCTGCAGTTGACCTCATCTATTAAGGAAACGTTCTTTGCTGGAAAGTAAGAATAGTCTTAGCTTGGCATAACATAATTGTTAACAGTATGGAGACTCCCAATAACTATGGCTGGTGTGTGTAAAGCATGCATGTAAGGATTTTTTTCTTTTCTTTTCTTTTCTTTTTAGATAGGGTCTTGCTCTGTTGCCCAGGCTGGAGTGCAGTGGCATTATCACTGCTCACTGCAGTCTTGACCTCCTGGGCTCAGGCAGTTCCCCACCTCAGACTCCCAAGTAGCTAAGATCACACAGGCAGATGCCACCACCGTGGGCTAATTTTTGTATTTTTTGTAGAGACGAGGTTTCGCCATGCTGCCCGGGCTGGTCTCGAACTCCTGGGCTCAAGCGATCCACCCCCCCTCAGCCTCCCAAAGTGCTGGGATTACAGGCATGAGCCACTGCATCCAGCCTGTAAGGATATTTTGATAACCGTAATGTGCAGTAGTTTAAAAAGACTTAAAATATCGCTAACTATTCGTTTGGCAGGCCTGAGAATAACACTAGCTTATATCCTTAGGGCCTAAAATCATTCATTGCTCAATTGCGGAAAATCAGGTAGCAAGTCTAATTGCCGACACCTCTGAAAGAGAGTCAATTTACAAGACATCTCCTTTCAACTCAACATATATTCAGCACTTACTACTGAGTAACAGAGTAGGTGGTACCAGTGATGGAGAAGGTGGAAAATCATTCCCAATGTTTAAGCCAAACAGTGTTTTTTTGAAAAAGATTGACATGCTAAAATGGGAATTTTATAAAGGCAGAATTTGCCTTTTAGAATTTATTTTATTGTGTGAATTTACATCACAAAATAAAGGGAGAAAACTCTCTCTTGTTTACTATGTGAGGCCGAGTATCACTATTCTTTTAACAGAAGCCCTGTGATATGTTTTGAGAAGTAATGTGTCTAAAGGCAAATTCTGGTTTATTATTTTTTGATTTATGATTTTTATTAGAAAATTAGGTAATTTTAAAAACCCACACATTTGGATGGAATAGAAGTACCAAATATTTCCATGATGAGTATTTCCTGAAACGTTACTTCCCAGTTTCATAACTGAATTCCTTAAAAATAGATGCAACGGGAATTTACATATAACTTTGTTTCAGAAAAAAAGTAGTCTTGGCTCTCTTAATTCTATAATCATTAGAAAAACTAAGATGAGATTTTTGAAGAGCTGTTTAATTTTTAGAGCATTAATTCTTAACATAAAGATAGAGGTACTATTTTTAAGTCACAAAATGAGAAAATCTCTTCCTGATTACCCTATTGCTCAGTTTTCTCCACATTTCTGTTTTAAATGTCTGATACAATGTTTAGTTGTCAGTTACTGTTGCATGTGCCAGGTCACTTTAATCCTTCCCATAGAATTATGACTACCTCTTTCATTACAGCAGCTTGATAATTTGTTGGCAAATGATTGATACAGAAGTGCATTGAAATTGATCACACACACACACTTTTCCAAAAACTGAACAATTTAGTTCTTTCAATGAATGTAGAACATGGATCTGTTCAGATCTCCTGTGTTAAGTGATTAAAAAGGCCAAATTCCAGTACCTCAATGATATTTTCTGTACGTATCCAAGGAGACCTATTACATTTTTTTCATCCAAACATTTTTAGGATTAACTGCACATGTGTGTGTGTGTGTGTGTGTGTGTGTGTGTGTGTGTGTGTGTGAGAGAGAGAGAGAGAGAGAGGTGTAGGGAGAGAGAGAAGAATAAGAATAGAATATATAAACATGTATTAAAATTGAGGAAGATTATGGTTAATCATTATTTTGTTTTAAAGTAGATCACAGAAATCTATTCCTGCACACTGTAAGTGTTTTCAGTTCCTAGAGATAATAAACCTTTGATGATGTTGTGCAAGACTCGTCAACAAGCACTGAAATCAGTTCTGTATGTACACATGACTAATCAAAGGATCAAGGAACAGGATATGATTTGCTAAAAGTCATAGTTTCTCCAAAAAGCAAATGGCCTTGCTACTTGTGGGAGCACATTAAGCCTTTTTGTCCTACAAAAGGCAGGTCCTGCTCCCAACCTTGGAGTAGGTATTCTTCTCAAAGGCTTTAGCACTAAGTATTTTTTTTTAATATTTTTAAAAGTAAATTTTTTCTGAAATTACTGTCTACCTAATTAACACTCTGTTCTTTTATTTGGTCTTAAAGACATAATAGATATCACAAGATTCTTAGACTTAGAGACATCCTTGAAATTCAGGGTATTAGGTAATCCAAACAAGTATCTTCTTAAACTGATCAACTGTCAGATGAAATGTCCATAGTGGGAAAATGATGAAAAAAGACAGCAACCTCAATATTGAAGTATGCAGTTATATAGGAAAATGTGACTAGAAGTTTTAAGAAAGCAGTTCTGTATTAGAAAGAGAAAGGACTAAAGTGATATGCTACAAAATCTACCATGTTGACAGTGCAATGAATCGTGAGACCATTGTCTTCTGCTTTGCTGCTTCATTGTTTTGCTTGCAACAACTCTGTTGAGATAAAATTCATATACCATTCAACTAATCCATTTAAATGATACAATTCAATAATTTTAATAATTTTTACAGAATTAAGCAGTCATCACCACAACTGATTTTAGAATATTTTCATCATCCCCAGAAGAAATCCTGTATGATTTTAGCTTCCCATCCTTATCCGCAATCCTCCCTCCCCCGGTCCTAGGCAATCACTAATTGCTTTCTGCCTCTATAGATTTGCCTGTTCTGGACATTTCATATAGATGGAATCACAGTATATGGGGTCCTTTTTGACTAGCTTCTTTCACTTAGCATAATGTTTTTAAGGTTCATCTGTGCAGTAGCATGTATAGCACTTCGTCCATTACATTGGTATAGTACATTTTATTTATTCCCCATCAACTGTTGGACATTAGGGTCATTTCCACTTGCTGTCTATTATGGAAAGTGATGCTGTGAACATTCATATACAAGGTTTTGTTGACTTTTCTAAACTCCTTGCTATGATTGCATCTAAATTGAATGTCTTGACCAACATCCTAACCACAAGATGTTATTTAATTCATGTTTGTAGGACATAATTAATAATCAATAGATACTTACACTTGCATGCACTTATAAAACTCACAGAACTTACCCCAACCCAAATAAAATAATCCCTGCACCCCCAAAACAAGAAGCTATACTCAAAGACTAAACCAAATCCGTATTTTTTGAGGTAACTATCCTAATCAGACATATGCTTTCTTTTCTCTGGGTATATACTTACCAGTGAAACAGCTGGATTGACAGTCAATAATATTAACTGGATTCTCATTACAGCAGTCTGTTGTTAATTTTTGCCTGGTTTGTTCCTTCTTCCCTTTCCTTTAAAGAATACTTCCAATTTGTATCATTCTCTCAATGTCTCTTATCTATCTTCTGCTCTTCTCTGGCTGACTAGCTCAGTAAGAAAATTGATACTAGCATATATTGAGCACTTATCTGGTGTCAAGATAATATCCCAAGTTCTTTAAATGTATCGACTCATTTAATTCTCACAGCAACCCTATTGGATTAGGTACTGTTGTTATGCCCACTTTTGAAGATGAGGAAACTGAGGCAATGAAATCTCAATGTATATTAGATCACGTAGCTAGTAGCAACAGTGATAAGGAGTTAGGACTTGAACTCAGACAGTCTGGTTCCAGCACTCACATTGTTAAATAGGACACTTTATTACACTGAAATTGCTGCCTTGTGCAGGGATACCTGGAAGGGAAGGCCCTGTTTGTGGCAGAAGTGGATGGGAATACAAGTGCAACTGTAATAGTTGATCTTTGAGGAGGACATGTATCCTCTGAGGCAGAAATAAAAGAATGAATGATGAGAAGAGTAGAGATTTACAGTCTTTCAGGGAGAAGAAGTGAGGGCTGACAAATTAGCAAAATCACTCGTAACAGTACGTAGGCTTTAGTTCTTCATAATGTCTGAATGTGAATCATTTATTTGATTCATACTATGGTTCTTTGAAAAATATCTACAGACTGAATTTGCCATATTTGTAGGAATGAAAAAATTGGTACATTTATTACAGCTTAAATCTACTGAAGTATATTTTGTTTGATGTTCCAGGAATACAGAGAGGCTTATTTGCCCTCATTGATAAAAAAAAAAAAAAAAAAAAAAAAAAAAATAAAAATGCTCTGTTCTGGGCACCAAGGCAAATGAGACAGACGCAAAGGGAAAAAACTGGTGAGCTTCTTCCTGTCCTCAAGAAGCTCACCAGTTTTAAGAAACAAATACCTTACACTTTTTCTCTGTGCTTTATTTATTTATTTTTTTTATAAGTTGTTCCTGTTCACAGCCTTTCTGAATTCCAGAAATTTGTAAGGACATTTTTAGTGCTTTATATAACACACTTTAATAGTATTTAATCCTGTGTATCATTTAGATAATTAATATTTAGATTTCTTTTGGTATTTGGGGGAAAAATAGATTTCTGCTGTGTAGAACATTGATAAACAGTGACTCTGTTTCCATACCAGTAAAGAGGTTGTCACAATGTTGAGAAATAATGTACAGTAACAGTACAATTAAAGTTTCCTCTCTTTCTTGCCCCCACCTCTCCACCTATGTGATGTTTGTGACTGTATGTATGATTTTTATGTTTTCATAATAGTAAGTGTACGGATGAACTGAAATATTGCTTGGTACTTTTCTTGCTGACAGGATTTTTTTTTCTTTGTATGGGTATAAAAGTATGAACATGCCTCTTTCTCATATCTGATGTAATAATCAATGTTAGAAAGTCTTACTATTTTGTCTCTAGCTATTGCAGGCCAATCCTATTTGTTTCAAACGGTTACTAATGTTTCCTGAAGTTTTCAGTTTCTGGAGATCTTCATGTGCTTCACTGACATGGTTGTGATGAGATCGGGCAAGGGCTGCCAATGTTCCTATTGTCACAGCATTATCATTGCATAATTTCTTCTTTCTGTTTTACCATTAAAAAGAGTTAAAGGAAAACTATGCAAGAAAACATGATAAGCTCCTCTACTATGTCATATGCTAAAAGATTCTCTGCATCAGCTTTCTTGAGTCTGAAACATGGTAAAACTGAAAGATTGACTGCCTAGTTCAGTATTTATGTCTATGAACACTTGATGAGCTTAATAAGCTTTAATGAGATGGGTATCAATTTTTGATATCCTCCCCTTATTAATATACTGGAGATAGAACATGGTGGGAGGGTATAGGGAATGTTTCAGAGACAGAGAGTGAAAAATACACACAAATACCTGCCTATATCTCTCTGTAACTCAAGAGAAGTTTAAAAGAAGTTTAGGCATTTTCTGTCTTAAGATGTCCAGCTGACTTTCTCACTCTTTATGTATGTGGTTTTTTTTTTTTTTTCAAGCATTTCTGTACCTTAGTTAATATATTAGTAAATGGAGAAAAAAAACACTCCACTGAGTTCTGTAGATTTTAATTGAGGAACAAAATAGCTTTGAAAAAATATTCTGAGATGAAAGTTTTTCTTATGTGTGGAAAATATTACTCATGTCTTGTCAGTATATCCACTCTATTGGTGCTGCGTTTTGTACTTGGAGATATCTTCTGCTTTTTTATTGTTGGTAAGGCACTTTATTTTTAAATTTCTGTAAGTGTACTTGGTTACACTATTATATCTAGGGCTTGTCATTCCTGAAAAGCCATTCTAAATAAGGAATTCAGCCATACTCATTTACTTGAAACGGGGTGAATGTAGCTCACAGAATATAACTATTTGTGTATCCTTTTATCCTTTAACTTCAATATACATTCTTTCTTAGAAGTTTGCCCACAGAAAAGGAACTGTGTATTACACTTGTAAATACCAGTTTTCAAGTCAGCCGAGTGTGAATTTGCAAATGAGCAATAGTAAGTGATGCTCAAAGCTGAAAAATGAATGTGTAAAGTTTCTGTATCGGGCATTACTTTCCTTTTGCCTTTGGGATTATACAACAGTTTTTTCATCTGTAAAATGGGTTTTGAGTTACCATTAGAATTAGAAGATTAGCATTAACTGAATGCTCTTTGAGATCTGGTCCAAACTTAATCACTTCTGCGGTTCTCAGAGCTGAATTTACGCTGAGCTTGAACACATATCTCATCTTAAATTACTGATATAGTTACATAGGTCAGATTGCTCATTTTTCATTGTTTTGTTTAATCCATGAAAATACATTTGTTTTTCTTATAAACAGGAAGCAGAGTAAAAATTATATAGAGAGAAATAACTGAATATCTCTTAATTCTCTTGCTTTTTTTCTTATTTGATTACTCATTTCATGTTTTCATTCATTGACAGCCCACTTTCTCAGGCTCTATGCTAGGAAATAAGGATATGGTGTCAAGCAAGATAGACATAGGCTTTGCTGTGGGGGGAGTTTGTGGTTTAGTGGAAGAGACAGTAAAGCATTAAACATATAATCACTTATCAAACAAGGAAATGGTTACTTACTGTAAATAGATAATATGATTAGTACTTTTGATTTGGAACATTTGTGTCATCAGTACCTTGTGATTTGTATATGTGGAACTCTTCTTTTAGTCTTGGGGGAAAGTGAAGAGTTTGAATGGGACCATGTATTGAAGCAGTTAGAAAGGCTGGCCGGGCTGAAATGAATGGACTTTTCTCAATATTGGCTATCAAGTATAGAAAACAAAATCCAAAAAACATTAACCACTGAGGTTTTTATCAGAAAGGAAGAACTTTTCAAACGTTCTGGAGTCATGCAATGATTATGTGAAAAGGCATTCTAGAAATGGCTGTATATCCAGTTGACAAATCTGTGCAGAATGTAACAGTGAAGGTTGAAGGAGACTAACCTGTTGTAACTTTTAAAACATCCTGATTCCAAGATCATGATAGTGATAGTCAGTCAAATTGGGGGAATCACTGGACTAGAAAACTTTGAAGGTTGCTTGTAGATCTAAAGTCTCCAAAAGAAGATGGCGAACATGATGATTATACTAACCTTAGCCCCACTGGCATCTGTTCCTCTCATATTCAGAAGACAGAAACTGCTCTTCTTCTCTGTGAATCCTCTCCTATGACAGGCTAGGATTTTTCTAGGGTCTGCCGATACTGCATACTCTTTCCAAGTAAGTCATTGATGGCATCACCCTCTGTCTTTCACATTGTTTTGCCTCTTAGGACAAGAGTCTGACATGTTTTGATATACAAAAATCTCATCGCAGTAGGAAAAATGGCAAGCCTTTTCACAGAAACCCTTTCTGTACAAAAGAGCCATTCTTTTACTGAAGGTCTGGCACTTCAGTGAACTGTTGGGCCAAGAAACCATATTCTGAGTCCAGAAGTTGATTTAAAAATCCCAAGGCCTCTGGATAGAATTCTGTAAGAATATCTTTTTGGTAAATTTTTGGAATCATGCTTTGCCTCATAATGGTTTCAGAAATCCACTTCCTTTGTACATGAAGATATATCGTCTATTTTCTGAACAGGAATCTTATAGGTCCCAGGAGAGCCAACTTTCACAGGCCCACTGGGTTATATGCTCATTTGTAACTCACTGCAACGATTCTTCAGTTTTTCATTTTCTTGCTATTCTAGGACGGCAGATTCTGAGGTTTGTTTTGGGAGTTTCACTTCATAACAGCATATATTTTCTCTGTCTCTGTGGATATGAATATAAATGTGTGTGTGCAGGTATATGGGGGGTATGTATATGTAGATATTGATATGTGTATATATTGTATTCTTAGCTCTTTATCCTGTGTATGAAAGGGAACTCTGTATTGTATGTTCTATAATTTGACAATTTTCTTTAAATGATAACCCATACTTTTCTCCCAAATATAATATCCAATACAGATGCATTGGCAGCTACCTTGACAACCAGTGCTAAAAACAAGGAAATGAGTATAGTACCCAATATCATGATAAACATGACGTACCTTGTCATAGTACTTTACTCTGAAAAAGTTATTGTATTTACTTATAAGTTAAAAATTTAATCTTTGTCCATTTCACAAAGAACCACCACTTCTGCAGATCAACTTGAAATAGTCTATCAATTCTGTGCTGGCCACAAGAGCTATTCATATTTTAAAATATGAATCTACAATAAAATGCTTGTGCCAAACTGTGTCTGAGTTCCATTGGCAATATAGCCTATGTTTCACAAAAGACATAAACAAATCAAGACCCTTCCTCACAGAGTGAAAAACATAGATTAATGAAACAGGTGAGTCATTTGGTTTTTAAAAAATCAAACCAATTATTTCAAGACTTTGCCGATAATTCAATAGGTTTGATTGCTTATTGATCATTACCAGTTGATAGATATAGATCAGTGAAGGGCAGAAGGCATTCTTACACTGCCTTGCTATTTTAAGATAATGATCAATGAGCAAACATCAGTGCACTATAAACCTTTTGAGGTTTGTGCTTAACTAAAACACATAGTACAATATTATATGTTTGTGTGACCTAAAACATTTTGCACAGCTATGACAAACATATCATCCTCCTGTGCCAGACAATTGCAGGGACATTTCATAGTCATAATCTGTTAATACCAGTTAGCAGTGTCACAAATTAAAGCATTAATAGATTTGTGTTGCTTGAGGAAGTAACTGATATAAAATATCGGGAGCTGAAAAGAGTGGGGTAGTTTATTGTAACATAATTCTACATACCCTGTAAAGTCTTCCTGCCAGCGGTGTGAAGGCCTTGAGTGTACCTTCACAAAGAGCTCAAATAAATAGTTTAATATGCAAAAATATCTCATTAAGATACATTAGTCCTAATACATTTTTAAAGAAGATATTTTTTGGAAATTTGCAGACAACAAAAATCAAAACAGCCTATCTTTTCTTCAAAGAAAGTGATTTTATTGCTTTGCTAAAATGTAGCATTTGTAGTGCAGACTGCAAGTTCTTCCCAGGAACTGAATACGTTTGTTTCCTTTATTTGTATTGTTTTGGATCTGTCCTTAAGTAGAAAGTTAATGATGATTTTCAAACTACATTTTTATTGGAAATACTGATATTCTTTTGTCAGAGATTTTGGCCAAATCATCATGGATGCATAACCATCTTATCAAGAGGAATGTGGAAATGATATTATAAATTATGGAAGGAATATTAGATTAAATATCTGTTTTCATTTTAGTAGCAGTTTGAGATAGTAATACATTTATTACTGTTACACATTTTGTATTTGTGGGGGCATTTAAATGATTTTTTTATATTTCCCTTTTTTAGCCCATATTATGGATATATTCTAAGAGAAATAAGGAATAGCAATTATAGAGAATGAGAACCCTTGGTTAAAATTATATGCACATTGAACTACAATGAGAGTATTAAAAGTATTCCATCCCATTTGTAAAATATCTTCCTTGACTATGAAAGGGCAATATTTTTCCAATTATGTCTGCTTTGCCCTGCAAATAGATTACCTTATAAAAACTCTCATAAAGCAGAGTCCAAAAATAATTTGAAATTGTAAGGACAGATAAGTCGAGCATATAAAGGCCCTGAGCAAATTTCACTCAACAGCATTCACAGAACAGAAAAAAAGTTTATCTTAATTCCTGCGCAGGTCCAGATGAACATTTTAATGCTTAGTGTCATGATGCTTCTGATTGACAGGGAGTGCATAATTTCTAGCTCACTTCTCCAGTGTCTGGAAGATTACATTTTGACTGTCCCCAGTATTAATAACCATATTTGATCTTAGGCCTGTCCAAGGTCAAACTGACTGGCCAGGTCAGCCTGTTTGTCTGTGTGCATGAACTGTGACATCTACTCAGAGTGACAGGTAGGGGATGAGGGTATTGAGACAAGGGTGTTAACCTTCAGATCACCAAAAGGAGCCTTTACTGCTGGAAACAAAGAGCTCTGGGGACTGCAGCCACCTTTTATTCCCCCTGTCCTTTTCACCGCTCATAATATTTTCACAGAAAACCATGATGCACTGTTGAAGGAATGCATTTAAGAAGAGGTAAATTATTTGTCATCTCAATAAAAACATAATAATACAGATTTGCATTATCGCTTGGAACTTTTATCCAGATTTAACAGTATTTCATGTGGACTGATTTTGTATGGCTGCTCGTTTCCTTAGGTAAGCGACTCAGTCGCTGTCCTGGAGTGTGGTATCATTATTCCTAAAATCCTCCCGGTTTTGCAAGCAAATAGCACAGAAGCTCTAGAGCCTGCAGGAATACATATTTCAGAAACCAGCTAAAACAACTTTTGGAACTTCACAATTCATAGTATTCTACCATAAAACATACCAAATAAATTCATTTAAAAAAAAATCTTGCCTCTTTCTGGGTAGAAATTCCTAAGAAGCTATTTGGTTCCTAATTGATTTTCTACGTCAGTTGTTCATTGAATAGATAAGTAGTGCCTGTGATATTTGATTACAGAGCAAGGCACCCATTTAACCTTCTGTTCTTTCCTGGCCAGGATTTCAAATACAATAGAACGTTCCTCCCTGAGGCTCAGCAGGATTAGACAGCTAGCAGTAATCCCTGATAGCTGAAATAGACCTGATAGAACTTCACCTCACTTGTTTAGGATTATGCTCATGAATTTCATCTCACTCAGCAGCATTAACCCTTTGGGGAACTTAAGCTGGAATATTCTATCAGTAAAAGTAACAAATAAGCAGAAACCTATTACATTCTAAGTAGTTATAGTTTATATATATATTTTTGGCCAATACATAAAAATAATTTTGAAATCATAACAGATGTGTGTGTGTGTGGTCCAAGTTGTTTTTGTGAAATTTTGCATCTTAAATATATCTCTGTCTCAAGATTTATATTATCATCTTAAATATAATTTTATTTAAGAAACTTTATGAAAGTTCTGGTTTGTGTAATAGCTTTCCCATCCTGGTCACGGTGAAATCATGTTGTGGAGGTGGAGGATAAATGACTTCATATAAAGTAGGCCCTTGATATTCTAGGTTAACTGGAACCAAGGCAAGTATGAAAATCCCCAAACCTCATTTTAGCCACTGGTTTCCAATCTCTTCCTTTTCCTTTCATTAGAGCAAATTCCATAGGTTTGAGTTTAATTTTCTCTTTCCCCTCTGGGGGATATGAAAATGAACTAAGAAATGGCCAAGAGGCAAGAAATCAGTGAGTGAAAAAGAACTAGTAAAAGGTATAGTTAATCCACAAATTGGAAAGTCTGCCCCATGTTAATCAAGAGATGAAAGGAAGAGCATACACTCTTTCAATGCAGGTGGAAGAACCGGCCTTTATCATGGTTTTTAATAATTTAAACATTGAAATCTGTGCCTGACACTATTAGGCCATCAAAATGAGGTCCTTGCAAAGTCACAGGTTTGAAATAGGTTATTAGTGACAACTAACACAGTCTGGGAGAGCAACCCCCAATCGTTAGGGAAGTGATTACCCTGAATCATCAAAGCCTTTTTGTGTTGACTTTTTAAATATTCATCTTCACAACTAGTTCTATTAATTATTGAAATAAGTGATTTTGGTTCTGATGATCAGAAGATTTCCCACCATGTTCATAGGTTTTAGGAAAATGTAAGTTTTATTTGAGAGATTTGACCTCCAAATAATCTCATGATGATGAATATGACCTCATTGCCTATGTTAATATTTCAAGGTCAAATATAATTTAATGCTAAAGCATTGGTACATCAACCTTCTTTCTGAAATTGCTCTTGTTAGTGGTTCTTAAAGGGTTTGATTGAGCAAGAATTTGTTTAATTAAAAATCTTTTAGTAGGACACATACAATCACAATAAAAAGATAATTAATGCAGAAATTTTGGAAGCATCTTCTGTTCATTTCCACATTCCCCGCCCCACAGATTTACTATGATTGTAATGATAGCCAGCATCAACGAGACAAAAGGAGAAATACAGTGTGTACCTTTAGCTTGGAAGCTTAGTTGTTTGCAAGAACTTAAATAAATCTGTGAATAAATTGATGGGATTAAGGCTGAAACAATGGTCCTGCTCAAATAATATTTTGTTTTTATTTGGTTGGGAATGAAGAGAAGCTTGTGAAGTAGGGAGCTGTGACTTGAAATTGTTAATTAACAAGCCTCCTTTTAACTTACTTTTTGCACAGAATATCTAATTTTCATGGTTTTAGAGAGCAAAGATGATTTCTGCTGTTCAATTTAGGTGACATATTATTCCAATTAATTGCAAAAGTACTCCCATGGGATAGATGGCTTGAGAATGGGGCCTCTCAGACTCTGCCTCTTACAGTGGTCCTGGGATTTGCCCTTTTCTTCTGACATAATTTTACATATGCTGGTACTCAGATTCTAGCTCTTTGTTGTATGTTATAAAATTCTATTGCATCAGCATGAACAAAACAGAAATATCATAGATGTGAACCTTTCACCCTAAAAGACATATAACAGATTGAGAAGCTCCAGACCGGGGTAACAGGAATGTTTGCAGCCAGCCTGTGTGGTTTTACAGATGACTAAAAGCTGGTATTAATAAATCTCAAAAGGAGAAGAATAGGAGCAGAATTTACTGAAGTCTATGAAATAATAAAGGGACATGAAGTTAGGCCACGTGAATCTTTGTACTGTGTGTCAGAAAGAACTGGAGATCCTTCCGTGTAACTGGGAGAAAACAAATTTCAAAGCAACAAAGGAGAACTTGGTGTTTGTGTTTCCATTTGTAAATAAAAATTAATTTACCTCTGGAACAACTGAATTAGAAGATTCTGGAAAAAGTAATTCATCTTGGAATCATAAGGACAAAAGAGACCTTGAGGAGTCTCCTTCCTGGCAGACAGGCAATATTAAAACCATCCCCCAAAGAAGACCATCTGTATTATTTTTAAAAAGAAGGAACCGGTTTAGCTGTGGCCAGTGGAATGCTTTGTGACCACATGAACAAAGAGATAATGACTGAAGAGTTTTAAACTCTAAAGAAAATGTATTCATTCTGCAAACCTGGTTCATATAATATGCTGTTACAAAAGCTGACATCTTTATTAAGAGTTTTTCTTCAACAGTATACTTTTAAAACTACTTACAGGCTGAGCATGGTGGCTCACACCTGTAATCCTAGCACTTTGGGAAGCCAAGGCAGGTGGATCACTTGAGGTCAGGAGTTCAAGACCAGCCTGGCCAACATGATGAAACCCCGTCTCTACTAAAAATATAAAAATTAGCTGGGTGTGGTGGCAGGCACATGTAATCCCAGCTACTGGGGGAGGCTGAGGTGGGAGAATCATTTGAACCTGGGAGGCAGAGGTTGCAGTGAGCTGAGATTGCACCATTGCACTCCAGCGTGGGTGACAAATAATAAATAAACAATAAAAATAGTTGGAAATAGAATAAGTAGACTAGAATAATAAATAAATAGAATAGAATAAATAGAATAAGTAAATAAATAAATATAAATAAAATTACTTTTAAGGTGCCCTGGGGTATGCAAACTTAATTAGCACATGGTCCTTGACTTGGGGATGATAAGAGATACACGCAAAGAACTAATACAACATCTATAAAGCTCCTACATTCTGTACTGCTAAATCTTAGCTAAAGTTCTATGTAGCAAGGAATGTTTTATGTCCATTGTCTCTTTGGGTCCTCACAACAGCCCACTGTAGTACATGCAATTGTACGGATTAGGAAATGGAGTATAGCAAGGGCAGGTGTCTTTCCCAGGGTCATGCAGATACTCCAGGAACTGGGATGTGAACCCTGGCTTCTCTCCTGGGGACTGTGCTCTAATAATCATTCTTTACTGATAAGCTTCTCCAAAGGCTGATGCTACCCATCTGGGACCCATGCACCTGTCCATTTTTCCATCAGTCTGGAAGGACGTTGGTGTTGAGGTTGGCATACATATCAAGGACAGTAACTACCATGGCTTCCGAAGTTTTGGCAAAACCTCAGATGCGTGGCTTTCTGGCCAGGTGTCTGTGAATTCATATGGTTGGAGCATTCTTGGTATCGCTGGGGGTTGCAGCTCTCTATAAGTTTGGTATGGCTGAACCAAGAAAGAAGGCATAGGCAGATTTCTACAGAAATTACAATCCCGAGAAAGATTTTGAGGAGACGAAAAAGGCCGGTGTCTTTCGTAGTATAAAGTGACCTCGGAATAGAAAGAATTTCTTCAGGTTGAATTACCTAGAAGTTTGTCACTGACTCAGGTTTTTGAACTATGACACATGAATATGTGGGCTAAGAAACAGTTTCTCTTGATAAATAAATAATTAACAAATAAAAAATATATATTTATAAAACATCTAGAAAGGTGTGGAAGGACACTGTCCTGAGTATATACAAAAGCATATGTTTTCTCTGTGAAGAGTGTGTCCAGACCTCTCATAAGATTCTCAGACCCTGTACATGTAAGACCACTGTCTAGAGAGTGATCACAAAGAGTTACATAGTGATAAGCTCTTTTACAGCTAAAAGAGAGTACAGTTAGTAGGTCAAAACAGGAAGAGTTTGGCTTGATCCTAGCAGGATTTGGATAGGTCAACGTCAAGTTTGGAGATGGGGAGAAGGGAGAGAAGCCCATTGTCTGAGTCAAGAAAGAATTTGTTGTTTCCTCTCCAGGTTATAGTTGAGAGTCAGTGTAATTGAAGGCATTTATCTTCTTAGCAATGGGAGACTGATGTGATGCAGCTATTAGCAGTACACAGCCAGTGAGTACATGGGCTTGAGTGAATAGGACAGCTGCTCCACTTCTTTCCTACTCGGTTTGTGAATATGAGCAAAAATTTTATTACAAATAGAAATAAAAGAATCTCAAGTTTCAAAAGTAAGTAAGTCCATTGTTTCACATTTTCAGTATCATCAGTAAAGTAGAACAATATCCTATCAATATTTAACAAAATTAGTGCCAATATATATTTTGGAATCAAAGGAATGAATGCTGACCACACTGGACTTATTAATTTTAGCTAGCATTTTTGTAATGGGATATGATAATTAATTTTTACTTTATGTGACCATTGCTGGTGCCACATTTATGATTTTTTTTTTTTTGAGACAGAGTGTCACTCTGTCACCCAGGCTGAAGTGAAGTAGGTGACCTTGGCTCACTGCAGCCTCTGTCTCCTGGGTTCAAGCGATTCTCCTGCCTCAGTCTCCCGAGTAACTGTGACTGCAGGTGTGCACCACCACACTCTGCTAATGTTTGTATTTTTAGTAGAGACAGGATTTCACCAGGTTAGCCAGGCTGATCTTGAACTCCTGACCTCAGGTGATCTCCCGCCTCAGCCTCCCAAAGTGCTGGGACTACAGACATGAGGCACTGTGCCTGACCATGACCACATTTTTGTAAGGAGAAAAATATATGGTAATTTCTAATAAATTCTCAGATACAATATTTTTCACAAAGGAATATTTTACCATGATTTGAATTTCTTCACATTTTATAATTATGTATGTCATCAGTATTAGTAGGTTAATAAAGGCATAATCAGGTAAAAGTAACTGTGTTTCAAAATTGACCTTTTAGAAGGGCAGTCTGTTTTATGGGCTATCTAAGATCATATATATGTTAAAGGAGTATAGTTGTTAAATTATTAATTTTCACAATATTTTATAAACTTAAAATGTAGCTAAAAAATAATAATAAGCTATATCATTATCATATATATTTTATTTACAGAAAGTAATTTTTACCTAAAATCAAACATTCCCTTGGAGTTCTTCAAAAGCAGTGGCTACAGTTGGCCTCTAACTCAGCCATAACTGTAGGGTAAAATTAAGAAAATAAAGCACAGGGAAAAATACCTTAGTTGATTTCCATTGATCCAAATGCAAAATAAAAAACAAATATGAAAAACAATGTTTTGAAAGCATGACTGCCTATCATAAAATAAAAATGCAAAAATACGGAAGGGCTTTTAAAAACTGTGGTTTTCCCTCAATAGTATACCTTCGAAGGGTTCTCCATTAGTTTGTTTCTGAAGCTGCATTTCTAATAATGGAGCTGTCATTTTTTTCCGTCTTTCCTTTCAGAACAAGGGTGGGGGAGATTAAGATAATCTTCAAAGCAGACACCATAACACTGAGTGGACCCTGGCATGCAAGCTGCTTTTCCAAAGAAGCACATTTTAGTTCCCACTGCAGATGAGAGTTAAATATCCACTCAAAGCAAAGACTATTTAGACAGAGATTCATCTAGCCTGTGGAGAGGCCTGGAATCATATATCCCTCTCTGTGTCTAGCTCACGAAATAATCTAATACAATTTTCTTTTGTTTTTTAATTGCAGAAAGGTATCTGGATTTCCAATGATTGTCCAGGAGTGGGGGGTTAGGGGGACGGATTGTACAAAGCTCTAAATTAAAATGAAAGTGAAACAATGCTACCAAAAGCATGAAAAGATAAGAGGACCAGTCCATTTTGCTCTTTGAAAATAAACTATCAGTTTTGTCAATAGTTTTTTTTGTTTGTTTGTTTTTCTGTTTTGGTCATCTCAGAGGAGAAACTAAGGACTGGGTAAATATGAAAGCCTAGCTGTTCTCCTCTCTCCCTTAGACCTGATCCCCCACATCTGTGCTCAGGCATGCTAGTGGTAGTCAGAGGCTTGCACAACTCCTGTCTGTGCTGTGCGTGCACAGTGGATCAATGGAGACCCAGAGCCCTGGGGGCTGTCAGGATAATACCTTACATTTAATGGAAGAAAAAAATTTAATAACAGATGTTAAAGAACTATTTTAAAGCATGCCCTCCTTGCAGTTTTGAGTCAGTGCTACTTGTAAATGCCATAAATAGCAGTATGAAGAAAACATACTCATTTACTTCAGCAAAGATTTCTTTTGCATTATATTAAGATATTATTCATATGCTATTCCTTCTTTTTAAGATCATGCCCATATCGGATTTTCTCTTCCATAAATGGCCCTGATAAAAGTCAATCTTCCTAGTGTTTTATAGTATCATGGTCCCCAAACCTCAGCAGGGAAAGCCCAGCTAATATGAGACACATGCTAATAAGAGACTGATTTTCCATTTTTAATGTTTTATGCCAATGCCAGATGATGTATCCAGCTAACCACTTTAAACCTTTCCGTAAAGGTTTGATAATAGATGTCATCATTGAATGTCCTCATGCATGCCCCTTTGAAACAAATGATCACCTATTAGAGGATAGAGACAAAACACATTTACTTGAATGAAATGTTTAATAAAATACATCAGGACTTGTTTTTATTGGTATTGCTCTATGAATACTTTATGTGCTAATTTAGGGCTTAGGAGTACTTAGTTATCCCAGTGCTCCAGTCTGAAAAAGGCATGTACCTTATTATTATAAATGCCAGCCTTTAATGTTTAGAACATATTTATAAAACATACTTGTCCTCTTCCTAAAATTGAAAACATCTGTTACAGATTTTCTGTTAAAATGTTATGGACGTGAGAGCCTGGTGATGAGGCACTCTGCCATTTTGAATGGGAATTAAGCTGACAATGCATTCTGCACCAGTGAGGCCGTGAAAACAAACAAAAAAAGGCAGATGGTTCATTTAGTTTAGTAATTGTAATTTGTTGTTCATTAAAAGTAATTCCCACACAGGCATTCTTTATTCTAATACAGTATAAGGAAAATTTTACTCTGTAAACCTGGCCTAATATTTTTTTTTCTTTAGCATAATTTGCACTGACATTTGATAGGCAGTTGATTAGAGCAGAATAATTTCTTTGGAATGAAAATTAATTATAATTTTTGCAGCTTTCATTAGTCTGCTTTTGTAACTACTGTGGCTAAACAGCAGGGGTTTGGCCCTGAAATGCTGAGTATCACTGGATCATTTGCAGTGTACTCTCCGTTTTAAGATGATTAGACCTCATCATTGTAGTTTTTACGTCTACATAAAATGAGGATTTGCAATAAAACATTTTCAATGTGCTTTGAAATATTCTTGAATATATGTTTACAGTAGTAAAGATAGCATCACGCTAATTTAACATCACACTGTGTAGTTTTTGAAATATATTCAAGAACAGAGACATATTTTAGTCTTCAGTACACTATAACATGTAATAAGAATATTTCCTGAATTTATACAAATTGTTACATATGCACACAAATAGCATAGATTTTAACAGTGGGGATCCCATTCTTCAGAGATACACAAAATTGTTTGAAGCATATTTTAAAGGAAGACACATGATACTCTGTTGATGATAGAACCGATTTATAGAGAAACCAAGTCTATTCCAGTGTTATGATCTGATTGATAGATATAATGTGATTTCAGAAAATTGCCTTATAAAGTAAATGTATGCCTGACAAAATCAGCAGGACCTAGGAAGAAATTTGATCTTTTCCAAGTGTATACTATTCTGCCATGCCATTATGCTGTTTTTGTTGTACACAAGCACATTGATATCAACGTGTTTTCCAAAAGAAAATAAGAATTTTGTAGATTTTTGAGCCACTAGATTAATCTGTGAGTTGAGTTGATTTTGCCTTGAAAATTCATCGCACTGTACTTCAGATTTCAGAAAGTGTTACAAGAATATCCAGGAAGTTAATCCCTGTCTATAAAGCATTTTCCAACTATGGAAAAAAGCTCATCTTTTCTGTTTTCACACACGCAAATAAAGAATTAGAATTCAACAAAATTAGCAATAGTTTGTTTGATTAGGTAATATTTTAGTGAAACGTCTTTATAAATATTTTTGCATCCACAACTTCTTATATCCAGAGTTGTGAATTTTCATAATTAACTATCCAGGAAATGGTTTTAAAACTGTAAAGAAAGTCTTCTGTTTTATAACACAATTTCTGTTTCTGTGGAATATGAACAAGACAGTGTTTATTGTAGTCAGAAAAATTGTTGGCATGATTCTGCATAAGTGAAGAATCTCTGGATTGTCTCAAAGTGTTAGCTGCCCATTTGCAGACAAACAAGCTTTTAGTGTGCAATTTAGGTCAATGGATCGAGAGGAGAAGATGTGTTTAGGCGACAGATTTTAAATCACCATAATATAAATATGCTTCCCTTTTCATCCGGAATTTGCTTTCTTTCAAGGTAATTTAGTGCAGCAGACATGCACTTATGCCTGTCTTTGTAATTTTAGGGATTAGGATAGTGAGGATTAAATGGTGACCCTTAATCTTCAATATCAACTTTAAGAGCGAAATATAATATGCAAATGGAACACATTCATTTTGTGTTTATATATTTTAATCTCTGTAATTTAGTCTTAAGAAGATGGAAACTCATCTTTGCCTTATTTATTTTGAATCCTAAAGCAAGATGCCATTAAAATCTTTATCCTTCTGTCTTAGTGGATAAATGTTTATCCTTTAGGGCTTAGAACATAATTTAAAAAAAAACCGACTTTAACATAACAACATTTTTCAATCAAGGGAAGTGGCATGTATGGTTAATATAAAAGTGTAGTTAGATTGACTTGTCTAAAATGAATGGATAAGTTGTTAAGTCAAGCCTTGAAAAAGAAAACCGAGATAAACTTGTGTTTTGAATTTAGTTTGAGAAATTAGTAAATTGAATTTTTATTAATAAAATTAGTTAGTGTATTTTTGACCAAGTTTACTTTGTTCTTAATAAACTTTTCCTTTGTGGTTTGAATTTCAGTTTATAGACAAGAATGTCTTCTAAAGAAAACATTTATTACGGTGAAATATTAAACTAATATAAAAATCTGGGCCATATTCTCTTAGAAAAATAAACATAAGAACTATACTAAGTAAGCAGATCAAAAAGAGAAATATAGTGTGAAAAATAGAAACAAAGAATCTTTTTTATATCTCTGATTTTACTGAAAGAATGAGGTTAGAACAGTCCATGTAGTTTGGCTCACTGACTTCCTCAGACAGGTAATTTCTAGCCATTGAGACAAAGGTTTGCCAGATTTCTGGACATGCAACTCAAATGCCTCACAAATAGAAATGATTTTTGAGCAGCTTGTCATAAATTAATGGTTGCTTATATTGCCAAAAATGCAGGTAATTTCAAATCGTAAGGTGTCCTTCAAGTTTTTCAAAAAAGCAAGGCAAAAATACTTTGATTACTTGTAAGGGTTGTCCTGAAGCTGCTCTCAAGCATCCAGACCCAGCATTGTGTCATCACAGATAAAAGAAACATTGACCATCAGATGACACATGTGAATAATAGGACACTACAAACATGAGCATTTAACCTAGAATTTTCCACCCCTCTCCTGAAGCTGATTACTTCCAGTAAATACACGGTTGCTTTCATGACCAAAATCATTCTTAGAATTGAAACATTTGTTTACTGAATCCTAAAAATGGACTTACTGTTGGAACTCACACTGATGTTTTCCCTATCTACAATCACAGTGTTTTACACTCTACGTAGTAAACCTGCCGAGCTACATCTCTGAGTACTGTGAGTAAATTTATCCTCTCTCACATACTTACCCAGTTTTACCTTTTCTTAGTTGTAACTGACACAGAATTTTAAAAAATATTCTGACTTCAAGAAAATATCGAAGGGCATTTAAAAGCTTATGCATTTGGCTTCTCATTACCTTGTCATAAAATGGCCATAACACATTTTATTCTGATGGATTACTTTATTAATGACTAAATAAATAATTACATATATAGACTAACACTACCATGATGTTTAAGATTCTTCAAGATTTTCTGTACTTTGCTCAGTTGCTTATTAGGCAGAGCATTATAGTAATTAAGGGCTTCAGAGTCAGGGAATCCTGCGTCTAAGTCTCAGGTTGGTCACATATTTGTTGTGTGACATAGAGCAAGTTATTTAACCTCTCTTACCTTTTGTTTCTTCACTTATAATGTGGGATTATTTTACTACCTATACAATAAGGTTTTTGTAGGGATTACCTATGATAATGTTATCTGCTTTGTATAGTGCCTGGAACATAGTGAGTGATAAAAATGGTAATTATTTTTATGAATTTTCCTACTATGCTATTATATGGAGACAAGCTAACTGCAATTGCATTTAGGATAGGCTATTTGTGAAAAGTGATTATATTCACCATTAATTTGTCAGAATCCATTATAACTTGTTAGCAGTGTGTTAGTACCAATCAGAAATGGTACTGTGTTTCTTCAATTTGAATTCTTTCATGTTCTGTGAGGTTAAATTCATACTTATACATGTGAAATTGAGTCAAAAAATCTAGAGATCTCTATTTAAGAATTAAGACAGAGATCTCTTTTGAAGGGAACACTGTGGCATGGCTTCTTAAATGAAGAGACAAAATATTTCCATATTTTAGAATTTAACTAGTGAATCAGTTACATGTGGAGCTAAGCACCTCACAAATTAATGAGCTAAGGCATCAGAAATAGGAAGAAAACTTCGTAACAGTGATATTCAAGGTTATTTTTACTGGCACATTTATCCAAAGTTTTGATTTTCTTGTGGATAGGTAAAGAAAAGCCACATTTGCAGGGCACCTAGCCTTGCCCCTGAACCCTAGGTGCTCCCATTAAGATCCCAAGGCTTATGAATGTGTCTTCTGATGATGCTCACACAGTTATGATCTAACCAGGTCAATTAAGGGATAAGTATTTACATCCTGATTCACTTAGGATGGGGGATCAAGTAAAGGTTTCGTAAGCTGATTCCAAAGATGGCTGATCATGTAGCAAGTTCAGGTTGTCTAAGGGGAACAGAAGTGGTGGTGGTATCGCCACAATCTTTGTAACTACAGTAACCTTTCCATAAAACTTTCATCACTGAACCAAAGCCACTGATTTGCTTACTTTCACATATTCACTGTCTATCCTTATTTCTTGTATAAAGCCAAAGAAATCAGCAGACCAAGATTTGTCTCTACTTTTTTCCTTCCTTCCTTCCTTCCTTCCTTCCTTCCTTCCTTCTTTCCTTCCTTCCTTCCTCCCTCCCTCCCTCCTTCCCTCCCTCCCTCCATCTCTCCCTCCTTCCCTCCCTCCATCTCTCCCTCCCTTCCTTCCTTCCTTGCTTCCCTCTTTCTCTCTCTCTTTTCCTCTTTGTTTGTCTCTTTCTTTCTTTCTCTTTCTTTTTTCTTTTCTTTCTTTTCTTTCTTCCTTTCTTCCTTTTCTTTCTTTATTATGGGGGAAAGAGTCTCACTCTGTCACCCAGGCTGGAGTGCAGTGGTGCAATCTCGGCTCACTGTAGCCTTGACATCCTGGGTTCAAGTGATCCTCCCACCTCAGCCTCCCCAATACCTGGGATCAGAGGCATGTGTCCCCACACACAGCTAATTTTTGTATTTTTGGTAGAGATGGGGTTTCACCATGTTGCCCAGGCTGGTCTCAAACTCCTGGGCTCAAGAGATCTGCCTGCCTCAGACTCCCAAAGTGCTGGGACTATAGGCATGAGCCACCATGCCCACTCTGCTTTTTTTTTGTTGTCGTTGTTGTTTTTAATTAAATTCTTCTAGACCCATGTAAGGAAGCTCATGCAGTAACTATGATTTAGGAAGCTTTTCCTCCTCTTTTGAATCATTAGATCAGCAGTGACTAAGGTGTAAGTCTGGCAAAACCATATCATTCTGTCATAGACAACAGGATTGGGATACTTAGAGCCTTCTCCAAGAACAAACTGTTCATTTACATTTGATTATGGTTCCTTTTTATAAAAGTCCATGTTCAATTTCAAAACTTTAAAAACTGTTATTCTTAAGTCTTTATTTTTATCCCTTTCTATTCATCTTCCTCCTTGAGCATACCAGGAAAGGAGCTATCAACTGTGGTAACCTTGGTTCTAAGAGATCATAATATAACTACCTCATGGTTTCTTTGGAATATTATCTAGGAGTCAAGAAACAAAAGATGTTGATATACCCATTCCTTATGTGTGCCTGAGTTCATTCTTAAGAAAATACAAAGATAGCATATTGAAATGTGGGTATTTAGTGGGCAAGAGGCAAAAGGACAAGGAATTCTTTCCATCCGAGTGATCAGGAAAGGCTTCATAGTGATGGTTGTTTATTCGGCCCTAAAAATATTTTATAGGATTGACGCATGCAAAGATGGGGGGTAAGTAGGAAGGAATAATAAAAGGTATAATGAGAGCATGAGTAATTCCATGTTGTTATAGGCATTCTTGCCCATTATGAGTCAATGAAACGGTCAGGAGAAAAACAATATACAATTTAAAATTTAATGTTATGAGTTTAATATCATTCACACATTCACAAGTGATATGAATACATAATATTTGCTATATTTATAGGTTCAGACCTTTGGAAGAAATTCAGGCCCTAAAATTATTAAAGATGGTGGTCTTCATCTTACCTCGTGAAAAAATAGACGAACTTTCAATCTCAGATTGGTGGTTAGTATTGTGGATCATTGATTGAAAGTCATGGGGCAACTCTTTTGAAGAATTTAAACTACCTGGGTTACAACAGAAAATAAGGTAGACCTGAAAAATAAGTTGACATTAGACCATTTATATGTGATATATATGGCAGTGAAGGGAATTGTTGAATACTAGATAAAATAATATGAACTTTATTTTGTATGTGTTTTGTAAATCTTTATTCATTTTGGTCAGGAGAGTCTTGTAGAAGATTCATCCAGAAAAATTCTGATGGGGAGAGATTCTGCTTGTTTTTTATTTGTATTTTCTGGTGCTTAGAACATGTTTATAATATTAAAGGAAGAACAAAAAGGAAGGAAGGAAAAAAAGAGTAGGAGAAGGAGAGAGAAGGGAAGAAGGGAGAAGAGAGGAAGAGAAAGGAAAGCAAGTTTGGAAGGAGGGAGGGAAAGAAGAGTGTAAATTGGGTTCAGTGTACACTGTTTGGGAGATGAGTGCACCAGAGTCTCACGAATCACCACTAAAGAACTAACTCATGTATACAAATATCACCTGTTTCCCAAAAACCTATGGAAATAAAAAGAGTGTGGGATGGATTGGTCTGAGAGATTAGAGTCAAGGAGACCACACCTGTAATGCTGTAGGGACGTAGGTAAACAGAGACTTGAAGTAAGAATTGAAATGGGGAGGGGGAAGTATTTAAAACATTTTTCTGAAATAAAATTTACAAAACTTGAAAGTTGGTTATAAAGGAGGTAAAGGTAAAGAAAATCAGAAGAGTTACAAGTGATTAAGCTGTTTTTTAAACACATGGCAACTGAGAGGGCAGTTATGCCAGAAATAGATTAACAAAAGGGGAAATTATTTGAGACAGGCAGTTGTACCAGAAATAAATTTTTTAAAAGGGGGAAATTATTTGAGGAAAAAGGAGCAATGAGTGCAATTTTTAGCACATTTGTGTGTGAAGTTTTTACAGGACATCTAAGGGAAGAAGTCAAACTGCAGAGATCAGAGGCTGCTGATAGAGTTTTGAAAAATCACATCGATTGAATTTATAGGTATTTTAATGAAGGTGGATGAGATTTCCAAGTAAAAACAGGCATGAGAGGAAGTACCTCTACATATGAGTGATGGTAAGAAGGAGAAGCCAATGAAGGAAATTTTCTGAAAGATTAAAAAGAAAATTATAAGAATAGAGGATCAAGGAAACAAACTAAGGAAAACCTGCTTGGAGGAGATGATGAAGTGCAGCAAATGCTACACAGAGGATTCGGAGTATCTGGAGACTAGGAACAGATGACAGTGAATTCCAGAAGTGGAATATAATTCATTCTCCAGGGAAGTTTAGCCATGAAATGATGCAATAGCGAGGTGGCTGTGTTCCCATGAATGAGATCTATGTGTTTAAATTCTGTGAACTTCATCAATTTAAAAACTGAAGCCCTGTTGGGGGAGAAAATAAAAATAAACAAAGCAATTTCAACTGGAAACTTCTCCTTTTCAATACCAACTCAGGCAAGAGGTGTGAAGACCACATTCCAATGGCCAGGAGCAACGTCAAGTACAGTGGTTACTCTCCATCCTTATCCCAAGTTTAAAATCTCATGAGCTAAGACAACTGGAATGAGTTATTAAATTTGTATTTGTGTGGGCCAAGACTCAGAAGAGATAAATGTATCTTTTGGGTAGAAACAAGGCAGGTTTTTGTTTGGCAGGAGGGACAAAGAAACAGCCTGAGCAATCTGGAAGGGCTTTGTAGTAGAGATAGAAATGGAGACACCTTAAAAATAATCAGAAAATTTCTATTTCCAGAGTTTCCCATTATTTATATCACCAT
Source organism: Ateles fusciceps (assembly GCA_036589455.1). Lineage (NCBI taxonomy): Eukaryota > Metazoa > Chordata > Mammalia > Primates > Atelidae > Ateles > Ateles fusciceps. The sequence continues at coordinate 2,675,861 of JAZHEH010000225.1, forward strand.
CTAGAAAGAGTTTTTTTCAGAAGGTGTATATTTTGGGGAAAAGAGTGGTCAAAGCTTTTGTGTATTCCTCCTGTTTCAGAAATGATCATGCTCTTTGCCTTAGTTATAATAGAGACGGGAGCAGAAAAATTTCTGAAGAATTCTAGCCAGCATTTTGGTTATATTTCCCAGCTTTCATTCAATGGCATGTTGAAGTTTTAAATAGGATCTCAGAAATAGTGTTCTCTCCAGTTGTATTGTTATGTGGGAATCATGGCTGATTGGTTTGGGCACAGAGTGCTTCCACATAAATAGATCTGGCAAATGTATCCCTAGAGAGACAAATGAGGACTTACAAGAGGAATAAGGAGAGAATGAAGGTATTGAGTGTTAAGAGGTGGTTAGAAAAAAGGACATTTGGGTGGTGTTGATATGCTTATTGGGCGATGTCAAAGAGCCACACCAAATTCCACTCTTGACACCCTTAGAATTATGCTTTGATCTCCCTCCCGTTTGACCAAATAAACTGTACTTTATTTTTTTCCTCCTTTGACTATTGCTTTATTAATTTGAATCTGGCAATTTTGGAAGCAAAATCGATCTTGCTCCTTTTATCAGCACCCATACAACTGGACCCTTACCTAGCATCCAGGAACCTATTCCTTAAGTTTAATTACCAAATTCTCTGTCATTTCACTGACTGTTCTAAGAAAATACATTTTTAGAAGGCCTGAGAGTTTAGGCATTATACTTAATACTACTCTTAAACATTATAATATCTATTCATTTAATGCATAATTCATTAAATCAAAATGACACTAGGACACAAGGACAAGATAAGCAGAGGTGAAAGGGATAATTTTAGACTTTGTTTCACTGTGAGTATGCCCTCTGCAAATGCATGTTAATCACAGAATCAAAATAAACACACTTAATTGAACAGTATTTGGATCAATAAAATCATTGACTGAGTACCGCTGGTGCTCACTTGAGGTAAACAAGTGATTTAATAGTCTGCACTTCCTTCAGGCTTCTTTGGTGTGGCCATCAATAGTACATTCCTAAATCGGAGCTGGCAGTGACCAAAAGGCCCTCATCAAGCCACCTAGCCTGACCTCTCGAGGTGTATTATCGCCTGACATCTTACAAGCCACTTTTTATTTCCATTCTCTGCGTCCTATAACTCTTGTTAGATAATTTGAAGCTCAGCTTGTGAGAAAATACACACATCCCTTTTATAAAGAAGATTATTTATTTAAGGACTTGAGTAAGAATTATTCTTTTCAAACTTTTACATACTCCAATTTAAACCATTTACACCTTTGACATTTACCATTTGTCTTTGCAATGCAGAAGTATGGAAAAAAGGAAAAGAGTAGAATGTAAAGGAAGTTGAAAGAAATAAGAATATAGAGTTTGCCACTAACACAGCCACAAATTTCAGGCCTTCAGATCGAATCTCAGAAACTGAGCTGTGATTTGTATCTCTTAGGAGATTCTCAGCTTCTTGGAGCCTCTGATTGGAGAAACTGATAAGTTACCATCACAAGAATCCACATTTTGCATCTGAATATGGTGCTATAGACTGCATGCCAAACATGTGACAAATTCATTTGCAATTAATCTGAGCTCTGCTCTGTTACAGGTTTCTGCTAAGACAATTCTGCTTTGCATGAACATGCCTGCCACCCATGATAGCCATTTTAAGTTGAGTGTATTTGGGGACACATGAAGTTCAGTGATGGTCAACTGAATTAACTCATAATTTTATGAGGAAACTTTAAAACTCCCAACTCTGGGTCCTGGGGAATAAATCCATCCAGGCCAAATGATACCTGGTAAAGGAACTAAAGTCACAGCCTATTTTAACTGTCTAGCTAGAACATTTTACTAACTAGAGTTGAGTGATAAAGTTTTTTTTTTGAAGAAATCTCAGCTGTCATTAGAAAGATGTTATTGGTAAATAACAGTCACACTGTCAACATAGCTGTATGCAAATACTTTTGGTCAGGAGCAGATGTTTTAAGAAACTGGTAAGTCTAGAGACTTACTATTTCAGTAACTTTTAAAGGCCAAGCCTATTATGATGCACCAATGTTATTCTAGAATGCTAGATAAGAAATTCAGACTGTAGTTCAGCATAGTCAAACTCTATTACTATTTTTTGAAAGAAAGAGTTGGACCTATTTTAAATATTGCAATATTGGTTGAATATAGCTTAACCATTTCAGTGTTTAAGGAGTATAAATGTGAGTACCTATGCCCTTCCTGTGGCTTTTCCAGCCATATCTTGGCTATTAAAAATACAATCATGGACCGGGCACAGTGGCTCACTCCTGTAATCCCACCACTTTGAGAGGCTGAGGTGGGTGGATCACCTGAGGTCAGGAGTTCGAGACCAACCTGACCAATATGGTGAAACCCCGTCCCTTATAAAAATACAAAAGTTAGCCAGGTGTGGTGGCACATGCCTGTCATCTCAGCTACTTGGGAGGTTGAGATGGGAGAATCACTTGAACCTAGGAGGCGGAGATAATCGTAACCTAGGATCACGCCACTGCACTCCAGCCTGGGCAACAGAGCAAGACTCCATCTAAAAATAAAATACAATTGTGATAACAGCAAAAGCAATTTATGCCATACTCTCTTTCTCTCTCTTTTTTTTTTTTTTTTTTTTTTTTGAGGCAGACTCTTGCTCTGCCATCCAGGCTGGAGTGCAGTGGTGCAATCTCAGCTCACTGCAACCTACATCCCCTGGGTTCAAGTGATTCTCCCACCACAGCCTTCCAAGTAGCTGGGACTACAGGCACCTGTCACCATACCCAACTAACTTTTGTATTTTTCATAGAAACGGGGTTCCACCATGTTGGCCAGGCTGGTCTGGAACTCCTGACCTCAAGTGATCGGCCCACCTTGACCTCCCAAAATTGAAAACACTTGACTCTCAATTAGAGGGAGAAATGGACATTGGTTGGACTTACAGGCATGAGCCACCACACCCAGCCAGTATGCTAGACTTTCTGAAAGAATTTCTTGCATTACAAAAATTTTTTTAGAGAAAATGAAAATGAAATTATTTACTTAAAAGTATGTAGTCATCCCTGATGATGTATATACCACTTCAGGCTTAATCTAGAACTGAGTAAGATTCTGTATATGTTTTGTGCTTTCCTAAACACTTATAGATGCTCAAGCTCCACTCTGGGAGTTTCTATTTCTAGACAAGAACCTGGAAATCTGGCTTTAGAAAAACACTTTCCTTGTGATGCCCAAGTCAGCATAGGAATTGCTGCTCTCTCCACTCCACAGTGTTGGCCATCATGACATAGCATTCAGCCTTGGTACTTCTACACAGTCTGTCCTTTCAGTCTGAAATGTTCCTTCCTCTTTCACTAAAGAACATATGTTCATCCTATAAAGTCCAGTTTAAAAATCAGCTCTGCTGGAGCACCAAATTTACTGTCATACCCATGATACTTGAACATTGATCAGAATGCTCTATGATGCTCCCTCCTTGAAAACACTTGACTTTCAATTAGAGGGAGAAATTGACATTGGTTGGAAAGCTATGTTTTTTGTCTGTGCTCACAAAACGCCCATAAGTTGTAAATGCATTTGAAAATACTGGTAAAATAAAATTCTTGTTTGTGTAGGTATAGTTTTCATTATCCCTTCTTGGAGGATTGATTTAAAAATATAGACTTTAAAATCAGACGGAGGTACTGAATAGCGGCATTTTGTAGGATAAGTCCGTACTTACTTGTTTTTTTTTTCTTTTTCAAGAATCTAAAGTAAAAGTGATGAAACTTGAAAAGTCAATTATTTTTTAAATTTTACTACATACAGTTTTCTAAAAGATATATATCTATATATACATTTTCATCTCAATTTTTTTCTCTAAAGATGGCAATTTCAGTGTGCATTTGATAGTCTATAGCAGGGTCAACATTAGAGACAATTAGAACATTTGATAAATATGACTTTTGAAATATTATGTATGGAAAAGCTTATAATTTTGATGAAAGACACAGTATATGAACAAGAGAAAGTTTTCTTAATGATTAAAACACATTGGGATAACATAATTATTATGAAATGATATTCAATTAAACATTATTATATGTAGGGCAAATTTATTTTTTAATTAATACAAAGTTCTTTTAATATACTGGCCTGGTCCGAGAGTTAAAGTGAGTGGATTCCTCGTTAGTAGGAATCTTTGACAATGGGCCAAGTACAGCATTGCTAGTGTACAGGATTACTTTTATTTCTTTAGTTTTAACAGTGGTTTCTGGTAACATATCTGTAAGGTATCAGTTCTCAGGGAACTTTTAACCTGGCTATAATCCAAGTAACATTATCTGGTGTATAGATTGCTTTAAAAAGTAAATTTTGGTCAGGAGCAGTGGCTCATGTCTATAATCCCAGCACTTTAGGAGGCCAAGGTGAGAGAATCACTTGAGGCCAGCAGTCTGAGACCAGCTTGGACAACAAAGCAAGATTCCATCTCTACCATGAATTTAAAAATTAGCTGGGTATGGTAGTGCGCGCCTTGTCCCAACTACTTGGGAGGCTGTGGTGGGAGGATGGCCTGAGGATTGAACTATGATTGAATTATGACTATACTCCAGCCTGGGTGACAGAGCGAAATCCTGTTCTAAAAACAAAAAACAAACTATATATATATATATATATTTTTTTTTTTTCTTTTGCTTTTATGACAGAAATTCTAAGCAGAGAATTAAAGCAGGATTCACCTCTGGTGACCATTTTCGAAACTTCATTCTTTTGAATGCAAGTTTTTATTCACTTTTCACTCAAAATTTTTTTATAAATGTAAACTCTGGGCTATTCTATTTTGAATAAGATATTCTTAGTATTTTTTTCTGTTCAGACTATTTAAAATAAATACCAGTTTTTAAAATTATTTTGTTAGGTGTCCAGAAATAATATTTTCCAGTCATATACCAGAACATGAAAGAGTCTTTACATGTGAAACCATGAAGTTTAAAAGCAAAACTAAGACTAAACAACCATGTAAGAAATTGAAGTAGAATCCAGTGTAAAAGAAGCAGGCAATTGTTCTACCTCTCCTTGGCATAGTCATTTCACCCTGCCGACGGTCCCTCTGCTTGGGGCCATTTTACTACATGGCCACAGATTCAACCAATGGATTCTTTCAGTTAATGAAGATTATGCTGTGCCCATACAGCCATGTCGTTTTCACCTAATTATGACATGTTAAGGAACAAAATCTTCACTTCTTATATTTTCTTTTTAACAGAATCTTTTGAAAACGTCTTACAAGCTAAATTCTGCATTTGTGGGGTTTCCATTTCTCTAGCGAGTTGCTGTATTTTTCAGGGAAAAAAAGGACTATATGTTAACTTTTGAAACCTAACTTCTGAAACTATATTAATAAATTTTTTACAATTTGACAAATTCCTTTCAGATATTTGGTTCTCAAGAGATATTTTCACAAATAATATATCATTGTAAACATAAGGAAAGAAAACAAAACAAGACACAAGAACAGAAAATCAAACACCACATGTTCTCACTCATAGGTGGGTGTTGAACAAGAACACATGGACACAGGGAGGGGGAGCATAACACAGTGGGGTCTGTGAGGAGGAAATAAGGAAGGGACAGCAGAGGGTGGGGGAGTTGGGGAGAGATGGCATGGGGAGAAATGCCAGATATAGGTGATGGGGTGGAAGGCAGCAAATCACACTGCCATGTGTGTACCTATGCAACAATCTTGCATGTTCTTCACATGTACCCCAAAACCTAAAATGCAATAAAAAATAAATAAATAAATAAATAAAAAGAAAACAAAACATGCTTTATTAGGCCTAATTTTTGTTCCTTCCAACTTTTATTTTAGGTTTGGGGGTACACATGCAGATTTGTTATGTGGGTAAATCACATGTCACTGGGGTTCAGAGTACAAATGATTTTTGCCACCCAGGTAGTGAGCATAGTAACCAGTAGGTAGATTTCCGTCCTCACTCTTCTCCCACCCTCCACCCTCAGTTAAGTGCCAGTGTCTATTGTTCCCCTCTTTGTGCCCATGTATACTCAAGTCAACCTAAATTTCTTAATTAAGGCCACTATTGAAATAATGTGACTTATAGTCTTTTGATTCCAAATATACATCATGCATCTCTGTCTTGGTTCTTGTGAGTTTAGTATTTAGTGTGGCACTTAATAGAGCAGTAGATATTGACAAAATGAATGAATTAAAATTTCTGTTTCCACATCTTCCATCTGTCCTCTTAAAATATCATTTTTACTCAACATTCTGTCTTCGGTTTTATTGTAATTTTAAAATGCTTTTATAATCTTAACTACTCATATGACGTTAATAGTCATTTTATGTTTACTAAATCCTTGTGTTACCTAACTTCTGTCTTGAATTCTATATCCTACATTTTCATATGGATGTGTCATAAGGTCTTTATCCCCATCTGCCTGTGTGTCTCATATCTGTAAGCCTAACAGATGTCCTACTCTTTAGCTTCTTCATGGATCATCCAGCTACTCCTGCTGACTTCTAGCACAGCGTCTTCTCTCCCACTTGCTAGGCCTACCACCTGGCATTTTTGTTTTCATCCAATCAATTGCCAAACTTTATAATTTTGTATTTAATATCTCTTTTTAATTATGTATTTTTTAAAGTTATTTTTACTTTATTGTTTTATTTACATTTGTTTATTTTTTTGGAGACACAATCTCGCTCTGTCTGCAGGCCTGAGTGCAGTGGCATGATCACAACTGACTGCAGCCTCCAAGTCCTGTGTTCAAACAATCCTCCTACTTCAGCCTCCTGAGTAGCTGGGGGTACAAGCACACATCATCACACCTGGCTAATTTTTAAATTTTTTGTAGGGATGAGGTCTCACTATGTTGCCCAGGTTGGTCTCGAACTCCTGGCCTCAAGTGATCCTGCTGTCTTGGCCTCTCAAAGTGTGTCTTTTCTTTAAAAAAAAAAAATTGTTACCTCACACTTAGACCACTGTAACAGCCTCTAAACTAGCCTTTCCACTTACTGCCCCTTTTCTCTCCTGCCTGCTGGGTACAAGGCTACCATGTTGAACGTTTTGATACACTATTTTTATTCCTGAAAGCATTTTTGTCTAGAAATCGCAGTGGTTCCCTATTTCAACTTATATAAAAGCCAAATAAATTTATGTGGGTTAGAATTATTATGAATTATTTATTTATAAAACAATATTACTGCACATCTGTATTTAAAGTTTGGCAAATTGCTATCTTCTGTACAACCCAGGTGGGAAAAAAAAGAGTAAAATGAATTAAAATGAGTATTAAAGGAGGACTTTGTCTGGGATGAACTGCTAAATTCCAGCAATCCAGGATTTCTTTAAAATTGATACTACATGTATTCACTTCACTTCTGGAACATGGTATTCCATGACTATTCAGTTGAATCCTTCCAACATCTATATGTGACAAGCCATTTTCTGTTACATACTATTTTCTTCAGTTTAATGTAAATATTTCATAAAGTACTAGTTTGAGGTTTCCTGTCTCAGCTGTCTGACAATAAATTGATCTTTTATATGACTTACCTTGCCTCACTGACTCTTTGTCAATTTCTAGACAAGTAGCACTGTTTCATGCAGGACCAAGTAACTTGCCCCAGATCAAGAATTCTTCAGTTTCTTCAGAAGAATGGTATCTATCAGTGCTCATTAACTCAGGGTCATTTTTCTTGATGAGATGTTCAGAACTTTAAATATTATTCGGTATCCAGAACTTTGCATGCTTGACTAGATACCTATTTATTTATAAGAAAGAGTGGAAAGTCATGATGTTTTTTGAATGGGGTAAAACTTCCTGGGCCAGACATTTCTTTAGCCTAGAGTTCTAAAACTAAGAGCAAAGAATATCTGATTTCTAATTTTTATAATGTCTGTCATATAGATAAACAAAATAAATAAAATACATCACGCTACAAAATTCTTTTTAATTTTTACCCAATACATGTTGTTTATCTTATAATAGGTGTTTTGAGGATAGAGTAGGATTTATTGAGCTAAGTTAATTGCTAATTCAGTACAAATAAAACAATATAAGATTTTTGTAGTGTTTTAAGATGTTTTGATAGACTAATTATATTGCAAAAGGTTGATTGTACTATAAAATTATATATTCTTCCTCTACAGAGTCAGTAGCAAATGCATGCTATTTCTAAGCTATGTTATATATCTGGAAGCTTGATAATTGCAGTTCATATTTTCTTACCAAACTGATAATGTGTTATTAATTCAGATTTTTAAAAAATAACCTTCTAAATCCCTATGTTTTGTCCTAGGTTTAAAATTCTATGAGAACCAGACCACACATTCTTCTGCTCTTAGGCTGTGTTGTTTTCAGAGATGCTGACCTGTTAGTGATTAACCAAGATTAGAGTCTTGGATGCTTGTGGTTATCAGAAAGCTTTCCCTGAGGATGTCTCCAGTCCAAGGAGAATTTCACATTTGTGTCTAGGAGGGATGCCCTAAAATTGTATTGACTGTACATTTGCTTTGTGAATGCTTGATGATGCTGTTGTATAATGATTGAAGTAAAATATTTGACACTGAGTTTGCATGGTCTGGACTTAGTTTTGAGATGCCAGATTGTGCTCATTTCACCCCAAATGGAATAAGAAGTAAATGTAGCTTAATATATTTACAGTAAAATAAGTTATGTATCATCTTATTATATCCTCAAAATAACTAGACAAAGAAGCAGAATGTGTATTTTTACAAGGTATAGGTGGGAAAAATGAAAGAAATCCAACTGCTAGCCAGATTCATTCTTTTCTTTCTGCTTCTAAACTGTGCCTTTGTAATATTTTCCACTTTGTTATTTACTAGTCTGTTCCCCAGCTATACTGTAAATTCTGTGAAATATTTTGATTTATCTTGTTTTTCTATTACCCATAGTTCTCAACAAGTGTTTATTGAATAGAGCAATTAACAAGTGAAGAAAATCAGTGGCAGTGCTGGGGCTCAAACCCAGATATGAATCTAAATATATTCCTTTGCTCTCTTTTACTACAATGATTCATCTAAACCATTCTATAATTCATTTTGAAATTAAAATATAAACACAACAAAATAATGCATAAACTTTCAAGAGAATGAATTGATTACTATATTTGTAAACAAATTTTCTCATACTTTAAAAGAATACAGAAGCTGATAAGGACAAAATTAATAAGAAAAATGGAGACAGTCTATATTGGTATGTAGTAATATGTGCTGTCTCCCACCTCATCCAGTTTTATAGGAAGCTTAAATATGGAATTTCTTGCTTCCTCTATGAAATATCTCTTGGAAGCCCTTGGAATTCACAGAAGATCAATTCTTTTGACTCACATGGGTATGGGTCACAGGTTCTCTCATCTTTGTTCACTACCAGCTTAAATCTTTCTGTTCATTGCTTCTTGCTGAGACTATATCTCAGCCTAACTAATATCTATGTTAATATTTACCAAAGAACTGAATTGTCTAGTTGTTTATATTCCCATCAAAATAAGATGAGGTTTGTAGATTAGCCTAACAGCGAATGGATATTTATTGGGCTTAAAAGCCAGGAAAAAGTATGGTTTTTAAAAAAAAAAAAAAAAAATTGACAGTGACTTAAAAGAGTATTTTTTAAAAAACATACATAGGCCAGGGGTGGTGGTTCACACCTGTAATCCCAGCACTTTGGGAAGCTGAGGCAAGTAGATCACTTGAGGTCAGGAGTTCAAGACCAGCCTGGACAACATGGAGAAACCCCATCTCTACAAAAATACAAAAAAAATTTAGCTGGGCACGGTGTCATGTGCCTGTAATCCCAGCTACTCGGGAAGCTGAGGCACGAGAATTCCTTGAACCTGGAAGGCGGAGGCTGCAGTGAGCTGAGACTGTGCCACTGCACTCCAGCCTGGGCAACAAAGTGAGACTCTGTCTCAAAAAAAAAAAAAAAAAGGACCCCCCGCATACAGCAGTACATATGTATTTTGTCTTTTGCTATTTGAGAATATGTGGTTCCAAATAATTTTTACACTCACTGGAATTTCACCTAATTATAGCTACAAATCTTAGGCAATGTAATCCAAGAAGGTGAATTCACTATGAAAACTTATATAATTACTTTTTCTTAACGTAAATTGGCATGGCTGATCCACCACCATCATATGCCGCAAGAAAATGTTTCTGAGTTTATTTTTGGTTTTGTGTTTTTTTATGGTGTGTGTTTGCACCAGTGCACGCCAATGTATATATGTTCATACATGTACATTCTTTATACAGATGAGGGTGCAAATAGGGTCCATCATTTTCATTAAAAAGGATATTGGTATTTCCTTATGTATTGATTAATAAACTACTTGTATATTCATAAGTCAGCAACATAGAATAACCACACTCCAAGCTTCTCTAGAATTGAATTGGACCATCAGTTTCTTTTACTGTTTATCTTGGACTCCCGGAAATCAGCCTTCTCTGATTTACATTTTGGAATTATATCCTCTACTTATATGGATGAATGGCACAAGATATTGCCTATGAAATCTCCTAGCCCGTTTGCTTCAGTAGTGCTACAGGGCATATATCCAATTAGAAAACTGTGTGTCCCCTGTCCCCATTAGCAATTAATTTATTTTAAAATATATTTATATTCCATAAATATACTTATTTCAAACAATAATAAGAAACAAATTAGGCTAAAGAAAAATAAGCTAAACAGTATTAATCATTTCAAAATGTGCTGCTTTTTGTCTTTGTCTTTTGCTCTATCTCTCCACTCCTGTCTTCTTGCCTCTCTTTCCATCACTTTGGTTTTCTTTAGGTCTCTATATCTTTTCAATTATCTGTCACTGTCACTCCATTTTGTCCTAGACCTTTTTTCTTTTCCTTTTCTTTGAGACAGGATCTCACTTTGTTGCCCAGGCTGCAGTGCTGTGACTCAATCTCAGCTCACTGCTCAAGCTCCATCTCCGGGGTCAAGTGATTCTTTATTCTCAGCCTTCTGAGTATCTAGGACTAGAGGTATGCACCACCATGCCCAGCTAATTATTATTATTATTTATGGAGATGAAGTCTTGCCATGTTGCCCAGGTTGGCCTTGAACTTCTGGGCACAAGTGATCCTCCTGCCTTGGCTTCCCAAAGTTTTGGGATTACAGACATGAGCCACTCATCCAGACAACATTTTTTATATGCAAAAAATTATTTTTACAAGTTTATAGCTAAAGCTTTGGAATCATACTGACAGGGTTTTGATTCTTGACTGTGTCTTGGAAAAAGTATTTAACCTCCCAAGACTCTATTTTTGCATCTGTAGAATGTGATTCTTATGGGTGTTATATACAGTACTTGGCATTTGAGAAATGTGAGCAGTTATTCTTAGGAACACATTTGTATTATATCTTTACACTCCTGATTATTTGCTTGTGATAAATTTCTGAAAAAAGAATTGCTTAGGCCAGGTGTGGTGGCTCATGCCTGTAATCCCAGCACTTTGGGAGGCTGAGGAGGGTAGATCACCTGGGGTCAGGAGCCTGGCCAAAATGGCAAAACCGCATCTCTACCAAAAAATACAAAAATTAGCTGGGCATGGTGCTGCGCACCTGTAGTCCCAGATACTTGGGAGGCTGAGACAGGAGAATCCCTTGAGCCCAGGAGGTGGAGGTTGCAGTGAGCCCGTATTGCACCACTGCTCTCCAGCCTGAGCAGTAGAGCTGTCTGAAAAAGAACATTGCTTAGTTATATAGCATACTTGTTTTTTTGTTTTGTTTTTCTTTTTAGTTTACATGTAATAATCATATATATTTATAGGATATAGAGCAATATTTTGATAGACATGTAAAATATGTAGTGATCACATCTGATCACCACACTATTTATTACCTCAACATTTGTCGTTTATTGTGTTGAGAACATTCAAAATCCTGTCTTCTAGCTTTTTGAACATATGGTAACTTATTGTTAACTGTATTTGCCTTACATTGCTATAGAAAGGTAGAACTGATTCCTTCCATCTAGCTGTAATTTGCATTTGTTAACCAACCTCTCCCTTCCTTTTACCCTTCCCAGCCTTTAATAACCCTAATTTTACTCCCTACTTCAATAAGATCACGTTTTTTGAGCTCTCACATATGAGTGAGAACATGCATGCATTTTTTAACACATATTGCCAAATTGTTTTCTGGATAGATAGGAGACTATGTACATAATACCATCAATATTGGAGAATGTTCACATCTGGGCCAAACTGTGGGTTACTATTCTATTAAATCTTTTCTAATAACAAATAAATGTATTTATTAATTTAGTTTCTAGTTCTTTGATTAATAATTCAAACTTTATATCCTTTAATGAATTTTATGCTCATATACTTTGCACAATTTTTCATTGAGTTGCCTGTTTTTTTTCTTACTTATGTATTAGAATCTTTATATACTGAGAATACCAGCCCTTTGTTACGTATGATGTGAATATTTTACTCTGTTTGTTTGCAATTTAATTTAGGGGATATTTTTGGTGCAGGAATGTTTTAATTATTATGTATACAAATCACTAGTCTCACGATTTTTGCCTTTTTAGATCTAAGTGTTAGGAAATATTTTTTCTTTTCTTGAGAAATGCATATTGCTTTCCTCTTTTTGACTATTAGTCAAGTCTTTATTAACAAGTCTTCATTTAGTCTTCTCTGGCATCAAGCAGGGCAGGATGCCATAGATAATATAAAAGCTTAGCTAAACATTATTATTCTCAGTAAATGTTACAAGATGGACTACATTCATACTTATTAAAAATTAAATCTAGTACTTGTGATATTGTACGGATACTGTTTGAAAGGCTGAGCATTCCACTAGGTAACACCAACCATTACAGAAATTGCTGCTGAAAGCTTGTTAAAATATTACTTTGTGTTGAACAGTCTGATCTTTTTCATTATTAGTTAGTTGTATTTGCCTTTTTAGCATCACAACAGAGCCTTTGCAGCTTCTTTGAGCAAGCATCATTTGTTGCCTTCTAGATAGTCTAAATCTTATATATCTGTGTGATTAAGCTCAGCATTATTTTAATGATCCTGTTTTTTTTTTGTTTTTTTTTGCATACTGGTGATATGAGAGATGCCATTCTCTCTTCTCTATCAATGCGACCTCACAGTATCCTCACAGCCCTCACAACCCAGCCATTCTCTAATGTTATTTCCATCAACTTGCTTCCTATGAGTTCCATGTTATCCTTTGGATTAGGTTAGAACACCACAAGATGTGTCAAAGTCAAGTCTTTTTGAAGAAATCATCAAAGAAGAATCTTCTTTGATGCAGATTCATTTAAGTACAGTTGTCTTAGTGCTCAATGATGCCATTGTCTTTTCAAGGCCATCATGTAGGGACGTCATCATGTCATTTTTATCTTTCACTTGTTTTTGTTGGCTTCATGAACAATATATCAATCCAGGAGAAATTGTTTTGTCCTTCGTTGAAATCAAATGTTTTTTATTTCACATGCTAGTATCTCTCCATTTCTCCCCAACTATTGAGTACTTTCACTTTTAAAAACGTAAAACAGTTTCTTTTCACCTTTGTTCAAGCCACATTTTTTAAAATTAGGTTAAATGTCTGATTTCAAGAGCAAGAAACAGAGACTGGATTGAGGTTGGGATGGGTGGATTGAGGCTCATACATTGTGGAAGGAACAATATGGTTTTTGTAGGTTGTTAATGAAATTTCTGATGTTGGATGCCTTCTAATGTATTTTGTCTAATTTAAGTTCATTTTAATTCAATACATGCATATACCATTTATTACCATTTTTTCAAATGATCTAATTGCCAACTTTTCTCAACCGTTTTGTCAATGCCATCACAACTGCCCTCTTGTCAACCACAAGATTGGAGTCTATCTTACTACAAATGTCTCTCTTTTTCCTTTTTTCTGGTGTCTTACCTTTTTCCAAGCAGCAAAGGTCCAAATTTACTACTTAACTATAGCAACTATAAAGGTCCTTATTGTGTGCATATTTCTGATTTTTTTCTTTCATCTCATGATGTGTTTTCTTGCATCCTTTATGAAAAGAAGCAGGGTATAAATTACCAAAATTTTTAAAAAGGTTACTATGACTATTACATACCCCCAAATTAATATCATATTTTCCTCTGCATTTACTTAATTAATCACAGATTGGCTTATTTCTCCAATAGCAGTGAAAGAATTTACCATGATGTAGCCATATTTAATCAATACACATTGCAGCCGTCTCTTACCTCAGGAATTTGAATAGTTATCAAGCAGGGGTTTCCAGGCAGTAATTTATCTCTCCTGAAAACTTTACTAAGTGACACTAGACACAAGAGGCACTAGGTTGGGCACAAATGATATGACATACATGACATGTCTGTTCTAATGGGGCTTGCAGTCCAAAGTGGAAGGCAGACAAAAAGAATTGCAATATAGTGTGGCAAGCACTAAGACAGAGGTATACAGAATTACTGTGGGATGTGGATGGCAGTGGTGTCAGAGAACAGAGTTAGTAAACGTGCATAAGTGAGAAAATGGAGGTAAAAAGGGACTTGTGCCTAGTTGATTGAGGCTAGTAACATATTATTTGAGAGGGCCAGTCTGTAAAAATTTTGACTCCACCACAAAAGACCTTCCATGCCCAGAGAAGGATTTATTCTGAGTGTGATGGTCAACCACTGGAGACTTTTAAGATGAGTCAAACTCCAGAGCTCTTTGACTTGCCCAAAGGCGTGGAAGGTTTACACCCAGGTCTGTTCCATTCTACACAATGGCCTCCCACACCCCAACCTCTCTCCCTTGGTTGCAAATGAAGAGGAAAGTGCAGACAGAAAAGTGTTTTGCTTAAGTTCCTGTAAATAACTGAGGAGTTTGAATTAGAACACAGGCCTCTTGATTTACAAGATACGCAGCATGCCAGTATCTCCTTCTCAGAATAGGCAGGTTAGGAGGAGCCCAGGAGAGAGGGAAGATCAAAGAGGAGCTTGGGGGTAGAACACTGAAGTGCACAGTGAAAGGAGTCTTAGTGTAGCAAGAGGCTCCTCCACGTACGGTAGCCCTGAGCCAGCAGGCGATAGTGGACCAGAGATGTCCCTAGTGGTCCTCAGAGGTCAGGTCCTTTTAGATTCTGAGCCCAGATACTTTCATTCATGAAGTTTATAGTCATTGACAAGGGACACAGTGTGTCTATAGAACACTGTTCATTCATTTCCAACAAATATGTTGAGCCCCTAATATGTGCTAGGAACTGTCTTAAGTCCTAAAGATACCAAGGAAGGAACACAGTCCCTTCATTCATGGGGCTCTGATATAAGAAATAGGCATGAACACAAGTAACTGATGGCACAACATGGTAAGTGGAGAAACAGGTATGAAAAATGCTTTCTGGGAGCATGGAGAACAGAGAATGTCACTGAGCACTGGAAGGGACTCAAGTGAGGCCATGAAAGGTGCTAGAAAAATTACCAGGAAGGATAGGGAGGATACTTCAAAATAAAGAAACATGTGCAAATGAACAGAAATATATAAATTTAAAAAAACACACACACAAATGAGATTTTTACTGTGTCTTAGTACCAAGTATAGGAACAAGTATTTCCCTTTGAGCCATGATAGAGTTTTTGGGTAAATGTTATCATAAAAGAGTTTGTTTGTTTGTTTGTTTGTTTTGCTTCTGAGACAGTGTTTTACTTCATCCGTCACCCAGGCTGCAGTGCAGTAGCGCGATCTCAGCTCACTGCAGCCTCGACCTCCTAGGCTCTCAGCGATCTTCTCGCCTCAGCCCCCCAAGTAGCTGGGACTACAGGTCTGTGCCACCACGGCTGGCTAATTTTTGTATTGTTTGTAGATATGGGGTTTCACCATGTTGCCTAGGCTGGTCTCGAACTCCAGGGCTCAAGCGACTCGCTTGACTTGAACTTCCAAAGTGCTGGAATTACAGGTGTGAGCCACTGTGCCCGGTCATAAAAGAGTTTTATTATTCTTATGATTCCTGAACTTGACAGTCTAGTGTCAGGTCTGTGGCACCTTCATTAGTTCTCCCCCTGTTGAACAACCGTCTTCCCTAGCTTGAGGCATTCAAGCTTATATGTGAAATACATCTGGGCATGCATTTCAAAAATAAATAGAAAAATCAGTTTTCAGTGATACAATACTGGTGTGTGGATTAAATATTTTCCACAAAATAAAATCATTTCAAAAATGATTTCAAGAAAAATTTTCTTTACATACATATTTACGTTTTGAAAATAAAATGTCCAATTTTGGTGAAAAATGTAAAACTCTCCGTTCAAAATTTAAACCTTAATATCATTATCCTTTTTGTTCATTTGATTTTAGGCTTCCATAGATGTTATTCCTATATATTTCAGCCAAATTACATATTAGAGAGAAATGTTAAACTAGGAAGACGTGACTTTATAAAGTAAAGGTGATAAAAATCTATTCCCCTATTTGCTATTTTACTTAATTTGCTCTTGGTCTCAATCATCACTCCTTTTGGTTACCATTTACCTGGGTAGTTTATTAAGTGTAATTCCTCCCAGGTGGGATGGGCTGACTCTCAGCTTTTCACTCTCTTGGCATCAATAGCATAGTGATCTATGTTGTCATGCTAGTGAGGTTGGTGATGAACCATTAAATAAAATGATCTGCCCCCAGGCCAGGGAGTTGGTTGATTGCCAAACAGTAATCCAGTACAATTAACTATCAAAGATTTGAACACTCCATTATTCTAAGAGATGGAACTGCAGCCATCTGGAACAGCAGAAATGGTGATTGATCATCTGGCTAAGTTTTTGTTTGGAAACACATTTAAATAGTTACATTTATTATTATAACATTAGATATTTTAACCTTCAGTCATCTTGGGTTCTGAATTTTTAAATTTTATTCAGTTTCAAGATAGAAATAAAAAGAACTTGTTTAATATTTACCAAGAGTAGAAATGTTTAATTTATGATCTATACATTAAATCCTTGATGGAATGAAGTAGGATGTAAATAAATAAAATAAATAGTCTCCATGAGAGGGTTTGAAAATATCATACAGTGTTAAGACAGGTAAACGATCTAAGTGATCGATTTTTTTTAAAGATATGTTGCTTTAAGCTTATGTTGTTATTTTTTGTTACAGAAATCATAGATATGGTCATTCAGTGCCTTTAAAATATTATTTTGGCAATTCAAGCAATCACCCTGTCTGTTAATAAGAATCTAAAGTTCACATAGTTTTTTTTTAGGTTGTGTTCAGGAATACACATTGAGTTCATTAGATAAGAAAAATATTGGTTTCTCATAGTCATTATTTTTTATTATTTCTCCTAAGACTTTTTTAAAATTATTTCTGAGGATGTACCTACCATTCCACACAATAAATAGGTACAGATACTTGGAGGTTAGTATCTTGGCATCCCATCATCTCACCCCATGAAACAATATGGCACATGGATTGTGGCTTTTGGGCAGACACAAATTTCTTTATCCATTAAGATATTAATATGTCTTTATTATTGAGCATCTACAATGTGCTAAGGACAGGTTTGACACTGAAGACACAGGGTCGAACAGACAGGGACTTACTTGCTTTCATGGAGCTACAATTTGAGAGTAGAGACAGCCTGGGCTACATAGCGAGATCTCATTTCTGCAAAAAATAAAAAATTAGCTGGGCATGGTGGCACACGCCTTAGTCTCAACTACTTGGGAACCTGAAGTGGGAGAGTCTGCTTGAATCAATGCCATTGAGGCTCTAGTGAGCCGTGATCAGACCACAGCCCTCCAGCCTAGACGACAGGGCAAGACCCTATCTCAAAAAAAAAAGAGAGAGAGAGAGAGAGAAAAGCCTGGCTCTCAATAGAAAGCCAGTTAGTTACTAAAGACATTTATTGGGTGGGGGTCATGTCCACCAGACAACTATAATGTGTGAGAGGCCAGCACAAGGGAAAATTGTCCTGTATCCCAATTTTGGTTAACCCATTCAGCATTCATATTAAGTGGTTAAACTTGTTTATATTCATTACACCTATAACCAAACTCTATTTTATACATAAAGTATTTTTTAACACAGTTTTGATATATGCTAAAATTTTCAGGAATGCAACTATCGGGTACATCAAGGGAAGATGTTATTTTTGTTTGGTTCGGTAGTTTACTAAGAGCTAATTACCACTTTGAAAAATTATATCATCAATAGGTAGCCTTCTCATGAAATGTGAGTTGCCCATGCAATACGCTTGTAACTGTGTTTACTTATACTTATAAATTCATGGTGATGCTACATGTGGGTGCAAGTATATGGATCCTTCATTACATTTGGTGGCCACGTCTCAGCTTTTCAAAGTGAAATAAATATATAGTTTTATATTTTACATTTCTTTTCTTTTACTTCTCCTTTATTACAATTAGGTTATTATGTTGATTTATTTAAATTCTGTGTGTAAAATAAATAATGTTACATATTATTTTACTTCAATATAGTAAGGGAGGCATCTAAAAAGAGTGCCTTGGACTTCATAGAAATGAAAACCATTTGTGAAACAATACATGTGTTTTAAAATAGAAGGAAAAGTGTTTTAATATTCAAGCTGAAAATTTATTTGATTTTCTAATCTTGGAATGTTTTACAGAGAAGATGTCTTGATTTTCAAAATAGACGAGGTTTAGAAGCAAATGTCTCCATTTTGACTGCTTTCTGGCCTGATGTTTAGGGTAATCTCTTTGCCTCTGTACACAGAGAAATGCAGAAGGAAGCATGTTACAATAAATCATTTGAGAATACTTGCATTGGGTTGTCCTATTTGGGCTGCTTAGAACTACTATCACTGGGTTGAATACTCTAAAAATTGAAAGGTCATTTGGAGAAAAATTACTCGCAAATAAAATCAAGATTTTTAGAATGCTTTCTTGGAGTGGGTCTACTCCTCTGGAGGACAGCCAGTAGTTCAATGAAAACAGATTGAGTTGTTTTACAAGAGAGTATTTTGTTTTAATAGATACCATCATGAATGAGTAAGACACCATCCCCACTAGTGCTACAAAGACAGTATGACTAGTTTCTGGTTCAGAACATCCAATTATATTCTAAGGATTTATAGATATTGCCTCTTGGAGATTATAGGAAGTATGAAGTCAGGAGAAAAGAAAAAGCTATACTTAGAGTACACTAATTATTTATCTATTAGTCATAAGAACTTCTAGTAACAACACAAATAGTGAAGAATACATGTAGTAGTAAAAGTACAGGAAGTCAGATTTATAAAAAGAAGTTAATATCATCCAAACTTTCATATTGACTTTTAGTGAAAATCAAATGAGATAGTATGTGAACAATATTTTGTAAGTTACAAGTATAAAGTGATTGTTTTTTGCAATCTTTCAAAATGTGTAATAGTAGAATGAGGATATGCTAATAGGAATTCATCATGTGAAAGCCAGGAAGTCTGAAACATGCCATAAAAGCAAATACATATGTTTTCCTAAAGTGTGCTACAACCAAAATTTTTGAAATTACCAATACACTATTTGGTTGTCACAGTTCAAATAAATATACACAGAGCCAATTTATGTTTACAACTCCTGGGTTCATCTTTGTGTTATCATTTTCTGCATAAAAGATATAGTCAATCTTATAATGCCAATCTATAGTCCATCTTTTCTACTATGTCTAAAACATACTGTAATCAGTGTATTAACTGTCTTAATAGACACCAGTTTTAGGCCTTCCACTTCTCCAAGAGAATTAAAGCAATTGCCACTTGCCAAATAAGGTCTTGGTAATAATGAACACGCGGGGGGAAGATACTTGAGAAACAAAGAGATATTATTCTTTCTCTAGAAATACCAACACACTAAGGTCTGTCCTTGAGACTTTAGTTGCTTTGAGTTGCTCAATTGGAGAGTTTCTCAGGGTTCCCTTTTCAATGCCTTTGTCATTTTTATTAAATCTCATTTTTATCCCCTCAAGACATCCAGACGTTGAGGATGAGATGCCATTGTCATTGTTTTCTTTCTTCTATGCCACCTTCCCTTATCAGGGCCTCAGCTTTGCTACTTTTATCCAGTTGCCACTCCACTCTATTCTCAGCCTGCCGTACTTGGGCTCTTCCCATCTGATGGCTCCAGGTTTCCAAAGCCTGAGACTTTTCAGCAATAAGGACCTTAGATGAAAAAGCAGGATGAGTTTAGAATCACTAGCAGTGGAAGGATGAGATTAAGAACGTGATTACAGTGGCTCAAGCCTGCAATCCCAGTACTTTGGGAGGTTGAGGTGGGTAGATCACTTGAGCCTAGGAGTTGGAGATCGAGCTGGGCAACGTGGTGAACCTTGTCTCTACAAAAAATACAAAAATTAGCTAGGCATGGTGGTATGGACCTGTGGTTCCAGCTACTCAGGTGGTTGAGGTGGGAGGATCACTTGAGACGAGAGAGTCAAGCCTGCAGTAAGCCATGATGGCACCATTGCACTTCAGCCTGGGCGACAGAGTGAGACCCTGTTTCCCAAAAAAAAAAAAAAAAAATGTGATTTATTGTTTTATATGATAATGATTGTAAATAAGCCTTTTACTAGAGAATATCATAAATATTATAATTGATTGTTGAGAAAAAAAAGAAAATTTGCAATGGGCCTAAGAAATATTAACTGTCAACACTTATATAAACTACTTAAAATGTATGTCCAATTAGTGCTGATACCAGTAATAATAATGCATGTGGTAGACTCTCTAGTTTAAAAGTGAACATAAGTGCAATCCACCATTTAAAGATATACATCATTGCATATGGATCACATTAATTTTTATGTTTTTATTACGGCAGCTAAACTTTATATTCATCTGTTTATCGTCTTTATTGTTCTCATCACATGGTTGGGTCTCAACAACGTCAACAAAACGGAGGGAATATTGGAGCATTTAGACTGCAACAAGGGTCCTCTCTTAGCATTGGTCAGTTCCAATATATAAAGAGTTTGGGATTACATACCTTCAAAAGAATATACAAAGAACTATAAAAATAATACAAAGCTGAATAAATTACTTTAAGCAATTTCTCAAAGGAAATTGTCAACACAATTGAGATTAATTTGTCTGGAGAGGTGACTAATTGAGATTACTTTGTCTGGAAAGATGAATAATAAACCATAAAAATTATGCCTAAAGACACTACTTACGTTACTTAGTAACTTTTTTCAAGAATCTGAGAGATTTGTTTGTTTGTGTTTATTTATGCTAGTCAGTTCTGTAGTTCCATGAACCAGCTGGGTTTACAGAGAAATTATAGAGAGATAATTTTCACCTTGAGATCTCAACTGTAACTGGATGATTAAGCATTAGTACATGCTTACCAAGGAAAGCCTTGAAATCTCCATCCTTGTGCATTCTTTAAATGGTCTTGATAGATTTAAGCAAAGCATTGATCTAATTAGAGTCTTGAGTATAAAGAGATGTTATTTTCAGGTTTATTTTATTACCCATTTATATTCAAATATGGAGACAGGAATCACTCCAAAAGGACTAGTACTCTAAGTGTCCAATTCTGTCCATTTTAACTCCAACTGGTTTTCTGTAAGTTTGCCCCTACCTCTGACCAACTGTTAGTTTCACTTTGCCATTCTTTGTTTAACTTCGTATTACTATTGTCTAACATTTTGTGTTATGTTATTAAAGCCAAAGTCATTTCTTCCATGCTGTAGGTCAAGCAGTGCCTCTCTATTGTTCCAACTTTCTGGGATTCTTCACAATAGGTTCCAGACCTAGGTTAATTAACAACTCTGTTAACACCTCCTTGAGCTCAAGTGGTTCAAATACAACCTGCTGAGACATTATTTCTTAAAAGGTGAGGACTAATGACCCAACTTTCAGGCACCATCTCAGAAGCCAGTTTTCAGTCTCGTAAAAATTTTAAGTCAAGGAAGCTCAACATAGAAAGTCATGAGCTGTCATAAAATACCATTCCGGATATAGTTGTTTGGAACTGCCTGGGCACTTGGTAACCTAAAATACAAGTTAATAGTAATTCCACCTCATTTAGTTGTGTTTAAGGTGCTTGAGAATTATGCTTAATAGACCATAAAAATTATACCTTAAGACACTACTTAAATGCAATAATAAATCCTTGTTCAAAGTTCTACCTGAAAGTACGATTTAAAAAAAAACATTACAAATGTTAACTATACCTCATATTTTTCTTTATGAAAAGTATGAAGACTATTGATTATATAAAATTTTAGATATGCTGAAATTCTTAGACTGAGCTAATTACAGAGGCCATAGGTTGGTTTATGCCTCTTTTTTCTGGTAGATATTAAATGTAGCTTTACTCAAATATACTTGTAGGTTAATATATATTGAATGAAATAAATTTATTTTTCCAATAAACAGCCTGAGAATATAATCCCAGCGGAAATCACTTCTAAGTGCTATGGAACCAAAATTGGGTGGCAGTTTGAAATATAACAGTGACGTCACTGTTCCTATATTATGACTAAATTTTCATTAGGTTAAAGGAACTAAAATGTCAGAAATTAAACTGTCACAAAAAGGGGAACAGAACAGATTATTCCCTATCTATTGCTTTGCCAGGCACAGTATCGTTAGGTATGGCACACCTGTTACTGTTATTTTATTTAACCTTCAAAACAATCCCATGAGGCAGTTACTACGAGTCTTCATAAAAAGAAAAGATGATGAAATTTAGGCCCAGCAGTTAGATGCTTCACTCAAGACCATACTGCCATTAATTAAGGAAGCAGCATCCCAAACTTAGTCTATCCCACTTCAAAATCCATGCTTTCATCTTCATCACAAGAGACCTGTGACATGACCATACTTAAAGACAGAGGTAGAAGAAACCAGGAAAAACTTCTAATGTATCTAATATCCCTTAGTGATCAAAGGAATGGTTACAACATAAGGAGTGTTAAGTATTATACATAAATAGGGGAACTTTGAAAAATGATTGTGCATAATAATAGTACCATCACATCTTTTAGAAATCTTATTGAACAAGTGTTTGAAAAAAAAGGATAAAAAATTGATCATTTAGGCCAACTGAGGTCGAAAATTTTACATAGGTAATTGGGCTTTCTGTTACAAAATAGTCTTTAATGTCTTAACGTTTCTATCTAGCAAATAGTGTTTTCTTTTATTTTGATATGATTTGCTGGTGGGTGGTTGCTGAGAGCCTAATCAAACCAACACATTTGTGTGGCCATCATATGAATTAAGAATTATTCAAAAGTAACTGCAATTTTGATATTTAAAACAATCTGTTCCATGACACACAAGCATGGTTTTAATTGTTATCTCACATGTAACTTAAATATATGAATATTATTTCTTTAAAAAATATCCAATTTCAGTTATTGCTTGAAAAGCAAAAGCACTGTTATTTTTATGGTTTTGGGCTTCGTGGGCTGTGGGTAGTACTGAATGCCTATATTATTAGTTAATAACAAATATCTCATGAGATCTGTAGACCTTACAGGCATCTATAGGTTTAAAATAATAATAGCAAATTTAACTTATTTTTCCTTTTTTTCTTTTCACATAGAATGAATGTTAGCAGGTAAAATAATACACAGGAGAATTATTTTGAGAGGAATTAAATATTGTTTTATATAATATTACAATTTTTAAAGGTACTTTTAGAATGTACAAATGATGTTTTTATTACTTTTCATTTACTATTTAAATAAATAATGTATTATCTCAAGAAAATTGAACCTGTGCTTTCTCAAGAGACAGTCTGCAACATTCTATTGGCCAGTACAGGTTTTGGCCAATGTCAGCTGTTTAATTAATGTAGTTTTTCTCCCCCCGACTAATATTCAGTTACTCAATCAAAACCTGGGGAAAGACAGCCTCTTAAGAAAATCAGAACTTGTTTCTTTCTTTGTCTGTCTCAGAAAGGGGGTGTGTGTGTGTGTGTGTGTGTGTGTGTGTGTGTGGTGCATGTGTGTACATGAGACATGACACAGCATGATGTGAACATACAAATTAGAATGTCCTAAGCTTACACTCCAGCTTTATTACTAGATAAGTGGCAGAAATGTGTTAATTTTACAGAGGCTCAGTTTTCTTAATAGTAAAATAGAGATTGAGATAGGTGATATAAAAGTGCCTTAAACCACCTTGCATTTATCAGTGAACTTTAGTTTCACCCCCTTCCATTTCCTTGCCTCTTGTGTTAACGATCTGTAAATATTTCTGGATTGGGACAGATTATTTAGGTAAACTACTTTGTTTTGCTCAGTTTGGCACTAATAAGTGGGAGACATAGCTTGCATCCTCCTGGTCTTTTTCTTCCACCTCTTCTGTGTTCTTCTTATCCCTGCACATGTTAAGATGTTGCTAGGTTAAAATTGCTATATGTGAGTATTGAAGTCATCTTAGAGACCTACCACACATATATTGAAGATAGGAAGGGAACTAAAAATTATTAGACACCTGCACATAGCAGTTTATATGTTACCGCTTCACTTAATCTGATAAAAAAATATATACCAGTACTTTGGGAGGCCAAGGTGGGTGGATCATGAGGTCAGGAGTTCAAGATCAGCCTGGCCAAGATGGTGAAACCCCGTCTCTGTTAAAAATACAAAAATTAGCCGGTCATGGTGGTGGGTGCCTGTAATCTCAGCTATTCAGGAAGCTGAGGCAGAAAATTGCTTGAACCGGGGAGGCGGAGTTTGCAGTGAGCCAAGAGCTCAGCTACACTCCAGCCTGGGTGACAGAGCGAGACTCCATCTCAAAAAAAGAAAAATGATAAGGGATTTTATAAAGATGGGTTTAACATTGGTCCTGTATTGGACCCATTATTGTAATAAATAAGGCATGTGTATAAATAACTGGAACAAAAAAATAGAATATGTTAATCACCATAAAGGGATTCAGATAAGGTACTTTTTGTTTCAAAGGAGGACAATAATACCTCTGGTTGTAACAATTGAGGAAGGCTTTTTATTGAGTTGACATTTGGATTGGGCTTTAAAATGGATAAAATTGGGGTATGTACACATAAAATATTGGGAAGGGTAGAAGAGGGGAAGATTATGAACAAAGGCATGTAGATAATGGAATAAGTTATACACATTTTTTAAATGGTGAGTAATTCAGTTTTTCTGGCACATAGAGAGCAAGCAATGGAATGATCAAGAAAGGAATAAGAAATTTAAAATAACTTGTAAAGGATGTGGGAAATTTTTGATAGGCATTGGGGTACCACTGATGGATTTTAATTGCAGGACTGGCATAATATGATTAGGAATGGAATTAATGGTAATAAATAGCAATAATGCAGGCCATGATGCCAAGTGCTCACCTGGTGATTGTAATCAAGTTGGCCATTGAGAAGATGGAGATAGTAGTTCCAGGGACAAGTAAATAGGAGACAGTGGGAAAGGAGAAAAATGAGAGTAACATTAGAATAAGTAAACACTTAGCAACTAATTAGATGCCTAGGGCAAGGTGCCTGAAGGGACACGCCTGTGTCTGTCTTGTATCATTTACAGCAATGTGGAAGGCACAGAGGAGCAGAGGCAGGATTAAAAGGAAGGATGATGAACTCATGTATAGACTTGTAGGTTTGAAGAAAAGAAGGAAGCCCCAGAAGGAGATAAATTTTGGGTTGTTAGACATGCAGTGTAGGTTTGGAGAGAAAGGTCATTGTGAGGAATCTTGATTTATGAGTGATCTGCATCCAGGAGATTAACTAAACTAAGAAAGAAAATGAAATAATAGAGGAGCGCTTGATATCAAAAGACAAAGGGAGCACAGGGGAAACCTCTATGTTTACGTAACAAGATAAGAAAAAAAGATGGCAAAACAGAAGCAACTAGAAAGATAAGAAAGTAGAACTGGGCGTGGTGGCACATGCCTGTAGTCCCAGCTGGTTGGGCAGCTGAGGCAGGAGGATTGCTTGAGCCCAGGAGTTCAATACTGCAGTGATCTGTGATTGTGTCACTGCATTCCATCCTGGGAAACAGAGAGATCCTGTCTCAAAAAAAATAAAATAAAATAAAATAGAGGGCTTTTTACTGAAGCAAAAAGAAGAAGGGATTTCAAGAAAGTAGCAGTGAGCAATGTCAAATATTGCAAGGGAACTCTGACTAATGGATGACATGAATGATCTTTTCATCTTTCCATATTCGAGAAACGAATCTATTTTTATGTTTGTGACATCATCTTAGCATGTTTTGCGTAATTTTTTCTATTACTTTAGAATTTGATAAAGTTTTAAATTTTTTCTCTTTATCTTTTTTCTTCTTTTCTTTTTTTACAGACAGGGTCTTGCTCTGTTGCCCAGGCTAGAGTGCAGTGGCATGATCACCATTCACTACAGCCTTGACTTCCCAGGCTCAAGTGATCCTTGTACTCTGCCTCCCTAGTAGCTAGGACTACAGGCAATGAGTCACTATGCCTGGCTAATTTTTGTATTTTTTGTAGATACAGGGCTTTGCCATATTGCCCAGGCTGGTCTTGAACTCCTGGGTCAAGCCATCTGCCTGCCTCAGCCTCCCAAAGTTCTAGGATTATAGGCGTGAGCCATGTCACCCAGCCTAGAATTTGATAAGCTTTCTACTGGGACAGTTTCACTTGGCTCTATTTGTGGAGTCAAAGGGTCACTTGATTTCATTCACTTTGCAAATTATGTATATCAGTGTCCATTGACTATAGGTGCATAGAGCAAAGATCTTAAAAATTAGTATTTAAATAATATAAAAACTTTGAATATTATACACAAATTACATTTTTTTCTTGACATATTATTTGATATTCTATAACTGCCAATTTTTTGTTCAAAGTACTTCTTAGCAGCATACTCATTTGTGGAATGAAAACTAGGGTCAGAAACTGTGGGAATTCCTGCCTCCTGCTACTGTCTCAGCTCTGTGAGTTGGTGCCTGGCTTCCCTAAAATTGAGTCTGGAGAAGCAAAATAAAGACCAGAATTCCACCAGGCAAATGGGAATTTCTAGCTTTTTGTAACTCTTATCCAAGCTTTCCTGGACCTTAGGTGACACAGGTTCTGTTAAAAATATCATTGCTATAACACAAATAAATCTTGCTCTAAATAGTAACAAATTCTATCCACACATCCCACAGGCATCTCAAATTTAGTATGTCTAAAGCAGATATCACATCCTTTCCCCACAACCTGTCCTTTATATTGCATCTCCCATCTCTGTCAATGGTAGCATCCTTCATTTGCTTGCCCAAGCTAGAAATCAGAGTTATTTTTAATCTTCTTTCTACTGCCCTCCACTATATTCAATCAATTAGGCAAGAAGTTCTATCAAAAGTTATGCCCTGATTAACTCTTCATGCTGTTGGGTACTTCTGATCTCTTGCCTGCTAGTAGTTGTACCTCTTCACTATTATTCTTCCTGACTATATTTATTGAGCATATAGCTATATGTTGGACATTGTTTAGGAACTGGAGATTAAAGAATTAGTCCATGCTCTCAGGAAGCCTCCAGTCTGAGAGAGAATGCAGTCACCTATCAATTCAATTAATTGAGTTAATATTTAATTATTGATGGGATAAGCATTCCAAAGAAAACACACAAACTACCACAAGAAAAAAAAATGTCATATTTCTTAAGAAAAAGGAAAGATTTTCTTTTTCTTTTCTTTTTTTTTTTTTCCTGTCACCAAGCTGGAGGAGTGCAGTGGGGCGATCTCGGCTCACTGCAACCTCGGAGGCCTTGGTTCAAGGGATTCCCATGCCTCAGCCTCCTGAGTAGCTGGGACTACAGGCGTGCACCACCACGCCTGGCTAATTTTTTGTATTTTAGTAGAGACCGGGGTTTCACCATGTTGGCCATGATGTTCTCAATCTCCTGACCTCATGATCTGCCCACGTTGGCCTCCCAAAGTGCTGGGACTACAAGTGTGAGCCACCGTCCCTGGCCAAGAAAAAGGAAAGACTTTTAAGTGGAAAAGCTTTAATTTTGAGGAGAAATAGGAGTAAGACAGGTGAAGGTAGGAAGGAAAATTGTCAAGGCTGAGGGAATTGTGGAAGCTGTATACTTACAACGAACCTTACACTTGGAAGATCTAAAATCAGGATAGTAGGAGTAAAGAGAGCAAGTGAGAAAGATGAATGAACTGAAGTTAGAACTGGGTTGAAGCCATTATCATGCAGGGTCGTTAGGTATAAGGATTCCATTCTTAGTCTTTAAAACAAAAATATTTTGAAAGTGAAGGGGTGATGGTTGTTAAGCTGGAAGTGTTCTGGAAAAGCCTAGCCATATGGTCATTCTATTTAGAGTCATGTTAAGAATTTTCTGTTTTGTTCTAAGAGAAAATAAAAGCTATTGAAGAGTATTAAGTAGAGATGTGCCTTTATCAGATTAGCATACCCAAACAGTATCTTCTTCCACCACATCTGCCCTCCATGTCTAATTTTACCTGTTCATCTTTTTTCAAAGCCCTTATACTACCTAAAATTACCTACTTATTTATTTCAGTGTTATATTTCTTCCCTTCATGGATTTAGGCTCTGTGAAGGCAGAGATTTTGTTATATTCACTGCTGCAATTCAAGCACCTAGAACAGTGCACAACTCATAGCAAATGCTTTATGAATTGTTAAATTCATAAATCAGTTTTCTTTTCTTTTCTTTTGTTTTTAAGAGACAGGATCTTGCTCTGTTGTGCAGGCTGGAGTGCAGTGGCTTACTGCATACTCCCTGCAGCCTCCATCTCTTGAGCTCAAGCCATTCTCCTGTCTCAGACTCCCGAGTAGTTGAGACTACAGGCACCTGCCACCATGCCTGGCTAATGTATTTAATTTTTTTTAAGAGATGGGGTCTTACTGTGTTGTCCAGGTTGGTCTCAAACTCCTGGTTTCAAAGTCCCAAAGTACTGGAATTAGATGAGCATGAGCCACTGTACCCAAACAGATTGCTTTTCAAGACACTGTGGTTATTGTCCAAATTGATTAGAATGAATAAGTTTATGACAAGAGATGGTGGTAAAATGTAGAGAAGTTGATAGATTGGGAAATGATTAGAAGGCACATTTAAGACTTTGTGATAATTTAGATGTAGATAGTAAGGAAGAGGAAGCATCGAAGATGACTTCCAAATTTCTGGAATGAGCCACTGGGTGAATCTGAGGTGCCACTGTCTGAAATGCTTGAGGAAGGAATATGGTATAATAGTCAGAAGTGCAGGTGTTCACCTGGCTTCATCTTCACTGATGCCCTGACCTTGGGCAAGCTGCTAATTTCTGCACGTCTCAGTTTCCTTATCTCTAAAATGGAAGGTAAGATTAGTGTCTGCTTTGTAGGCCATATTGTGGAGATTTAATAAAAGAACCTTATGTAAGGCATTTAGAACAGTGCCTAGCATGTAAAAAGCACTCCAGAGAAATTAATTACTGTGGGAAAGAGTGGGTGATGAGTGAAAAGGTAGGGAAATCAGTTCTGTTTTTTTTGTTTGTTGACTTTTGGTTGCTGTGAGAGATTTCTGGGTGGATATGCTAAGATAGCATTTATAGTAAATGAATTCAGATCTCAGAAGGGAAACCTGGGTAAGTAATAGAAATTTGGGAGTTGTCTGTTTATGAATACCTGAGCTTGCTAATGGTAGTTAAAACTGAATTCTGGTGGACACAAACATAATTAATAGTGGGTAAGGAAGACTGAGTAAGAGGGTTAAGAGAGTTATAGCCAAAGCCAGGAGCTAAGAAGAGGGACATGGGTGAGCTGTACCAATACTTCTTTGACTTCCAAGAAGGCAAGGGCCATACTGCCAGAATGCTCTTCAGTCTAGGCAGCACACCATGGCTACAATAGTCTTTCTGAACTATGAAGGTTAATCCCACCTCACTCTCACCTAACATATTTTGGTGACTCCCCCACATCATTCTGTTTCAAATTCAATCTTAGCCTGCTATTCAATGTACTTCACTTTGTCGTCCTCTCTGGCCTTTTCCTTCATTGCATTAGATGCTGTGCACTGCTCTTGCCACACTTGTTCTTGCCTGTAGATGATATATATGCTATTCCATCTACCTTGACTGCCCTTCTACCTGTTGTCCATGACAAAGACCTGCCAAACCAAGTCCTAGTATTACTTCTTTGAGGAAGTGGTACCCAGAAGTGCCTTTTCTCTATTCAATGGAATCTCCTGTTTCACACCAGGAAAATCCTCGTTATAGGAGGTCATATTAGTTTCTTTTGTTTCCTAACTTATTTCTTTGTGCCATGAGCACGTTGAGAGAAGGCTGTGCGTCATTTTGATCTTCAGTACCTTGGTCAATGCTTGCCATAGTGTGCACACTAATTGTTTGTGAAATTGAGGAAGGATTAAAAAAAAAAACCACAACAGTGGATCCTGCTACCTTCTCAAACTCCATGTAACTATTTCTCATTCACTCAGATGATGTAGAAAAAGTTTAATATAGGAGGACCCAGGTTCAGAACATACTATATTCAGGCTATAATCAGATATATTCATAATACATTCAGATAAATGGAGATGAGCAGAATTGGTCCATAGAGTTATTGGAGGATTCAAAATGTTGCACAATCATTGTACAAATATTTAATTTCTATTTGGTATAATCTTCACTACCAAGTTTGTTCAGTGTTAAGTTTATGATTC
Organism: Ateles fusciceps; assembly: GCA_036589455.1. Taxonomy (NCBI): domain Eukaryota; kingdom Metazoa; phylum Chordata; class Mammalia; order Primates; family Atelidae; genus Ateles; species Ateles fusciceps. The sequence continues at coordinate 2,706,477 of JAZHEH010000225.1, forward strand.
AGATATCATGTATATCTTTGTTTAAGTTGATTTAATTTTTCAATGCTTATTTTATTCTAGCACTTTGACAGGTGGTTTGGAAGTGAAAAACATAGTCCCTATCCTCCTGATATGTTTTGGGGTGATACAAAAGACATGTAAACAAGATAAATCACAAAGAGAGCAGAATGGGCCCTTCAAATTCTCTTATGGTTAAATTCTGGAAGATGGGTTTCTCTTTAATATTTGGTTTTTAAATGATATATATGGGAGTATGACTTCACTACTCTAGAAAACTTGGACTTTCTTAAATCAATTGAGTAGTTACATTTGATTATCTAATTTATTTCATCTATACTTTTACATTTATATCTTTTACTGTGGATTAGAAATGGCATTTAGAACTTTTATTAAGGACCAGAGGAAAATTGTTTATACCCTCTTTTTCAGATGCATTAAGTTTAATAAGCAGAATAGTATAATGGCAAAAAATGTTTTTACCTGTGAGAAGACATGACAGAATCAGCTGTTTTCTGAAGCTAAGAATTCTTTCCTCCTTTCCAAAGTGGCCTACTTTTGGACCAGACTGAATAAAAGCACTGGTAGTTTTAGCCTTACCTAGAGCAGACTCTAGTTCAAATTCTGGACTCCAAATCTTGTAAGTTGCTCATTGGAGAGTCATCAGATGATGATGTGGCATTATCACTATAATGATGAGTGCTCCTTGTGGCATTCAGGGCTCTTTGTCTGAAGTGGCACTTATTTGGTGGTAACAGTTCATGATTGTTACTCATGACAGATGTCTATGAGATTACTAGAAAAACATTGAAGTGATATCATATGCTCATCAGGAAGAAATGAGTGTGGTAATTGGCCTTGCCCAGGTTTGTGAATCTTTTTCCACCTATTTCATTCAGATTTAAAAATAGATGTTCTTAAATTCAACGACTCATACTGGCCATACTGTAGATAGAAATTCATCTGTATTTATTCAGGTTTACTCCATTTTAGATATTTTCTGATTTTTGAGACAATTACTCAACTTCATTCTTGCTTATGAATCTTAACTAAGTTGTTTTACTTTCGTTATTTTGCATTAAAATGGAAAAATGAGAAATGATATAAAAACCTAAAGGAGATACACAAAATTTATACTGAAAAGGAGATACTTCAAAGCAAATTATCTAAAAAAAGCATATTTTTTCATAAAAATTAGAATTCGAATTCATGATTTTTGAAAAAGAATATGATTTTTCTGATTTTTCATACACAAATATATATAACACATATGCAGGTATGTTCAGTATTTTAGAAATTTGAAAATTTTAATAAGATATTAATTTTTAAAGATTTTTAGAGGTTCATGTACTTGGTCCAAATAGCAATGACTTCATTTTAGGGATAGATGAAACATATTAGCAAATTACCTAAAACTTTTGCATTTTTAAACCTTTCATTTTTACTTCTACAAAATATCAGTAATAGTGGCAGCTAATTTTATCTGGAAACAGAATATTCACCTGACTTGAGAGATATTAGGCATAAATTGAATGTTTCCAGCTAAAATTATATGCCATTGGGTAAATAATTTAAAAATTGATTAGCATTTCATAAAAGGCAAGGTCACAGTCTATGAAAATATGTATAGGTATGTTGAATAGACAATGATGAGAAAAATGTGAAGATAGTTGTATTTAAATTCAAAGATCCATGCAAGAATTCGGCTGCTTCATAACTTACTAGAAGAATTTATTATTGCCACTGTACTCCAAACCACTAATAAGAAATGTTTTTAAGATTTAAGATTGTATACATGCTTTGTACCTAGAATTGATGGAAGTAATTGGTAAACTACTTAATCAAGTCCCACTTGGAAGTGAATGGGAACGAGAGGATAGAAAATGTAGGCTGGATAAGAAACCCAAGTCAGTGGAGTTCTCTTTACAGAAAGAAACAAAGATAGCAGTAATTAATGACCCTGACTCTGTGCCAAAAAAGCTTTCTTCTGACAACTCCAACTTAATTAAAACTTAAGACATTTCAATGGCCTCCGAAAGCCCCTGATGGGGTGAACTCTTGCAGACTCGTGAGAAAATTTTGTAAATTAAAGGAAAAGATGTGTGTTACCACTAGTGCCATGGCTCTAATCCCTGACAGTCAAAGAATCTATTTAGCCCAAGCCTTTTCTTTTAACCGGCTCACACCTGCAGGCTTCCTGGCACTTCCTCTGCACCAGAGAAGGCAGTTTTTGTGTTTTACGGAAGATCAGATAATAGGAGCCTTGCTGTTCCTTTTGTTTTTGTGCATTGTTCATTAGCCTGTGAGTGTTGCAGGCACACTTGATATGCTTGGCTTGCTCCAGAGTAGAGCATGGCCTGAAAGCTTTAGGTGGTGCAACACAGGGTGAAGATGGGTTGGCGGAAAAAGTAAGTTGTTTTTTTTTTTTTAATGTGAAAGTGGCTCAAATTAAAACTCACAGTTGATGGGGCAGCCTGAATGGCTGTGGCCTGCTGTTCTTAACACAGCGGAGTGACAAGAAACGAGGTTCTGTTCTAGACAGTGCAGATTTGAGACACAAGGAAATGCGTTGTTAAATAGCCCTTGCTCCTTTTATTGGTACCATTTTTAATTCACTTGAATCAACAAGCATAAGGATTCCCAGTAGGTGTGGAAAGGAGGCATACTGTGCATGCTATAAAGAAAATCGGGTGGTGATCTATTTATTAATAAATATATCGAAGACTGAAATCTTAGAAATGACATTGGTTGCATACCAATTGGGGTGAATGGTTACATGATTTACATGAGAAAAAAAAAAGGAGTTTAATTTCTCCTCCCTCCCCTCTGGAAAGTATTTTGGTGTGTTATAATAGCAAATACCACCCCCACCATCCCACAAGGCACCTCTCTCACACACACTCGGGCGTCCTGTGGCCTCAGGCAAATCTGGTCGCTGGGACTAGAGAAGGTCAATTCCTGGCTTGTCTCTTCCCTTTTGGACCCGACTTGAGACTGGTGTGTTTGAAGGGCACAGAAATGTTCCTGTTTAGATCCAGGCTTGGGTATCTTTTTAAGTGTCCATACTAAGGAAAGAAAAGCTTATCTTCAGGTACTCAAGATTCTCATCTTTTGAATTTTTCAGGTCTTTGTTTGCTGAGGTTAAGTATGTAGAATTTATTCAGAATTTGTTTTTGCAGGTGAAAAGCCATAACTTACATGAGCTATGCTGCGCTTCTATTTCTGGGAGTGGGAATGATCAGAAACGTAACCTTTTACAAAAATCTTGGGGAGTGACGCTTTAGAACAAAACACTTCATTTGATTTTTTTAAAAATACTAAAACTTCTGTCCACGAGCATTAACCAAATATAATATATGGGTCCTGTCTTTGGTGTTTGGAAAGGCTCACCAGCTAGTTATTCTTTTCTTACTAACCATTTTCAGATGCTAAAAGCCAGGGAGGTGGGGGGAGGGAAGGTAGAAATCAACATGTTTGATCCTGTATATAAAGGTTTTCTTTTTGTTTGTTTGAATTTCAGAATGCTA
>JAZHEH010000225.1:2715000-2730000 GCA_036589455.1 Ateles fusciceps
CTATAATCTCAAATATGTAAATGGTAGCCAAAGCTGGATATGATGCTTCAGTTAAGAATTTTTTTTTTTTTTTTTTTTTTTTTTTTTTTGCCCATTGTTTCTTCTAGCATCTTCTTGCCAAATCTTCTGGAGCGCTTGTAATTTCCTCTGTACAGAGCCCAACAGGCTCATCAGCAGCAGAAGGTAAACATAATAGATGTGAGGAATTTCTGGAGATTTATGAGGTTTAGTTTTCTTGAAATGTACACTCTGTCTGGCTATGCTAGTACACAGCCACATGTGGACTCTATGAATTGAAAATGTTATAAATGGGGCATCACTTACCCCTTGTTAAGAATAAGGTTTAAGAACAAAAGATGTTTTCTGTGAGCCTATTGAAAGATTACATTCTTATTTAAAGATACTAATGCAGTGGAGATGGAAAGAAATAGTGAATACTTTGAGCCTTAAATTTTTAATCTTGGAATTTGATATGGATTCATTTTTTCTTAGTTTAGTATATTACATTTTTATCTTTCTGTACCTTCTTAAACTTCTCTGCTTTCCATTTATAATATTGGGAAACAACTGGATATCTGTACGAAATATCCCAATAATATCAGACAACTTCTAATGAAGACTATTGACATTGCTGACATTTGGCATGATGTACTGCCAAAAAGGAAATTAAAAAGTAAAAGTCATTATCCTAAAGACCATCTGTTTATGAGAATAGTTAGTTTCACATCACTTTGTTGAGTGTAAAAACAACCCCTGGTGAAGGACAGAATATGCCTCTCTCATAATCAGGATACTTTCATTGCTTGTTAAAACAATTCTTTAACTTTTTAAGGGACTCTATTGATATTAATTAATCAGCTCTCACGCTATAAACATTTCAAGCACTAAAGTGCAAGTTATTCTTCTCTGCCAGGCATTTCCCTACATCTTTTCTTTTACATATATCTTGCTAGAAGAGGCTAGCACAGCATCAGTAGAAGAGCATAGAAAGGCCTCTTATTCCTGCCATTGTTTACCAGTAGGGTTGCCTGATGGAAGGGCTTATAATCACGGATGCAATTTTGTCATGGCCTCACGAAATGGCATCGTTTTCAAGGACTTACATAAATGATAGCATGAATCTTATGGAGATAATTATTACTAAGAACATCACTTTAACCTGAATCATCTTCCACAGAGTGCTGGAGAAGGGAGAAAGGTAGTCTTTTATCAAAGGCATGTTTTAATGAAAGCTCCTCTGACTTTGGAGATGAACAGCACTTGACGTGTTGTTGCATGATGCATTTAAAATAAAAAGAACTTTGCTCGGTTGCTTTCTGATTTTGTTTCTCCTGAATATTGGTCCTCCAGGATGCTTCCAACCATAGCTCAATTATTAAAACTGAAATGCTAACCATTTGAACATACACTTTAGAAGAATAATAGACTCCAGTGTTGTTTTCTTTTTTTTAAAAAAAATATATATATTGATTTGTTTATATCTCTCCCTATTGAGTGATACTGTGAAGCTAGGAAAAATGAATGTTTCATTTCTCAGCATTCTTGCATAATGTATATAAAATATGTGTGCACCTTAAGAGCATTATGGTATCTTTGAGAATAATGGAAAAGCTAACATATTTTAAAGGGTAAGATAGCCACCATTGGAAAGCAACATTTAATTATTAATGAAACCAAGATATTACCTTGAAATAAAGATGGATTTTTATTTAGTTTTGTGATATTTTAAAGCAAAGTAAATAATGACTTTTCTTCTCTAGCCCAGTTTAGATGGGACTTTCACTTGTCAACATCATAAATACCAATAAATACATTAAAAATCACAAACTAATTAAAAATTGAGTATTGCCCGTTTGTAAGCTTTGTGTATGTTTCTCATCTGTGGTATTTTGAAGCAGAATTACTATGTAGAAATTTCTTCTTGTCTGTGAAAATAATGTATAGAAGATGAAGTAATATAATGATGGTAATCCAGCTTTTTAAAATAATAGTCTCCTATGCATATAATATTTATGTTATTGTCTGTGCAGGAGTTTCTTTCTACAACTGTTCTTTACCAAACTTCTTGTTTGACAAATGAGATTAGATTGCCAAGTCACAGCTGTGTAAGCGAGTTGATACATCGTTGTAGAACTGATAATTCATAAAAGCCCAGTGCTGTTTGGGAGTTAAGGTTTTTTCTTTTAGATGTGACAAAATAAGGCTGTCCGCTAAATTTTGTTTCATTGCTTATCTAATTTTTACCAGGTTTAGACTAGTTATTGACTCAGTAAATGCAAAAAAAAAATGTTGATACACTGTCAATATTAATGTAGATGTCAGACCAACACTGGTCCCTAATGTATGTAAGAGCAAGTATTTTTTCACCTTGATACAGAAAGGCAGTCATGTGTGAGATTTAATATACATCCTAATCTGTCTTGTCATTGCTCTAGCCATGGGTGATGTGCTAATGTGTGGGCCGCCATTTTATTTTTTTCCTCACACAATGGAATAGATACCCATGAATGACAGTCAAGCTCCACTCTGTAATTATTTTGAGGACAGCTAGAATATATAGCAGGAACACTGCAGGGTTACCTTTAGACTTAAAGTCTATGACTTATTTAAACATCCAAGCAGCCTGTAATTACCAAAAACAAGCATCCTTCAAAGGTCCATTTGTGGGCATACTGAGAATTATTATTCTTCCAAAAATTTTTTAAAACTCAAATGAATTTTTATTATGTTTAAATATAATAAAATACTGAATCAGCTTTAGCTCCTACTTTTTTTCCCCCAGACTATTGGCACCTTAACAGAATGTGCCAATATCTATTCTAATTAGGTTATGCATTAGTTGATCAGTTGATGTCATTAAAATGACAAAGTTCTACAAAATAAAAATACGAAATGCACAATCCACAGCTAATATTAATTACATCTCTTCATTTCTAATAATTGCAAATATTTAAATCTGGTACTACCTTTTAACAGAGGAAATATCTGATGAAAATTTAATATGCTTTGTTAGTCTAGACTAAAAGAATTTTTAATCATCAGGGCAAAATATATAATTGAATTTACATAAATTTATAATGTAAAGCTGTAGCCCTCCAGTATCATTTTCTGTAATGAAGAAAATTGTAGTGTTTATAGACTACACCATACTGAGTCCAGTGAATTTTATTCATATGTGGCAGCAACAAAGTTGAAATCCATATATTAACTAAAATGGTTTAATGGTATTCTATATTTTGAACATATTTCAAAACATAGTTATTCTTTAAATGTTGTCTACAGAAGCTAAAGTAGCATGTCGATCTTCACTCTATAATGGAAATTGGTGAAAACAGTGGTAAAATTTTTGATGCAGATTTTTGCCAGCAAATATTGCCTTAGAAATAATCCCATTTGGATAGGAGGAAAAAAACCCTATTTTTAGAATAAATGCTATAAATTTGCCTTCCTACTTAAGTTTCCTACAAGTGGCTCTTCTTTTCTGAGGATAGTAATACAAAGGCTAAATTGTTACCTTATGTTTTCATTGGGTAGGTTTTTGACCACTGACAGTTATAATTTACAAAAATTACAATGATTATAGACATTAACATACTTGACGGCAGCTATTATTTTTATTTGAAATACAAAGACTTTCAGTGGATAGTGGACATTAAAATCTTGTCTATAGATGCCAAGTAAGGTGGAGAATTGAGGCAATTTTTCAAAGAAATTAGACTGAGGTGACATATTTTTCTCAATTACGTAGATAGTTCAGAGGCAAATAGTCGTTTGGCTTGAATATTCTCTAGTTTCTTTGTATTTATCTTTTGCCACTAAACTGTTTATCTGTTACCAGTAAAACAGTCCAGATTTTGACTGAATCCGAACTGGTTCACTGGATATAATAACAAAAGGAAATACTTGTTTCCCCTTGATTTCCTCAACCCTCAATTCTTGATTTCCTCAACTCTCAATTCTTGAATCAACCCTGTAATGTAGGTACTATTTTATTCCTATTTAACAGATGAGGAAACCAAGCTTTAGAGAGGTCAAGTCTATTTGTAAATTTACACAGCTCCATTATCTCAGTAATAGACCTAACGTTTGAAAAGCAGTCTAACTTCAGAATCCATTGTTTTAACTATTCTAGAAATTAACACTCTATAAAGAATGAGCAGGCGTTTTTGAGACAGAACTTTAAAAGAAAAAGCATTTCCATGATAATCCCCGGCTATTCAAAATCAATGACAAAATTTTTTGTCATTCTCTTCTTCTTTTCCTTCACTATCAGTTCTCATCTGGGGGAAACTACTAACAACATATAGAATAGTTTCATGCAGAGTACCTGATATGAAATTAGACATTGACGATCATGAATTTTACTTTTTCAAGCATTTTACATAAGGAGATTATGTGAGTTTATAACACACAGTTCAATGGAAATTAGCTTTGATAAGACACAAGTTAATGTGATGTAGTAAACTGTAGACACATCAAATGTGTCAAATTTTAGAAGTCTTGATATTTTAATAGTTATGTCTTTTAGAATCTTTAGTGTGTACCAAGGTTTGCTTTAATATCTCTTGATAACCAAACTCTAAAAATAAGAAATGTATAAAATAATATTCTATACTCCCTAAGTTTTTATGTAACATATAATGATTATATCTTTGTCATAAAAAGAAAAAAAAGAAAAGAAACCCTGAACCTGTGTTCCCATAGGTAGAACTTTGGTCAGGGATCACTGATTGAAATTTGAAAACCAGAAGTTCCTTGTGCCACTGTTCACCAGCACTTTTGAGATTGGGAGGTTCAGAGCTATTTGTTCACCATGATGAAGAAAAGCTTTTCAAAGCATGAGATTTTTTGGCAGTAACCAGCCATAGCATGATTGCTGTCATTTTCTAGGAAGATCAAATGACCAACATATTTATTTTGCCATAGGTGGATAGTCAGATTTGTTAACTCAAGGTTATACAATCCCTTTTCCTGTAAATAGTGTAATCACTGTGTATAAATACATATTTTATATCCCACATTTTAACTATTTATATTGTCTTCAATTCAACGAAAATTTAATGACTTCTTATTGGCATATGACAGTATGCCAATAAGAAGTCATTAAATTTTCGTTGAATTGAGTCCCTAACAAAAACATGTCTTTTCATTTCAGTTTATAGTTTAAGGGGAAAATAGCACGTATGTGATCAAGTGTTAAAAGACGGGTAAAAACAGGTCATGAGAACCCAGGTAACGTAGCTAATACATAAATCTGAAACAAACTAGAGTCTATAGGAAAAGAGAGTCTTGAAATACAGGCAGGTTTTCAACAAGAGGAGAGGGGAAGTGATTAGGTAGTGATATTCCAGATAAAGTAAAACCTGGGAAGCAAAGGCTCTGAGTTTGAAAACCACAGGGTGTATTGGAGAGGTCAGTAGTGCAGTTTGGCAGAGACGCATGGTACTTGTTAGAAAGCAAGATTAGAAAATATGACTGAAAGCATGAGCCAGGCTTAGGAAAAGATAGTTAATGATGAATAATAATGATGATGTTGATGTTGATGACAGCAGACCTTTGCTAACCAATCTCCGTATGCCCACCACTATTTAAGTACTTTACACATCCAAGCCCAATTATTCCTCATAACAACAGTAAACAAGTGGTACCATCAGGTTCCTTATTTTATAAATAAGGAAATTGAGAATCCTTTCAGGCTAAAGGATTTGCCTGGTAGTTATACAAGTAGTAACTGGCAGAGGTCAGTAAGGCCTGAAGAGTTTGGAATCTTTTATGAAGGGAAGATATCAGGTTGGATAGTAACACAGTTGTCCCTAGTAAGGAAACCTTACTACTTCCTTACTTCCTGCCCAACAGGAATTCCATGCTCATAGTCTTCTCATATTCTTCACGTGTTGTCCGTATTTCCAGAGGCACCATTACTTCTTTCCTTAACAATCCTCAGTAATCTTTTATAGGCTAGTGCTTATTCTGAGGAAAGCCTCAGAACTTCAGCCTGTACTGCTATACATCCCTCATCAGTGATCTTCTCTAGTACTTACTGTATTGTACAACTTAGCACTCAATTACATACTGAATTTTATCCTTGATTATTAGTTTATTTGTTCTAATTTTGCCTCTTGGCTCTAAGTCCAGATTCCAATTTGCTTTGAATATGTCTCCTGCTTCTAATACATCTTCCATGCTGTTCAACTTACAGTAAAGATTCTGGTGGAGTAACGTGATTAGTTGCTGAGTTAATTCTGGTCAAATAGACTTTGAAATGCCATTTTGGGGTGTTTGGAGGCATAGGAAAGCTGACTAGATGAAAACTGAGTTTCTCCCAAATCAATGCTGTTCACAGCCACTTATTATGAGATCTATACAATATCAAATTTAAAAATTGCATTATGTTATAAAGAGCCAGGTTTTTAGTTCTTTGTATACAAAGGAAAAAAAGAAATATTCAAAGTGCAGGTCTGGGGTCTGGGCCATACTAAGTAAATTGTTTAACTTGATTATGGTTACTGTGCTGCTTATTTTTTCTAATGGAACTGATCAGATTATTTTAGCATACTGTCAACATTGCCTTCATGATTAAATTAGATTAATAAAATAGTTCATGAAAACATTTATTTCACACAAGTGTGTTATTTTGTATTCTGGAAAGTTTACAACCAAAGTATTTACTTGTCAGTATGTGGTAGACAAAGAACTCAGCTGGCTCGATATTAAGTGACTTCCATTATTGCATGGCTGTTGGCTCATGTAAGACTAAACTAACATATGATTGTAAAAGTCCTCAAAAGAGCAATCAAGCATTTTGGCCAAAATCCACTCCTGGATGAGTACGAATTAATATCAAAGAGTGCACCAACAGACTGTTTTGACTGTCTACAAAATGGTAAACAAACATTTTGGCTAAATTCTGTCTTTTGATTATGACACAATAGAGCAATTTGTAAGAAACATTTGTATGAAGTGCTCTAATGGGGAATCATAGAGCAAAATTACCAAAGATAATGAGTGAGCCTTAGACTATATCTATGTTGTGCAAAAACAATATTTTGCCAGGAAATAAATATGTGCATATCATGGCAGGCAATTGTATTTTGCTTTCTGCATTAATAAAGATAACTAAATGACTGCAGAATCTCATTTTCACTTTATGCAGTGAAGACAGTACATTTAGCATTTAACCAGTTTAAATTGATTTATACAGTCAAAGTAAGCATTTCAGGATCAACACATATCTATGGGTCAGAATTATCTAGTTTATTCATCTCCATTAATCAAATTAGTCAGATGATTACCAAGTCTCCATTTCAATTTGTGGATTTGAGATCTGAATTATCTTGATTTGTTTGTGTAAGGTTTTAAAAGTTTAATTTCTATGCTATTAATGGAATTGAAAAGTGTTATTTTAGAAATAATAGGCTGCTCCATTAGTGTCTTTGTAGTCTGTCATATAAATATGTAAATAAATGTGCATAATGCATTTAGAAAAACAATTTTTCAAATATTAATGCACAACAGAATCTTCTGAGATTTTACAGTTTACTATGTAAATAACTAGTTGGATTTCACTTAAAATGTACAATATTTGCTTGATTTTGTTTCAGATTTGATTTCATGTGAGATGCCAGTAACTTCTAAAAGATTCTTTTTCATTACTGATTATTTAGGTCAAAATTTGTGTTATCCTTGATGCTTATCTATATTTGCCTATTGAAAAGCCTGGAAAATTTGTTCTATACATCTGAATGTGGTTTTAGAAATTGTTTATGTATAATTAAGTGGTTGAGAAAGTACACTTTCCTATAAACATGGTCCAAGACATTTTCTAGTAATAATAATAATTAATTGATTTCTTGCTTTATGTCAGACACTGGGATATACTTTAAATGTATTAATTCATTAAACTTTATCACAGCCAAATTGAGGGGGAAAATTATTACTATCTCTGATTTTCATCCTAGAAAACTGAGGCACAGATATTAAATGACTTTAACTCACAAAATTAAGAAATGATGGAGCTGCGGTTTTTATTCAACATGACTCCTATATGCTTATTATAAAGCATCACAATAATGAATTATTACTACAAATGATATTATCGAAGGGATAAGAGACCAAAGTACTCAAATATAAAAAATAAAAATGAAAAATTAAGCTCTTCATTGGAAACATTAAATTTTTCCAAAATTCTCTACGTGAGGAATTATTGGCTTCAGATAAAACTTTTGATTAAAAGCTTTAAAACTAAAGCACTGACAATATTTAATTGTCTACTAATGAATCAAGTTGGGTCTTCTGGGAAAGGAATAAACCTCTGGCTCCTGGCTTATTGAACTAGTATGATTGCTTATCTTTTTCTTGGCTATTTGGTATTTGTGTGTGTGTGTAATGTAAAGGACAGCCCCGTTTTAAATCCAGCAGCGTCATTCCCAAGTTGGAATAATTCAGTTACAGAAGCTTGCTACCTTTTAGGTTCCCAGGGGCAATGTTTGAGTTTCCATCCCGCCTTGCATGAGCAGAGAAGGATGGATGACTGAGGTCTGTCTTGGTTGAGTAACAGCCACTCAACCAGAGAAGAATTTTTAAAGGGGCCTGGAGGCCTATGCCTTGCAGTTTTCTTTTTGGTAGATTGTTTCTCACTAAAATTAAAGCAAAAAACTTCTGATAAGTTACTTTGCTTAATATTTTACTTCAATTTGCTACAAAAAAAGACAAGTCAGAAACAGACTGAAAAACTGATTACACATAGCACAAAAGATTCTCTACCTTCACTTTAAGCAAAAAAGTCTTTTCCTTGCCATTCATTCAGGTACTTTTCAATCATCCAGTTATTTTTCTGAATTTTAAGAGTTGTGAGAATCCTACTTCATAAATTCTCTCTTCACTTTTTATACAGATCACACAGCACTGCTGATTCTGGCCACTTTGGGGTGTCTATTACACACCTTCACAGCTTATATGGTGTCCTGGAACATTAGCTGTTTCAAAGAAAACTATTGATCTGATGCATTGAAGTTTAGTTTGGGGAAAAACTCTAGAATTCTTATGTTTTAAGGTAGAAGGTTTGGATTTTAACAGAGAAAACTGTTCAGATAAGTTCCCATTTTTTATACTGTTTTATAAATGATATTAATATCATATTGGCGTACCAAATTTGAGACCAGATTTTTATGCCTGGAGCTATTTTTATTGTATTTAATATTGAGAAATTTCATTCCTGTACAAAGTACTGAACTTGTTTTAGAAAGAAAAGCTTGCAGAGTAAGGAAGAAAAATCACTATATGAGTACGGAGAAAATAGGATTTTAATCTCAGTCTTACTATTAAGTGGGGGATAATCACCCAAGATCTCAGAGACTTTCCTCATCTGTAAAATGAAGGTTGTGCATAAATTATCTGTAACTTTTAAAACTCTGTGATTATTAATCGTTCACATGGATGTTGAAAATATGTAAGATTTAGTGTGTATTAAAGTTATGAAAACTATATTTTACACAAAACCTTACACCACTTAATATATAGATATTATGTATGAATATGCGTCATGATTTTGATGTGTACCTCTTAATTATACAACCGTGAAACCTTTAAATCCATAGATATAATTTTTCAATTTGAATCCTATTTTTTCAAGGAATTTTGGGACTTGGTTGCAAAGGTGGTGACCTTTTGTATGCATTTACTCTGGAATAAATTCTTATAATGAGTTACAAATACTTCCAAAACCTAATGCTATATGGCCAGAGCTCTGGGCAAACCTCAGCCATTCTATTGTGAAAAGTGATTCTCTAATCTAACGGCAACAAAAAATTCTGAGATAAATACAATGTCAGTTCCACTTCATGACGTGCAGGTGTATCACTGGTGTTTAGCTGGGGAGAGGAGGATGAAAAAAGAATGGAACAGATTTGTGCCAACAGACTTCACAGTTTTGCAGTAATTAGCAAGCTGTGCAGGTGTCTATTTTAAAAAAAACTACAAAAAATCTTGGTTTCTCTTTTGAATATTGTTTCAGTTTCACAAGTTCTGTGCCTCAAGGGGCAAAAGAAAATGACTCCAGGATTAAATACCACAGTGGTTTATTCCCAATAAGAAATTTAACAGTGTTCTCTTTTGTGAATTTATTACTTGTGTTATTATTACAATCACTACTAAAGATTATGGTTTAATCATTATGGAAGACCATGGACAAGATCATATGTTTCTTGGAGAAAGGAAGGTCCAATATTAGAGAGATCCTTAAGCAAACAGTTCTTTGGTTTTTCAGAAGTTATTTCTTCCAGGGAGTGCCTGATGCAGATTTCTTCTTCATAACATTTTAGGAACACCAAAGTTGTAACAAGGTGCCCAGGGCTCTACTGTCTACTCATTCTTAAGTAGAGAAATTAATTGCAGGTAAACATAGCCACAGAGTGACATTTTTTCCAGCTTCTCCATCTGCTCTTTTTTTGACACCCCTGCCATTAACTGTCATTTTCCTTTAAATATATGGTGAATCTGAAAGGCCAGCTCTACATCACATCATTTCATATTAGGGGCAGTTCCTTTGAGTTGAGCACTGTTTAGGTGTCAGAAAGAAGTCCCTGACCTCTCTGGAGCCACATTGCCACGGGGTCTTAATTAGCACTGACTCCAGCCATTACTGAAGAGAGCACAAAGGAGAACACATCATTTTTCTACTAAGGAAGTTAGTGTCTGACCTAATAACTTGTCCAGACTCGCAGGACACTGTAACCATACAGTAACAATGGGCATTATTCTGCTGCTTCTGCCTCATGTGAAGCATAGAATGAGGCACAGAATGAGAAGAAATTATGGTTACTTTCCAAGGAACATTTTAGAGTTTCCTCTCTTTTTGATTAGGGGTGAAGCCGTGATTGCCTTTAAGGAAAAAAAAAACAACAAGAACAACATTAGGGGTGGCATACATGAAGATTTTCTCAAATATGTGTACTTAAAATTATTTTAAATCATTCCATGTGTGTGTATTTGTTGATTTATAAAATAATATTTAAACAGATTTTCAACTGCAAGAACAATTTTTAAAAGTGAAATAACCTATTTTGACATTAAAAATCCTTACTTGATTTCAAATGGGAAACAGAGTGAAATCTTCCATGCAAATTCATATCTCTACAAAGTAGACTAATTTTAGGAAACACATGGATTTGCTTTTGCCCTTCTATAATTCCAGCACATGAATGTAGGGGTGTATATTGCCTACTAAAAATGATTTCACTTTACCCACCGTTTCTAACATCAGAAGCTATAAAACAGTTTAATTCGTATAATTGCCATCATTTACTAATTTAAACAAGGAATCATGTAAAAAGACCATTAAAAAGAGGTTGGCCTGTAGTTTCATTCTGTTGCTTTTTCTTTTTCATGTTTTTTCTATTTCCTTTCTTTTTTTTAAACACTAATCTTGGTGGAAAGATTATCATGATTGAAGAATCAACTGCACACTCAAATCAAAACAATAATTAAGGAGACACATACAGGTGATTCTTATGAGTACATAAGACTAGTTTGAGTAGGAAAGCTCTTTAAAAGTCAGTGTTGAAGTAATTAATGCACTCCACTTAAAATTGATCTTCCACTATAAGAAAACCTGACCTTGATGCCCACTGGCCCCTTCCTTTCTGAGTCATAAACCCAACAAGCATTTTAAGTATTTTATCTTAACAGAACTTTTTTTTTTGATGATGTGTCCATTACTTCTGTTAAAAGGAGAACATTTCAAAGGTTTATGGCTCAGCTATAAATATGTACATGGCAATGAAGTTGACATGAAAGACCCAAATTTAAGTAACTTCTTTTATTAATTTTAATAACTTTTTTGAGGTGGAAATACTTTTGCACCGCTCTAGCTGGAAGGTTAAAGTGTTCTGCAGTGATATTAAGATGAATGCAGATATTTTCAAATTTTCAGCTGAAAACAGACAAAGAGATTTTTGTTTTCGCTCTTGAAGCAGGTTTTCTGTCAGATTTTGTTCTCAGAAGAGGTTCTCATACATTTCATGTATGAGAAGAGGTTCACACATACAGAAGCCAGGAAAATGTGCTTTGGAAAGTTCTCTTTCATGTATGACCACAGATTTTGTCTGCTCTGTGGCAACACATCCTCCCTGTTGTTAAGTTACACATTTTGGCTTTTAGAGAATATGAACACTACTAGAATCAGAACAATGAGCTGCCACTTCTCTATACACTCCAGATGATAAAACCAAACTGGAAATGCATTCTATATGGGAGATTGTAATTGATTCCTATCTTTAGCTTCAACATTCTCCATTTGTTTTTTATAACCAAATTTCTAGTTTAACATAAGTACAAAACTATCTACTAAAAAAAAAGTTAAGTGTAGATTTGTAGTTTTATTAAAAGGCAGTCTTTTAAATATATCTTATGTGACTATATAACCAGCAAAGCATCCTATCAAACATCTTTAATTCTAGTTAAAATGGATAGAGATGGAGAAGGCGGCCTGCCTGTCATTCTGTGTGTGTGTGTGTATACAAATCAAGCCTCTCCCCAGTTGAAGCCCATCTCAATAGACATTTTCACAATCAAGTTGTCTCTGAGCCAGCTGTCAGCCTGCAAGGAGAGACTCAAGTACAAAGTACTGGCTTCCTCCAGGAGAATTCATATAAGCAGCCTTTTCAAGTCCCAGGGAAAATGGAAGACAAGATGCAACCCCCCGCTGTTTCATTCCTTCTTCACTGTAATTACATCTGATAACAGAAGAACAAATGATTAAATAAAAATCAGTGAAAGTCTGGGTTTAGGGAGTAAGGACTTCCTTTCATTTGACAATATAGGAAAATGTAAAATAGTAACTACAGAAAGTAAGAGCCATATTAATTCTTTTGTTCTTTGGTTGGTTGTTTTGAGACAGGGTCTCACTCTGTAGCCTAAGCCGGAGTGCAGTGGCATAAACATGGCTGACTCACTGCAGCGTCAACCTTCAGGGCTCCTGCCTAAGCCTCCTGAATAGCTTGCACCATAGGCACACATCATGCCTGGCTAATTATTTTTATTTTTTGTAGAGATGGGGTCTCACTGTGTTGTCCAGGCTGAAGCCATGTAAATTTTAAGCCTTCTTGATCTTCATGACAAAAATGATCCTGGTCTTTACATGAAGGACTAGTCACTGTCTTCCAAGTTGCCCCAGCTTATTGAATCTTCTCATGATTTTTAGTTGAAGGCTTATTGTTCAATTTTCATGGAATATACAGTAAGGGCTATTCTAAGTACCATTGTAAAACCTGTTGAACCAAGTTTCATCACAAATACTGAAACCTTTAGAAAATGAGGGATTCAAAGGATTAGACTGTGGAAGGCCAAAAGTCTTAGAAAGTTTTGCATGGTAGTTTAAAGCAGGAGAGAAATATTAATTCATGGAAAGGATATTTGGGAATGGTTGTGGGAATTGCCAAAGTCTGCAAGCCTAAATTTTAAGGTAGGGTAGGCAAAAACATCATCTGACTTGAATGGACAGTTTATACTGGGAAATAATGAAAATGATTTTGAAATGTAGAAATTTATAAAAATTACATGACTTTACACAACTTAGATAAGATAGCTGACTATTGGACACATAGTATATTTATAGAAATTGTATATTTATAAATATACTATTGTATATTTATTTTAGAATAGAGAAGATATAGCTGATTTCTATACACTGTATAGAGATAAGTAGATGGATAGATAGATACTAACACCTAATATGAATTGCAGTTCTTTTCACTATAACTTCAAGGAAGTAAATTTTCTAGAAAACTCATTAGCATAATTATAAAATCTATATTTTGATTCTTTATTATAGATATAAATCATCTGTTAAGAATCAAGGCTTATCTTTGGGGCTTTTAAATGTATGCCAAGATTTGTCTCATATTTTTACTCCCATGACCGCCACACTTGCAGCTGGGCTTGGGGTGGTGAAGATGAGCAAGAGCATGGTTAAACAAATATACCATAATACTTCAGTGGTTGAGTGCTGCCTGGAAGAACTGGAACCAACTGTAATCGTCTAACCACACCACCCTGGAGAGTTTGAAAACAAGACCCTGGGTAGGTCTGAAAACTTGAAGTGTCCAATTTCTTATTTGTAACTTTTTTTTTTTAAACAGTTATTGCCACTTCTCCTGATAATCTTTCTGTAACTAAGGAAAAGACAGTTTCACCACGCTGTGAAGCATTATAAATATAGAGGGTTTTTTTCCTTAATTTTCTGAATTCACAACCTGCCCATTTTTTTCATACGATTCCCTGCACAGATTCACTGAATGATTTCTAGCAAAGGCTAACATGTCCCAAGTATCGGTAATATGTGCTTGTTACAACACAGGAAGAAAAGAGTGAGTCTCCTTTAATGTAAAGTAGCCATATCCAGAACTGTTTGATGAGGTGGCAACCAGAAACCGCTCATGACCACAGCATCTCCACCATGGAGGCAGGCACCATGAGATCAGCCAGGCCTGCTATTTTGTCTTATATTCAATCCATCTGTGTCTTGTGAATGTGGCTTGTTCTAGGAGCAGTATAGGTGGTTTTGCATACTTTGCTCAGGTTTAGAAATGAAAAACTCACTCTGTTGGGCCTAACACATGAATTTGGAAATGACTTTTTCCAGAAACAGTGTTATGATTTCTTATGAATATTATTGACTTTGTTGATAAACCAGTATTTTTAGAAAAGCGCTGATAAACCCAGAAAGAGATTTCATTTATATAACCATAAGATGGTATCATAAACAACCCAGAGTCTGGAAACGCAGAGTGAATCCAAAGCTCCTGTTCTACACTGAAGCCTCTGTACCGGTTTTTCAATAATATTATAGGATAAAAATAGCCAATGAGCAACTCTCACTGTGTACGTCATAATCTGTGTTTGTTACTGGGTTTGAGTAGTATATTTTCTCAAAACTACAGATTAGTTTTAAGAAACATCTACTTTTAAACAATATTTAGTCAGCCCTTTTACTTGCTTTAATCA
>JAZHEH010000225.1:2735000-2795000 GCA_036589455.1 Ateles fusciceps
AAAATGTGCCTTTGAGTTAGAAAATATGACTTTACAAACTTTGGAGTTAAACCGAATGGTTACAGAGTGCATTGTTGTGTATACACAGAGGGCTTTTGCAGTACTTTGGATTCAAGATTATCAGCTTTAGGCTTCAGAATTATTTTTATACCATAGGGACAGTCACTTTCAAATAGTTGTTGGTTTGAGAGTCAATAATGTTTTCCAAAAGAAATATAAGAATGAGAAAATATTCCCTACTAACTTATTTCTGCTTTCATATTGGAATGTAAATGCCCTTATTCTGTAAGAGAAAATAATTAGAAATTTTTTATAACTAAAGTACTTATTTAGATTTGAAGTCCTAGTCCAAAGAGCAGGGCCAAAAATGTCTTTTGTATCCTTTAGTGGCTCTGAGACCAAAAAGTGTGATATTTTCTATGATAGCCCATTTTTCACTAATTCCTGTCAGCACACTTGAGCTGTCAACCAACAGTAAGCAATATCCATTTAGCAGGAAAGACGCAAATTTACTCTAAAATATTTATGAGCAAGGGAAATTCCTCTGTCTAGTACTGAAATAAAAATCCAGCCTTTTCTTTTGGAAGAATATAAATCAATTTGTGTGTGTGTGTGTGTGTGTGTGTGTGTGTGTGTGTGTGTGGTAGGATGGAGAGAGGAGGGGAAGGTGATATACGTAGCGGTTCTTTTCACATTTGAAAATTAGTGTTAACATTTTTTAAAGGTAAAATAGCCAGGACTTTAATATTTATCCTTGTAAACTGCATTTATGTAATTAAGATAAGTAACTACTCTCTTTGACAATATTTATTTAGACTAATTATTCTTAATTAGACTCTAAATAGGTCTTTTTATTGTACAGTATGAATCATGAATTAGAGGTGACCTCCTAAGAGTAGTGGAGAACAGCGTAGTCAATGTTACCAAAATGTTTGGTGTTTGTGTCTATCCTCAGCTGAATTACTTCTAAAAACATTTAAAGTAGCTCTGATTATTGCACACTCATTTTTGTTCTTTTTAGTCTTAGAAACACTTGATTTAATGTAAGCCACAAATTTTAAACCTGAGGTCAATATAAATAGGGCAAATAAACAAGAAACCCGCAAATACACATTCAACATCATTAGGAATATTTTTGCCTTATTATGTGACATTTAGTTTTAAATTAAAACCCATTTTGACAATACATCAATGAAAAGATAGTAAGCGTATGTTATTTGCATGAAGAAATAAATGATGCTAAATATTTTATAGTCACATTATAATTATACAAATGTGATCTGCCTCAGAGTTTGAAATACTCCTGCAGTAACATTTGATTATAATTCAGACTTAGAATTTTTGCCTTAAGTCCAGCAGTCTTTTTAATGTCTGAGAAAATACACCTCAAAATGAAACAAGGAACCTGAGATGGTTTCCTTTTGATGTTTCCAAAACATTAGGAAATATTCAAATGCCTTATTCCTGCCATAATAAAATATTATTTTATGAAAGGAAGGCCGTATCTTTGTTAAGTCATGATTGATTTCACATAAGGTAATTTGTGAAGTTATGACACTAATGGAAGCAATGTGAGGAAAACAGTCAAGGCTTTTCCACCGCAGAGTTGAGTGCAACACAATGTCCAAAATTTAGTTTTTCAAAAATCAATCGTACTTTTAATTTTTAATTTAAAAACTATATAAGACAATGTATATTTAGTGACTTTGTGATTTCTAGTAACAGAGGAATTTGAATAGTGAAATAATCATTGAATATTTTGAAAGATAGAAGGCATAAGCTATTACGGAATCACGGCGTTTTTTGGTGAGTACCATAAATATCCAAAAAAGAAATACTTCCATTTAAAACAAATTGCTATTCTTGACTCAGAAGACAAATCTATATCCTGAAGAAAAGAGAAAAATACACATATATGATCATTTTCACTGGCTTTTCAAACATTGCCTTTAAAAAGGAAACCTGAGTTTGCAGAATTTGTCCTGCCCCTGGAAAAGCACTCCAACAGGGTGGAAACTTCCCCAAGTGTAGTTTAACATAGAAGAGAGAAATTGATTAATTATGTTTGTTGATTTGGGGTTACCTTTAAATATTTATTTATTTAACCAATCCACTGGAAGGTTTAAAGTCGGATTAAGTGAGGTGAGAGGTCATGGCGAAATTCCACAGCTGCATTTGTGGAGAACGGTCCTCCTCCTGTAGCCTGAGCCCTGGAAAGTGAACTGTTGCTGTGTTGTTCACTCACTCAGTCCGATCGAAGCACAGCTCAATAGCATTAAACTAGCCCCCGTTTGAGAGATTTGTCTTACAAAACCCTGAAAACTGCTCTGAACATGCATACATTGATTTTGTTGCTGGAATCTCCTGAGCTTTGATGAAAAGGCAGCCTCCACATTCAGGTGAAAGGGGTTTTCCTCTTCAATATTAAAAAGAGAAGATTAAGGATTTCTGTTCTACTAAGGCTGAACTAATCAGTGGCATACAAGGGTAAGAAAGTAGGCCTCATGCCTAATGCTGCTGATTTTCTGTGGTTGAACAAGAAGTTGAAAATCCCTCATGTGACCTTCTATGTGCTGTAGCTTACTGTTATTCCATTTTGCACAGTTAATCAAATGGCATATGGCGCATGACCAAATTTGTTTCCATATTTTCCAGAAGATAGTGATTGACTTTAGTAAGGGATACTTGCTTTAGCTATAATATTAAAAATGAAGTTGTTGTAAAGGAGAAAGGAAAAATGCATCTAAAAGAAATCAGATCTAAAGGACTACCTAATTTAGTATGCACTAAAGATATATAGCTATTTTGAATTTTTGATATGAAGTTTAAATCTATTACATTTACTTCCATTTAGGTAGAAAATAATGATTTTCACAATTTCTGGCTTTTCTCTACAGAACAAGAATCATCAGAGAGCTTAGCAGAGAACACTTGGCATTTGTCCTTGGTGTGAATGACACTTAGGCTTTTTTTTTTTTTTTGTAGTCAAAGATTACATGCAACTTTACTATTTTTTTATAAGCATCAGAGGATTATGGTGTCCTTAGATAGTGTGCACACATCATGTCTCAGCAGGGAATTCCAGAATGAAATGAATGCACCTCTTCTACAAGAAGAACAATTTTACACCCTGTAGCACTAATTCCTGTAATTATTTTTGTCCATCTTAGCCATGATTTGGGTAACGTGATATGAAACCTTTCTGAAATTATGGTGTAAGTATGCCTTTAGGGGAAAAAAGGTTTAAATAAACTAGCCATGCTGTGAGATTTCATATATTGTAAGATATCTGAAATGTAACAAATTTATCTAGAATCAAGTCTTATCAACCATGTCTTTGATCTATTGTAAAAAAAATACAATAATGATCCTGAAACAAACACTACAAAAGCAGATCAAGCTAGATAAGAGAATTTCAGAAATTAGATAACCTTCATTTCCAATCCTTTATAGGAATCACTGCGTTTGCCTTTTAGGCATGTGTTGCCTGCACTTTCTCATGACTCACTCAGCATGGTTCATCATCTTCAAGCAGATCTCCCTTTCTATCACTGTTAAATTACGACATCCCGCTCAAATAACACGTAGTGTGATCATCCAAAAGACAAGATTCCTAGCTCCAGACCATTTGATGTCTTATGTTATTAAGATGATAACGAGTAAACACAGGGAAAGGATGAGATGGCTATATGAAATTCTTGAGATGTGACCAGTGAACTATGGGTGTAGACACAGTATCATCCTTACTAAAGTAGTCAGCATTCTCCAAAGCCTGCTTAGAGAATGGTATGTTAAATTCTTTTTGGTTATAGATAAAATGGGATTAATGACACAGAAAAAAATATATCTTAGAGAGTAATTTTTTTAGGAGGTGTAAATCTGGCTGAGGTGATGATGATTTATTTTATGGGACAGAGCCAATACATTAGTTAGGTCCACTGAACAGGTATTTTTAGGTAGTTCTGTACTTTCATTTTAATGAAAAGTTTACAACTTTCAAGAGATTTAAAAAACTAAACTTTAAATTATTTTTGTAACATGGATTTATAGCTTGAATCTAAATATATGTTTTTTTCTATAGTCATTTTCAAGTGTCCCCAAGAGTTCTTAAAAAGAGTTTAGGTACTGGAGTAAAATCCACACTGTTTTTGATTTTTTTTGGGGGGGGCCTTGCAAGCCAATTCATAAAGATGCCTTTTTCACCTCTTTGATGTGATAAGGAAGTGTTAAATTAAAGTGAATCCCCTATTTGAGGCACCTTGGGACTGAATAGTGCTTAAGCCAATTGTTACTACTCCTGAGTGTTTAGACTGGGAACCACACATCTCTCTCTGCAGATCAGAGAGGCCTGTGACTGGCATGCTTTGCCACTTGCTATCACTTAATTAGCATCATCATCTGATTTCTAGTAGGAAATAATGGCATCATACACTTCTTAGTAAACGTAATCATCACAATATATTCCAGATTCTGTTACACCAATATGATGTGATTAAACTAATCTTGTAGGAGGGGTTTCTTTTATCTGAACGTTTGAATCTGTGATTTATTTTACTTCCATTCACTGCAAATTGTTCTTACAAGTTCAGAGCAAATCTAAAAACACAAGTGGTACAGCAGAACCACCAAAGACTTGGTGCACAGAGAAAAACTAAAGGCTAACCTTTAAATTACTGAAAAAATCTTTTGTATCCATAATGGATATAAGGAATGAATGAAGATTAACAGTAAATGAAAAGATGATTAAAAACAGATTCTGAACAAGCAGAATTAGATTGGCAGTTCTCTCTCTCCTACCAGGAATTACATGTCAGTAAATGAGTAGGGGTTTCTGTTTGGGATAGCTTTTTCTTGTACAGACAGCTCTGTACGGTGAAGAATATGAGGATAAGACCATTGGACTGTGAGAGATGTAGTATAGGCTGGGGGCATTATCATCTTAAACCAAAAAGCAACACCAATAGTTTTGAATTCCTGAAAAAGAGTAACACTGCCACACATATTACAATTAGGGCTGTTGGAGACAGCTCTGTTAAGATGCCATTCCCTATGGAGATCATTCAGTTTTGTTCTTCTGGTATAATGCTAGAAACTGTAGTTAAAGATTTACAATCAATGCCTCCTTCTGCATCCAGAGTTCTTTTTTAGTGGCAATAAAGACACAACAAATGGGTGGTTAGTAATGATTTTGAATACATGGATAAATCTTATCTATGCATGTTTTTAGTTATTCATCCATATTATATAATCGTTTAATTTTCTGTGTTTTATTCTTCATGTAAACCCTGATAAAAATAAATTATAAAATGTAATAACTGGCAGATTATCAAAACAATACAACATAGCCTTGTGTGGTTGCCTTGCAATATTGTTTACTAAATACGGCCTTAAACACACATATATAGTATTTCCAATAGGAAATATAATTATTGTCTTTAAAAAATTCCATAAACTGTTATTTTTAGCTACCATTGATTATGATATAACCAGTATATGCAAGGTAGTTCTCTTGTTAGTCAATAGAAGCCAATAAAGCTTTTACTAGTCAATTGTTCAAAGATTTCATTTGTTTACACAGTTTTAAAATGTGCCATATCGAAACCACTTGCTTTGAAAAATAGCCCATGTTTTTCTAATAGTCACCCAAATAATCTATCTAAACATTCTTCCTTCCGTAATGCTAAAAGGAAAATAAAAGTGTAAGATTGACTTACCTTTTCCTATATCTTTTAATTCTGTTTAAATTTCTATCCTTTCTTTGTGTTGTTTTGCGCATTCCTACATCTTGCAGTATTGTACACTGCGAAGACCTAGTAAGCGAGTTAAAGGCTGATGACGCTAACGAATCCCAGCGCAAATGACTGAATCGATAGGAAACCAGCCACTGCTGTTTAAGTATATCGATAAATGTACCTTTATTTTCTCTTGAATGGATAAGTGTCGCAGTTAAGAGTCCTATGGATCTCTTAATTGAAAGTTAATTTTAAATCAATAAAGTGAGTCATTTAAATATTGATTGGCCCTTTCTACACGAATTGTTAGCTGATTTTTTTGCAACAACTTTGTTTAAATGCAATCAATAGCCCACAGTCATTGTGTTCTATAAAAAATTGACAGATGTTCCCAAAATGCCTGCTAGACATATTCTTATCTGTTTACATATTCAGCAAAGATATTTCAGTCCTTTTTGCACTTACCTATATGGTTAGAGGTCCAGTAATCTTTCTTTCTCTCTTTCTCTCTCTCTCTGATACATACACACACACACACACACACACACACACACACACACACACATACACACACACACCGAACATCTTATTTCCCTTTAATACTAGAATTGTTCTGTTCTGCTACATTCAGCTTCTTATCAAGTGCACCTCAATCTTTCATTTACATCTCTAAAGGTTTGAAATGAAAAGACCATCTGGATATCATACCCATATCACTCAAACATCTCTGTGACTGCAATTTGAAAAAGAAAGCAGTGTTATATACCCACAAAAATTTAAAGACATTTGGGATATAGTCTTTGGTTCTTTTATGTCATAATACATTGGCAATACTGCTTCAATAACTATTGTCTTCTAATGAAATAGGACATTTTTGCATGGGTGAACGTGGTTATCAAGCACAAGGCTAGCAAATACTTTTCATTGGTATAGCTTCCCTTAGATATCATCTCTTCAGCATAACAGCACATAGCCATGTTTTCTTTCCTTCCAGTTTGACAAAGAGAGCAGCCAAGTTAAAAGAATACAAATTGCTTTACACGAAATTCATTGTGGTTAACCTAATAAAGCAAACGAAAATACTTGTAGCTTTCACCATATCAGCAAATACAAATATTTTATTCATGGCTTCCTATGAACCACTCAAAATTCCCTGAGAACTGGTCTAAAACTGTAGAACCATAATCAGTACCCCTTCCCCTAAAAGGGTTAATTTTGAATAGAACTTCTAATGACTGTCTAATACATTTATGAGGCCACTAATTGAAGGTGCTAGGCTTTGATTTCCCTTCTGAAATTTCCATGTGTAAAAATAGCATTAATAAAAGCTCTTTTGGATTGGGTAGGGAAATCAAAGTAGTAAGTTAAAATTAAAATGTATAAATAATAGAATTTTACAGTAACTCTATTTGTGTGATTAGTGATATTTGATAATTTAAAATAACCCAGAGTTAACTTATGGTCCTACATTGATTGCTATTTGACCAAAAAGTAAAAATATAGCATAATTGTATTTTTATTTCGAAGGCCCAGTCAAAAATGCAAGTCCTGTCCTTAAACTTATATCAATAAAAATGATAAAATTGAATATAGCAACTTTTCACCCTTCCCCCATTTTTTGAAGATTAAAAAATATCAACCTAAAGTGTAAATATTTGAGAATTGCCAAGTTAAGAGCCTAAGCTTGGATGCCACATAATTTTAGCATTCGTTATTCTTATAAACTCTTTTAACTGTTCTGCAAATTCATTCTTCTTTAATCTTACATTATTGTCCTCTTAAAATAACATCTCAGAACTTATTCCATTTCATTTTGGCATTAGGAAAGCTATATCAAAAGGGAAGCTTTCAAAGAAATGGCGGGGTATCATTAGTTCATATGCATACGAGTTCAGCATGTGAAGATGCTGTGTCTAGGATCAGCCTTAAGATGTGACTGATAGATCTTATTTGTCTGATAGAGCTGGCCAGGGAAATAGAGCTACAGCTGGTTACTTCATTAGGTCCTCTCATTGATTGAACCCTGCTGAAGTGATGCAGCAGGCTCCTCAGATAACTGCTGGTAATAGAACAAAATGAATTCTTATCACAGAGATTGGAAAGGCCATTAACCCTGGCCTCCAATGCTTTTCAGAGGTCACAGACAGGAAGCCAAGCAGTGACTGGGAAAACTGTTTTCTGTCTAACTACAGGTCACGTTAGAAGGGTGTGTGTGACTTTTTTACCCTTCGGCTTCTGTATGGATGAAACCGTTATACTGGCAGATGTTAATAATCAGCTGTAAATAAATATTGGAACCAGAAGAAGAAAAATGAGAAAGCACAGGAATTTATTTCAATAAACATTTAATAAAAGAACAATTGTTGCAGGTATATTTACTGCCAGTTCTGTTGTAGTTTTAAAACTAATACTTTTTTTCATATAAATTGAAACGAGAAATACATAGAGGCACTTTAAAAAGGAAATTTAATATAGGTCTCTATAAAGATGTTTCCTTCCTTCCTTTCTGTCCTTCAGAGATGGCGATTATAATTGCTCATGGCTGCCTCGCATCCCCTCCTTGCTAAAAAGCCACCACCAGGCCATCTCTGAATGAGTGCGATGCTGTGCTTGCTCTGCTTGACTTTCACCTGGTGGGAAGGAGTATATATCTAAAGAGCAGTCCTATAATTTACATTTAACGCAACCTTTCAATTGACCAAGAGCCCACAAGCTAAGCCCTCATCTCAGAGCTGAGGACTTTCTCACATTTGTCAGTCTCTGCCACTCCAGGATTAGCCAAAAGGACCCATCCATTTAAAGGCAGAGCCCCACATGACAGTTTTTCTGCCTCTGTGAGGAGAGGAATCCTTAGAGGAGCTGCTGATATTTTTACATGTTTAGCCTGAGACAGAAAACTTTTAAAATTAAGAAATCTTCACAAAGGATGCACCTCATAGAAAGAAAAGGAGCAATTTCTTTTTATAACTAATGTGCATTATTTGACTGTCCATATGTGTACAAGGATGTACTACAGACTATTTTTAACCATATGTTGGTGGCTTCTATACTTATGACTGTGATTTAATTTCAGTGTCTGTGGTTGTTTGGTATTCTCTGTTAGAGCCAATCTTTTACTAGGAGTTAGTTTATTTAAATGTAATTGGGTTCTGTGGATGGAGAAAAAAAACCTACTGATTTTATGTCTTTGGAGACCCACCCAGACATTTGGTTTGGCCTTCCATACATAAATAATAACAAGAAGGTGTATGCTGTCATTGCCCTACTTCAAACACCAAAAGTGGTTTGGCAGGAAAGAAACTAAAACAGATTACTCTGGATAAACATACAATCAGATTCTTCTATGCATTAGGTTATACATATGTATACCAAGATATAGATTGTATTTTGGATCCCTTGTAGATTATAAGAAACAGAAAACTCCATCAAGATTAAGAACACACCTATCTCAACTACTTTAAAATAGTTTAATGTTCTGAGTTAATTATTTTTAGCTTGAGCTTGTATTTAATTGAGCCAATATTAAGTTAATCATGTTTACAGTTGCATTAAGTAAAAAACATCTAGGGCATCAACTTCTAAATGGAAGATCAGTTGTATTGTATGTTTGTATGTTGCTTTTCAGTATAAAACTTTTCATTGATTTACTTCGTGAGTTAATAAATATGCTTTAAAAATCTAATTAAGTAAATGCTTTTGCTTATCTCATTTATCAAGAATTTTAAATTCTGTTGCAGATGTTTCAGGGAATGACACAGAGGCCTGGAATTTCAGCTTGTGATACCTGGGGTGAAACTCATGAAACTTTTAGACTTGTAATTAGTTGAGGTGTGCACTCTGAACCTTAGCAGAGGAACTCTGAGTTCTGTACATATTGTCTAATGAAGAACAGGCATGATTTCTTTTAGTTGGCTTTCGGTACAAAAATATTTGATAAACTCAGGTTTTTAATTTCTCATATAGTCAGTAGCATTAAGTATTATTAAGCCAAATTTAAGAAACAGAAAAAATACTTTTCAGAAAATGAATATTGATATTTTTACTTTTTATCCATGTTAATATCATAAATATTTATTTCACATGTACACTCAAAAATCTGTAATATTTTAAGCATTTATCTCCATGTTTTAACTTCAATGAGTTAAAGAAAGAAAAGAGTTATATTTTTAGGTTCCATAAAGATTATAAGAAAAACTGGATTTATGGTACACAGTGAATAAGTTTTTCTGTCTAACATGTAATTTATAATTGTAAATTATAAATTATAAATTTACAATTTGTTGTGTAGTAGATTTTTAAAAAAGTTTATTTGATGGCATTCAACTACATTAATTTTCTCAAGAGTCAATTAAGTTTTATTAACATATTTGCTAATGATAACTATTATGAATGTTTAAGATAGTGGTGGCAGCTGTGGGGCAAGAATTATGTATTATCCTGATTTTGCTAAACTTTTCTAAAGGCACCTTTTTCCTCAGTACAGTCTCATAAGAATTTTTTTTTTAAATTGAGGATATTCACAAGTTTATTATAAGAAGAAAAGAACTTTACAAAAGTTAGTGAGCCAAATATATCATCATCTTTCATTGTTTTCGTATTTCTGTTAGGTATTTAGGTGACAAAATTTGTGCTTGAGATTTTTGGAGAATTAAAAATGATATCTGGAAATCCACTTTGTTTAAAAACTAAGCTGAAAGATTAAAATCTCTTCTTCCTTTAAGTTTGGTTTTCAAATCAAAATTTTTCCTACTTTTTGAAGAATACATATTACATTTTATGAAGTTGCTTTCCATACTGGAACTTGTATATCTTTTTGAAAATACTTTTTGTCTAGAACTGAAATTTTCAAGACTATGCTGGAAACTAGCCATAATACAGAAACAATGGATGTTCTCTGGTAATCTACATGCTCTAAATGACATTTTTCTGTTGTTATTCATTCTATATTTAATATTCTGCATTCTGTGTAAGCGTTAAGTGTTTGGAGAAGCCCATTAGCACTTCTAGACTCCTAGGATAACATTTCTTGACAGTATGTAAACATATGATTCCAAAACATTTGGTTATTTCAGTTTAAAAAATTAGCTTCTTTTTGGCCTTTTTTTCTTTTAAAGAGGAGTTCTTTTTGCTTTTATATTAATGATCAGCTAATTTGCCTTCATGTAGACAGGTCCATGTAGTTTGACAATAACTTTCATCATGCTATTCTTCTATAACATTGTCATTTTTTTATTTAAAATATTTTTTAGAGACAGGATCTCACACTGTCAGTCAGGCTGGAGTGCAGTGGTACAATCATGGCTCACTGCAGCCTTGAACTCCTGGGCACAGGTGATCCTCTCACCTCAGCCTCCTGAGTACCTGGGATTACAAGTGCATACAACCCTGCCCTGTCAACATTTTCATTAATAATTATTAGAAACAAAAAAGAAGCGAAAACATTGTGACTGTTCCAATTAGATGACTTAATCCTTGATTTTCTGGTAAATGAAAAAGTTTTACATCAACGTGATAAAAAAGAATGAAGATTACATTTCTTGGAGTTATGCAACATCCACAAAAGAGCTTATCTAGGCTATTTTTGCACAGCTTATTAACCTGAGATCCATGGACCCAGGAATTCCATGGCTTCTTTTAATTGTGTACAAAATTATTTATATGTACAGTTTCATAAAAAGAAGGTCTATAACTTCCACTAGATTACTAATATTTTCAAACAACAAGTCCTGTTCTTTACAAATGCTGAAAGAAAATTAGAAACAGATAGTTTGATATATACCTAAATTACATTTAGAAAGATGGAGCCACTCTCTTTGGCACTGCTGTATTTAATGCCATCCCTGAAACCCCACTCCATTAATCTGACCATGCATTCACATGGGGGACTTGTGCCTCTCTAGCCTCCTGGCTGCACGGACAAACCTCCTTTCCCCTAGTACAAACTCCTGACTTCAGAGCTTCTAAGGCCATCATATTTTTGAAGAAACCATCTTAGGAAGATGGTCTCTAAATCAAATTGACAGTAGTAGTATCCAGAGTCACCTTTGTGCTTCTGTTCTTTGAGGTTTCAGCTTTAAGCACTCAGTCAAAAACAAATGCACTTCAGTGATTTAGAATAGCCGGTAATGGAGAAAGAAGCTAGGAAATGATGTATCTAGTACCCTTCAAGGAAAGGGGAAAAACATAGAGTTAAGCATAAAGCAGAGTAATATGAAATAAGAATGAATAAGGTTTTAAGAGGTAGGTCTAGCAAGAGAGTAAGGGAAATTATTTGCAGTATGGTTAGAATGTGGAGGAGTTACTCAGAAGATTTGAGGTAATGAATATGCACATACTTTGAAAAGTATTAAGGCTTATGCAAATATAAAGGACCAGAAGGCTAATAATGTGAAAGGGAATATGAGAAAGGAAGGTTGTAAATATAAGCTCACTTTCTTAGTCTGTTTGGGCTGCTGTAACGAAACACCATACAATGGGTAGCTAATAAACAACAGGTGTTTATTTCTTACAGTTCTGCAGGCTGGGAAGTCCAAGATTAAGGTGCCAGCCAATTAGATGTCTGGTGAGGGCCCACGTTCTCATAAATGGCACCTTCTTGCAGTATCCTCACATGGTGGAAGGGACTAGCTATCACTCTGCATTTTGTTTTTTAAAATTTATTTATTTTTGAGACCAGGTCTTGCTTTATTGCCCAGGCTGGAGTGCAGTGAGATGATCACAACTCTCTGTAGCCTCAAACTCCTGGGCTCAAGTGATCCTCCTGCCTCAGCTTCTGGGATAACTGGCACTGCAGGCATGCGCCGCCAGGACTGGCTAATCTTTATTTTTTACTTTTTGTAGAGATAGGGTCTCACAATGTTGCCCAGACTGGTCTTGAACTAATTCTCCAACAATTCTCCTGCCACAGTCTCCCAAAGTACTTAGATTATAGGCTTGAACCACTGCATCTGGCCTGCAGTTTCCTTTATAAAGACACTAACCCCAAAGGCCCCACCTCTTAATACCATTATCTTGGGGGCTAGGATTTCAACATACGAATTTAGGGGGAGATATAAACATTCCAACCATAGCACTCACAAATAACATGTACGATGTAAAGGTGAGTTACTGTCCAGTCTTATGAGGTCTTGTCGTTAACCTTGTTGCGAGTACTTCTAATTTGACAAAAATAATTGCAGATGTTCAGATAATGGGAAAGCCAAAATGATCCTTAAAACTCACCTGGGTCCACCCCCTCATTTTGAAACTGAGGAAGCAGAGTTGCCCTGTATTTTCATGACTCAAAGTCACAAAGCTAATTCATAGTGCAACCCAAGCTCCTGATGCCCAATTCATCATCACTTTATTTATTTGTATCATATCTTGCTATTTACATAGGTTGAATGGAATGTTTTAAAAGATGATCATTGTTCTTATTTTATCATTGTCTATAAACTATTTCTCCTAGATGGAACAGTTTCTCCTAGATGGAACAGTTTTTTAAAATGTCATAATAGAGAATAAGATACATATTGCATGAATTCTTCTCTCTCCCACCAAGTTAATTGTTCTTTTACCTCAAGAATACTTAGCTCCTATTACTTGCATATCACTTCTTATAATGGTGTGGGGTTGTTTTGTCTCCTCCAGATTCAAGCTCCTTGAGGGCACCAGAAGGTTGTTTTCATCTTAGGATCTCCTAGCCAGATATGGCTCTTGCCACACAGGGAGCTCTGAGAACATGTGTGTTAATTTAAATGTCTTTTATGCTGTGAATTAACATGTCTAACTCTATCATTATTTCTAGTTCTTAAAACACTTTGTTACTCTTGCACATTTCCAGTGAGATGTAAACAAACAGTTTGAGAAATGGCAGATCAGGGGTTTAAGCAAATTAGGGTAGATTAGGAAACAATTAAAAAAAGGTTCAGTTGAAGTTTAATGAAACAGCAAGAGACAAAATGATATGCTTTACAGATAGAATATTGAGGATTGTTGGAGCTTAATAGGCAAATGTTTTCATTTCAAGGGTTATAAAATAATTTTTAACTGCAATTCCTGTGCTTAAAAGAAAGGGAAGCCCTTTTAAAGAAAAAAAAAATGAGAAATTGAGAAAGTACTATTGATATTTTCTCATAAGATTTTTTTCCTCTGAGCCTGCTTCAAAGTAGCTTTTTCACAGTCAGTCTTCTTCTCATTTATAGAAATGATATTGACCCTTTGAAGATATTTTCTTTTTGTCCAAACTCTCATAGTTCATAAAATTAAAAGTCAAGTTGACAGTCTGTTTCAGCCCTCTCAGCCAGATCTTCCTTGACCATGGTTCTCAAGGGAAGTATGGGGAGGTGATTTTATTACCATTTTGCAATAATTGTATACTCTTATTTCATCCTCCAGAGCTTTACTTTCAAGCAAGAATGTGTTTGGACTTCAAAGAATTAAATGCATACAACTTACACATTCACAATGCAGTGACAAGAAGGGACTAGGAAAAGGAAAATGGTGCAGGGTAACTTATTTCTGCAATGTGTATTGGGAGAGAAAAGGAGAAAGAATTGCTAACAAAGCTGGCATATAACCGTAAAGAACTTGTCTCCCTCTTTTTTAGCCTATTTCAATTCCTGGATAATTGATCAAGAACACCAGATACTTGAATCTAATAGCAAACGTGGCAAATACTTGATGAATTAATTGAAATCAGAATCAGAATGAACTGGAGAAAAGGATCCTACTTTAGTATCTGGAAGATTCTTCTCTGCTGCCATGATTGGTTATAGAAATTACTTGAAAGGAATCCACTGAGCTCTGGATTTAGCATTTTGGCCTGGGGTTGTGAGAGATAGAAAAGTGAAAGTTCCCTGCCCTCAAGGAGTTTAGAAGCTGCCTACAGGACCGAATCAATGAACTTGTAAATTAGGACATTTTGAGTAATGTTTAGAGGAATGGTGAAACTGTGGTATTTGATATGGCTGGTGGAGGTATGAGGACATGAAAAATGAGTAGGATAGGAAAATGCAATAGGGTTTTATTTATTTCTCTCTTTGTCTATGTGTTTCTTTATTTGCTTGTTTATTTTGGCACTGTCCTTAGGGTTAAGGACAGTCCTAGAGTAGGACTGGTATGATGCAGACTCAGAGATGAAGGAAAATTGGCAAGACTGCGAGAGAAGCAAGACTGAAAGACTAATCATGACCATTTAGGAGAAAGCAATAAAAATTACCCAGATAGTTAAGACTATAGAAGGCCTTGAAAGCCAAGCAAAGAAGTTTGGATTTGATAATTGAGAAAATAAGAAAGTACCAAAGCTTTGGAGTGTATGAATGGCATTGTTGAAGAGGTGTGTTAGGAAGCAAGAGGCCCTGGAGGCAGAGAGCTCATTCAAGGCCAGTCAGCATACTAGGAGGCTGGCACTGAGGTAGGAGCCAACAACTAACAAAGAGCATTAAAATAAATCTAGACCAGTAGTGATGGCTCACATCTATAATTCCAGCACTTTGGGAGGCTGAGGCAGGAGGATCACTTGAGTCCAGAAGTTTGAGACTAGGCAAGCCTGGGCAACTTAGGAAGGCTTTGTCTCTACTAAAAATAAAATAACAAAATAACATAAAACAAAACAAAATAAAATAAAAATTACCCAGGCACAGTGACACATTTCTGTAGTCCCAGCTATGCGGGAGGCTGAGGCAGAAGGATCCATTGAACCTAAGAGGTTGAGGCTGTGGTGAGCCATGTTTGAGATACTGTACTCTGTACTGTAGCCCGGGTGATCCAGAAGCAATGAAGGAGGAGTCAAGGGTCCCACTAAAGGTTGAAGCTTGGTGACTACAAAAAAACTTCTCAGCCTGATTAGGCAGAGTGAAGGGGCCCTGATAGTATGGCATTACATTTTCCCCTTTCAGCCAAAATGCTTTGAACTAGTGCAGGAGCGGGAGGGGTTTTTTTTTGTTTGTTTTAACTAGCAAAAAGGTATTCATTTTTCCCCATAATTTTAATGGGCTTTTGGTAGTTTTAATAAAACAATATTAGGGGCTCTGTTTTATTTATAACATTTAGAGCTTATATTTATGTTAGCCTATTAATGTCATTTATGCTGAATAAATATAGTGGAAATATTTTATGGAATGTGGAACAATGTAAGTCATCTTCGTATCTTTCTAAATAAAAAGGATTGATTAAACAGAAACAACTATAAACTGTTCTTTTGAACCTTCCATAACGGGACTATCAGAGTGTCTTGCCCCTAGTAAGAATTCAGTATATATACTCCTTGAATATGTAAATATAAATAAACCCAGAGCTAGGCTGTGAGGCGAACTAGACAGGAGGTAAAACGGAATATTCATGGTGGGTGCCGCTCTTGTTAGAGAACAATGGGGAGAAGTTCATTTGTCTCTCTCTATAGGACTTTTGGTGAGACAGAAGTTTGGATTTGATAGTTGAGAAAATAAGAAAGTACCAAAGCTTTGGAGTGTGTGAATGGCATTGTTGAAGAGATGTGTTAGAAAGCAAGAGGACCTGGAGGCAGAGAGCTCATTCAAGGCCAGTCAGCTTAGTAGGAGGCTGGCACTGAGGTAGGGGCCAAAGACTAACAAAGAGCGTTTGGCGGGAAGAAGGAAGACAGAGTGCCCCAGCACCAGCCCGTAAGTACCGTGCAACCCTTTCACAGGTATCATGGGAAAGATGGGGTGCAGGGTTGGAACAAATGAAAATTGATTCTCCTATATTTCATTTGGCCTCACCCTATTACATTCTAATTTTGTGGATATATAAGAGATTCTTTCCAACAATTAATAGGGTATGCAAAAAGCAGTGTATTTTCAACCCTTGCAAGCAACCTGGGCAAATTAGAGGTTAGTTTTCTTCACTTTGGAAATAGAGTTCTAGAGTGTTTAGGGTGATACAACATCTGTTGCCTCTGAGGACAAAAGTGAGGATCAGGGTGAAGAGAAATAAAATATATGAGAACATTACAAAAATACTGGCCATATAAAAGATGCAGTTTATTCCCATGCTACTTACACTTTTCAGTGAATATATTTTTTCCTATTCTTTCTGTGTCCTTAGTAATGTCAATGTTAAAACCCTCCAAAGGGACTTCTGCCTTTGGTTCAAATTATTTACCATATTAGACATGTTTTTACTTCCAGTTTGTCTATGTGAAATAAACAAAAATAAATGATTTTAAAAATTCATTTTCTTTACCACCAATATTCTCATCCTTCCAAACACACTTTTTATTTTCTTAAAATTACCATATATTTTGCTTTTTGTTTATTTTGCACCTTTTTGTATTTTTGAATTCTGGTAATTATTTATGAATTAATTGTTCATAACTAAGTTCATTTTCCCCTACTATTTGCTGTTATCATGTATTGTAATGACCTATTTGCTCATTTGCACAACTATTTTTTGTTTTAATCATAAGATGTTTACGGCAGTGTGACTTCAGCCTGTATGTCACCTTTTACACTAGTGATTATTATGAGATGCTTTATCTGATTAGTCATGACAGCAAATTAAATGGGTGTGTGGAGGACTACCAATTTGCCACACACTTTTGAGGCCTTTTAATCATCTTGTGCCAAAATCCTAAAATACATGTGCCATATGCATTATATATACCTTAGTTTTTCTGATCAAACTTGGGAGGATTATAAAAATGACAGTGTGATGGTATTGCCGTAAAACTCAATTTAAGAGTTTAATAGGGAACTGTTTATGTTCCATGGGGATTTTCATCTTTGTTGTCAAGTTTTATTGCTTATAGCCTCCATGATACTTACAATGAAGAAAGTAGTGTTGTTGGCTCATAGCTAGACAGGATTGCTAGCCAAATGTTTACGCAACAAAAATGATTATGGTCACTGTGTATCATAAACAGGCAATAGGTGTATATTATATGCTACAACCAAATGGCTTTTGCTTTCTGAACCTCTTTTTTAGTCCCTGTCTTGTATCGTTCGCATCCATTTTGGTGCCTCTTTCTCTGTTTTTTTCTACTCTGCCAACTCTCCTAACCTATTATTGTCATAATCCTGATCTCCAGCTTTAGGATGATAAGCCCTAGTCTCAATTTCATTGATTTGTAATAATTTGACTTTCACCCTCACTGTTTCTCAGACATCTACACCTAGGTCCATCCTATGATACCTGTCACTGCCTCACTCTCTTCTGTGTTATTAATTTTTCCCTTGCCACTAGCTCATTTCCATCATCATCTCAACCTTCCCTGTATCTCCCTACTTACAAAACCCTCCGATAATGCTATATCTACCTTCAGACACCACCCTATTTCTCTGGTTATTTTACAGCACTCTTCTGAGAATTGTCCACACTTGACATCTCCATTTTTTTCATTTTCCTTTTCCCTTCTACCCACATTCAGGAGGTGTTTGCACTCACACCACTCCACTGAAGAAGCTCTGATCAAGGACCCTGTTAACCTGTTCTTTGGCAAACCTAATGACCAATTCCTAGTCCACCTAACTGCACTAGCCAGCAGCTTATAACTAGTTGCCCTCTCCCTTCTTTTTGAGATTGTTTTATTCACTAGGCTTTCTATGCCACATCTTCTCTTGGTTTTCTCCTGATTCATTCCTGATCAGTTTTTTTTCATTGATCCTTCCTTATTTTGGGAGGAAATCATGGTAATCTTCCACCTCAGCACAGACAATAAAAAGAATACATTTCCTATAGGAAATAAAATAAAAAAAAAAACAGTAATAAAACTGACTAAAAGTTGGCCTGCTCTATTTTTGTTTTTACCATGTGCTGGCACTTCTAAGTATTGTCAATGATAAATCACCTCTCACATCTGGGGTAGACTTCTCATAGCACCCCCAGCTTTGGTATGCCCTGTGGAGGAATGAATTCCAGGCTCAGTCATGGACCCTTATTCTCTAGGTTATCTCATTCAATCTCATCTAAAAATCTTAAACTACCATTAAAACATTGCCTTCTCTTCCCTTGCACTTCCTCTCTATTTCTCTGTCTCTTGTCTATTTCTATCCCTCTGTCTCTTCACATACACACACGTACATACAACCTTTCATAACCTTGTCAAATACTTGACACTTTTACTTGCATATATAAACAGAAAATCTCAAACTAAACATATTCAAACCTTCTCTTTACTCCCAACTTGTTCAACCTACATTTTCCCTCCTCTTAGTAAATGGCATCTTAATTCTTATTTCTTGGGCCAAAAACATTGAAATAATCCTTGATTCTTTTCATTTTCTCCTGTTCCTTATTAGATGCATTGGCAAGCCCTATCTACTGCTCTTTCAAAGAATATACCAGTTTCTCTACTGCCTCCTTGTTCCAAGCCACTGTCATCTCTGACAATATCAACAGTGACCTTATATTACTTGACTTCTCTGTATAATTTTATACATGTGATTCAAAGTTTTTTTTTTCCTTTGGCCACCATTTTACCAATCACACCCCAATCCTATGCCTACCTATTTTTATTATCCTTCTTTTTTTTTTTTGAGATGGTCTCATGATTGCAGTGGCACGATCATAGCTCACCGCAGCCTCAAACTCCTGGGCTCAAGTGATCCTCCCACCTCAGTGTCCCGAGTAACTGGGACTACAAGTGTGCTCCATTGTACCTGGCTGATTTTGTTTTTATCTGTTGAAGAGATGGGATCTTGCTGTACTGTCCAGGCTGGTCTTGAGCTTCTGGCCTCAACTGATCCCCCATCTTGGCCTCTTAAAGTGCTAGGATTATAGGCATGAGCTACCACTCATCACCCCTCTTTGTTCTTTCAAAGTATCTTTTGTCATCCTTCAGTGTCACTTAATTTCTTAATTTTTGTTCACTAGAGTTTTACCCTCAGCCCTCATCATCCATATTCTATATATTCTAAGAAGTGTCATTTACTCACAAGTAATTGGTTAATACAATTTTCAAATATATTCAACTCGATTTTCTCTTCAGAGATCTATTTCCAAAAATGTACATGTTTACTAAATATCTCTACTCAAATTCATGTTCAAAATTGAGCTCATCTTTTCTCTTGATCTAATCTTGGACTTTTTAACATTCCTTGTCTCTTCAATGAAATGACCATTCTACCTTTCTCTATAATTTCTTTTAGACAGTTACAGTTTGAAGTGTGATGGATGCTATAGTGTATTTTCTATTCTTCAACAGTGAGACTCCTCTTCCTCTATTTTATCCTCTGCACAGCGTCCCACAGATGAAAATATGATCATGGCACCTCTGCTTAAAACTCTCATGCTGCCAAGATCCAAGGAACCCTTTGCCAATACATGCATTCAGGCACAGGAGAAAATAAATTGGCTATGTCTCAGAAACCATTTTTTTCTACTGCTCACACAGTCCAATGAGAGCTATGTGCCAAATCTCATCAATCTGTTTGCTCATTAATGAATGATTTATTAAATAAACATTTCATGGATATGCATAAGTATTGTCTTGAAAATTCATAGCAGGTTCCAATAGCACATTTTTCAGTTTTTGGCTCCAAGCTAGCTTTTCCAATCTTCCTTTTCTGGAGCTATGAATACTTTCGCTAACTTTTCCTTTCCAGATTTATTTCACTTATGTTTGTATCCATCATTGCCTAGGTTAATTCTCATAAGTATAATTTGGTGTATATAACTATATAAATTTGACCTTTTTAAATATGATGAGCTGGAGAAAGTTGCAAACAGTAAAAGCCAAGGATTATTTACATAGAATTTCAGAAACTTTATTGCATCTTAGGTTAATGGTAAATTTATTTCAACAATTATCATGTTGGTAAAAAACATTATCTAGTTATCTGAGGATTTTCTTTTATGGCCACATATAAGTCACAAAATAAATAAGCCTACCTACGAGAAGCAATTTCTCCCATGTCTATAACTGTAAAGAGTAGTTTATTGTAAGTAGTAGTGATGCATTCCATGGCAGGATACTTAAGCATTAAATATTTAGGAAGTATAATAGCAAGATTTTATTTATTTGTTTTGCATGAGCACCTAGAGATGGTGATAACAACTTACACTTCATCCTTACAGTGACTAGGTGTGATAGCAAGAAAGGGAGTAATTTTATCCCCATTTTACAGATGAGGAAACTGGTGCCAACATATAAATAGATCAGTTTAAATTTTTACAGATTGAAGGAAAGTGTTCCTTATTTTATGCACTTCCTATTAAACACTGCCTTTGTGAAAACTCTAAAGTAGTACCTATCTTTGGGTTTATTATGAATTATTTTCAAGAAAAATAAGTGTTTCGTGCTTTAATGGTGTGTTCAGTAAGGCATATGATTTAGGTTACTGCGACATAGGGAATAATCTAAAAAATTATTCAAATCCAATATTTGTGTACAGATGAAAATTTTTAGAGTTTTGCAGACTGCCACATTTGTAGATCTATATATTCTGAGACTGTTTTTAACGTCTCGTCGAGTATGTCTCTTACTAGAACTAGGTGGATGGTGGAAGTTTGGTGTGGGGAGCAGAGGATCTCTTCTTTTGCAAGGAAAAAACCTACGTAGGGCTGGCTTGTGTATTACTACCAGTCCTTCAAAGTTCATATTCTGTCACTGTAATTTTTGTTCATTTTTATTTCCATTTTTTGAAACAGGGTCTCACTCTGTTGCTGAGACTAGAGTACGTGGTATGATTATAGCTTACTGTAGCCTCAAACTCCTGGGCTCAACCAATCCTCCTGCCTCAGCCTCTGGATTAGCTGGGACTACGGGCATGTGCCACTCTACCTGGCTAATTATTTTTATGATTTGTAGAGGCAGGGTCTCACTTGGTTGCCAGGCTGCTCTCAATCTCCTGGGCTCAAGAGATCCTCCTGCTTCAGCCTTCCAAAGTGCTGGGATTACAGGTGTGAATCACTGTGCCCCGCCTCACTATGACTTGTAAAAGGCCAAGCCTTTACAAATTAATACACATACTGTTTTTATTGCAACATGTGTAAAATTTTCTTAGGAATTTACTTTTTTAAAAAAAACAACCTTTCAAACTACAATGCTTAAGAAATCAATGTTTAGTCTTGTTAACATTTGCTACCTCCAAAATATCTACACAAATAATAGTGATATTTTAAAGGCCTAAAAAACTAACTTAACTGATGGACAAAGAGTACATTACTTATGAATATAATCTAAAAAGCCATAGCACTAAACTGATGTATTCTTTTCTTTGGGTAACTTGTGTTCAGCAGGATTGATCAAAGCTAGAGAAGAATTATGCATAAGCACAACTACTACTTACTCAGTACTATATACTTTGTACTTACTAAGTTCGCTCCTTATCACCATCTTGCAAAGTTACTATTGTTTCCACTTCCACATATAGAATCATGAATTTCAGGAAGGTTAAGTAACTTGGACAGTGTTAAATAGCTAGAAACTGGTGGAGCTGGAATTCAGACCCAAGTGTATTTGGAATTGGTTCTTAACTCCATGGTGTTTTTTCCTTCTCCAGGAGCAGCCAACATTCTCCTAATGAAATACTTCTTTGAACAACATAGGTTTCTAAGGGCAGGGTTGCTATAGAAGAAGTCAGCAATTTTATAACACCGATGCCTCACCCTTTATCTTTGCTTGCACAAACTTCTCAAGCAAAGAGAATAAATCTCAGATGGTTAAGAAAAAATCGGTCATTATTTCAACACAGGGGTTATGTTCTCTGATTCTCCACAGCAAGAGTGAATGATGGTTTCGTGGATAGTGGTTCCAAAGAA
Source organism: Ateles fusciceps (assembly GCA_036589455.1). Classification (NCBI taxonomy): domain Eukaryota; kingdom Metazoa; phylum Chordata; class Mammalia; order Primates; family Atelidae; genus Ateles; species Ateles fusciceps. The sequence continues at coordinate 2,757,431 of JAZHEH010000225.1, forward strand.
ATATGCCCAAGTTACTCACTGACTGTGATGAAAATAAAATCTTGGGAATTATGAAATTACAGAGTCAAGAAAGCATTTTTAAAAACTTGTGACATTGATTCAACTCTATGTTGTAGTCATTTAAAAACAGCGCAGTCTTAGAGGGAGGCACCTATTATCACTGGTCTTTGAGATGAAAGTGTAAGAGAAGTTATATAAGCTTCCAAGAACCAAATAATACGACTGAGCCAAAGAAATGCAGCTTGCCTGAGAGTAAAGATACCTTTGTATGTTAGGCTGTTTTTGCATCACTGTAAAGAAATATCTGAGACAGAGTAACTTATAAGGAAAGGAGCTTAATTGGCTCATGGTTCTGCAGGCTGTATACGCATGGCACCAGTGTCTCCTCTTGGTGATGGCCTCAGTAAGCTTCCAATCATGGCAGAAGGAAAAGGGGAAGAAGGCACATCACCTGGCAAGAGTGGGATCAAAAGAGAAAGGAAAGGAGGAGGTCCCAGAGTCTTTTAAACAACCAAATCTCACATGAACTGAGCGAGAACTCACTTATCACCAAGGGAATAGTGCTAAGCCATTCGTGACGGATTTGCCCTCATGATCCAGTCACCTCCCCACCAGGCCCTAACTCCAGTATTGGGAACCACATTTCAACATGAGCTGGGAAGAGGACGAACATCCCAACCATAACACCTTGTAAAAAGTCTTTGAAAGAGTTAATGGAATAAAGATAAATAAGTACTGCTGAATATTTTTTCTCTATTAAAAAATAATTTCAAAAGGCTTTTGACCTAGTATACAGCTATTTGAAAAACTGAGTAACTGTGTAGTAGAAAAAGAGGCTTTCATGGATTAAGAACTAGCTGTGAGACAACATTGGATGAACCCTGTCATGAAAAGACAAATATTGTATGATTCCACTAAAGCAGTCTAAAGTATTTTAGATAGTCAAATTTATAAATCAAAGAGTAAAATGGTGGTTGCCAGAGACTGAGGGATAGGAGAAATGAGGAGTTATAAACAAAGGATGTAAAGTTTCAGTTAAATAATAGGAGTAAGTTCTAGAGATCTGCTGCATGACATTATACCTATAGGCAACAGTACTATATTGTGCACATAAACATTTGTTAAGACAGTAAATCTCATGTTTACTGTTCTTACCACAATAAAATAAAAAATGGCTTTGAGATAGGAAGCAAAGTGTTGAAATAACTAGCCAGTGCCCAGCATGAACAAAGGCTATTATTGGGTGGAAGAAGGGTCAGTTTATGGATAGGGATCAGTTTCCTATGCTGATGAGCAACCTAGCAAAGCCAGCACAGTATGCTGAGGAATGAAACTTGTTCTAGACAATATGAAGAGAAATTTTGATGAATCCCATAAGACAGTGGTCTCAAACATTTTTGGTACTAGGAACTGGTTTCATGAAGACAGTTTTTCCACAGGCGGAGTGGTCAGGAGTAGATGGTTTGGGAATGAGACTGTTCCACCTCAGATCATCAGGCATTAGATTCTCACAAGGAGCACACAACCTAGATCCCTTGCATGTGCAGTTCACAATAGGGTTCATGCTGCCATGAGAATCTAATGCTGCCTCTAATCTGACGTGAGGCAGAGCTCAGGTGATAATGCTTGCTTCCCAGCCACTCACCTTTGCTGTGGGGCCCGTTTCTAACAGGCCATGGATCAGTAGTGGTCCACGGCCCAGTGGTTAGGGAACCCTGCCATAAGGACTTAAATCTAGATAACTGGGCAACTGGTTGATAGATGGAAACACAATTTTATACTCAAATTATCCTCACACAATGTTGATCTTTTAATTTCAAAACAATCAGAAATGAAACATTATTTTTTTAATTTTAATTTTACTTTAGGTACATACTATATCTGACATTTCTTCCCATGTTACCTCTCCCCTGGAGAAATATATTAGGAATTAGTAAATTTAAGAAAAAATGTTTTAATAAAAGCACTTTAAAATATAATACATTAAGAATATGTATGAGTAATTTATTGAAACTAATTGATAGCAGAAACTTATTAAATTCTTTTGAGGCCTCATTACACTGAGGTCATAGATGATTCAAGAAGCAGAAAGAAGTGATCACAAATTCCTGGCCAAGGAGGCCCCGGAGATAGTACCCCTTACTAAATAAAAATAACTTCTGGGTAAAAACAGACAGGGCAGGGCAAAAAAGCTTTACTTTTCTGGAAAATAAAAAATTACGAATCCAGCCCCATTCAGATAATTGACACTGGAGCATCCAATGCACTTCAATCTATTACTGCCTGGAAGAAATAATTTAAGAGAAAGCACTACATGTCAACAAAGATGATGTTGCTTGGTTACTCAAAACCATTTGGTAGCATGCTGAGTTGCTCAGTTTTTTAAAAGAGCAGTCTTTGTATCCTCATAGGAAAAGGATGGAGAGGACCACTTGAAATCATTTTTAATTGTAAACTTGCTTTATCTGAACACACTGACTTGACTTTGCAATGCCCAAGCAAGTTCAGAGGGCATTATTGAAATGTAAACTACTAAGATAACAATAAATGTTAAATTTGATGTATTCTTATAAATATTAAGCTTGTTATGATGAATTTGCTTTGAAGTGATGTGAGTTATTATTTTTTTTAGGAGGAAAAAAATTTAGTTTTCAGTATGCCTGGCCCAGGAGTGCTGAGGGCTGCCTAGAGGCAGTGCTATCCAGCAGGGAGGTACAGAGCTTTGTAGTCATACACTCATCCAAATCTTACTTCTGCTGCTCTGTGCCTTTGGACAAAGTTAAACTGTCTGAGATTTGATATCTCATCTCTTCCATAAAAACAGTGATTTTTTTTCTGCTGCCGATTACTGTGAAGATTAAGTAAGGAAATGCAGGGTACATGCCTAGCACCTAACAGGCTTCCAAAAATGACAATTTATTAGTTTACAATTAGAGAGATGCAAGTATTTTTTCTTGTATTCATACTCTCTAAAATATCCTTTTACAATTAGTCACATAGCTCCAGCAGAGGTGGGAGAAGTTTCAAAAGTAAAACCGGAAAACATGAGTAGAAGGGTTGTGGAGTGAAGGTGGTTTGACACTTGTGAACTCTATTTTAGAATTCAGTCTTATTCTCCAATTTTTTTAAAAAGCAAGAGTTGGGCTTATTGTAAATGAAGATAAAATGGGGTTCATAATGTTGCATAGGACTACAGAAAATGTTTTTCTTTCTCTTTACTATTTCATACCAGTTGGCTTAATATTTACTCTGGTGGTATATACTTTATTTTATATGCTAAACTTTTTGTGAGAATAGTGCAATACTTTATTGTTTAATACATTTGCAAATTATTGGGAAAAGGTGAGATGTGGAAGTTTTTTAGGCAAATGTTATTAGTACTATGCATGGCAGCTGGAATATATAACCATTATTTTAAAAATTCTACTTGGCTGTGAACTTGTGCTGAATACATCCCAAATTTTGCCCATGGCTGTTGCAGTCATCTAGGACAGGTTAGATTTATTCTCATATCTTAATCTTATAACTCTCTGCATAAATATCTAGACTGTTAAAAAATTAAAATTTCAAATCTTTCCTTGACCATGAAATTTGTATGGATTATAGTTTTGCAAAATTGTTACCCCAAGTAGCCGAGCGGGAAGGGGCGGAATTTGCCATATGGGAACTTGATTATTTTTGAACTGAGATTAAATACCTGAAAGTTATAGGTTTACTTACCAGCATAAATGTTACTTGTATGAGGGAAAGAAAGGGTAGAAAGAGGCTTAGGGGTAGGTGTGGCAGGACAAGGTAGCCAGAGAGAAAGCCCTGAGAACTTTCATTCTTAGGATTAAAAGGAATGGGACCCTTACACATTTTGCCATTAAGCCTTGTTTTTGTAGATGTAACCATTTGGGTTAGGCTAAGGAAATGGGTGATTAGCAGAATTCAGGCCTGAATGAGAACAACAAAAGTGAACACTAGAAATAAATGCAGAATCAAAAGGAAAGTTACTTGTAGGATTTAAAAACTATGGTTCAATATATCATTGTGGTTAAGATAACTATCCCTGAAGTAAAACTGTGTGGTTCAAATCCCAACTCCATCACTTGCTATGGGTGTCATAACACAAATAAAGATATCATTCAGTACTTGGCGCAGAGAAGATACTCTGTAAAATGTTGTTGACGGCAATTGCGATGATCAATATAGTATTCCACAGAAAATGATGTTGATTACTCCCACATTGTGTTAATAAAAATAGCATAATTTGGCATAATTTTCAAATGCGTGATTATCACCAAACTGACAGGATAGAATAGAATACTGGATAAACTAAGTCAATGGCATTTTTAAAAAATAGCATTAAACAAGGAAGGTCAGGTGCTAGAGACACAAATTAGTAATCTAATTAAATCACCAGCAAAAGAGACAAATCATGTTAACAGCAGTCAGATTTGTTATCACAAACCAATTATTAAAGTGATACATTGTAAGATGCTATGTATCATTACTAGGTTTTAAACATTTCATTTTATGCAAGCAGAAGAGTATAGATTAATCAGTTCATTTGGTAAGTTAAAAGCTCCTTTATTAAAATATTTATATTATTTGTATGAAGAGAGAAACGTTATTGAGGATCTAAACATTATGCAATTATTTGCACAAGTAGCTTTCATTGGAGCAGTCTCCAAGTACCACATTACCTAATTTGTAAGACTAAACAATAGTTTCTGATTTTGACATTTTGTATATTTCATGAAATCACTATCAAATGAAGTAGTTTTAATATGGCACCAAATAATTATTAGGTTATGTTTTATAGTCAAGGAATATATATATGTTATGAAACAGTAGAATTTTCACAGGACTAGAGAAAACTTGCTTTCCCCACAGCTTGGCTTTTGGCCTTTGCTAAGACCAGAAAAACCTTTACAGGCTCCCAAATATTGTGGTATTACAACTGGATACATTGAAAATTTGACAGACTTTTATACCAGACAGACAAGGGTTTCATTCCAGGCTGTTGGTTTCTAACTTTATGATCTGAAGCAAGTTACTTTAACCTCTTTAAGCTCTAGCTTCTTGATTTATAAAATAAGGATTAATTGCCTCGTTGTGTTATTGTGAGGATTACATGATTATTTGTATACAAATAGTTATTACGGTATCTGGCAGAGATATAAACTCAATAATTTGTCATTGTTTTATTTTTATTTTTACTAATCTTTAAGGAATAGTAGCTATTTGGTCAAATTCACCTAGGTACTACCAATACTCATTTTGAACAAATCTACATGATACATTGAAATAAGTATATGATACATTGAAATAAGATACTGCACCACTGGGAGCCAGGACTTGTAGAGATGTTTTGACAAATTATGTTGATTTTTCTCTAGAAAAAGAGAAATGGTTTTTACAAACACACACATATAGAAAGAGAGTAGGGAGTAATCTCTGCATTAATGGGTATTGTCTCTGTTAGGTATGGTTGACAGAGTTCTGAAACTGGAGTTCTGAAGCTCTGGGAAGCTACAAGAAAATTCTCATCTTCAGATTCAAATCTGTTTTAGGATATAGGTTGTAGGTTAGTACTTTATATCAAAGTGTCTTAAGTGACTTTGATATGTCTTACTCTGTCCTTACTTCAGAATCTGTGAAGATGACAAGCTGCATTTAGGGAACTCAAAATTTATTGGGAAAACATACCTGGGCCATGTAAAAATTAATACATCATGATAAGTGCTGAAACATACATGTTAGCTAATCATGATGGCTGCACAGAGGAGGCTTCACTTGCTTCTAGTTTTGAGGGAACAATAGGAGGCTAACAGCAGAAGAACAAAAAAGTATTCAAAATAAAAGGAACCACATTGATCAAGGCATAACGACATGAGAAGTTGTCGAGAGAAAGATGGTGGGCTTCTTGAGTGGCATGTAGGATGTCCATTAAGGCTGTGATTTATTTGGAAGCTACTCGTGGATATATAAGTAAAGACTGAGAATAAATTTTTTCTTTCATGAGGAATTTATCATATAGTGAGTGACAAGAAAACCTAATAGTTTTGTGGTAGGGGGGCATTGAGTGTTTATTATGATTGTATTGTTTTTAAATAGATTACTACTAAAGGCCAAAGGTTTTATACACAGCAGGAAAGACAATTAATAAATGCAGTAATAGAGCCTTGGTATGCACTTCTGTTTTCAAGGTTATTTGTTTAATCAAAGCCTTCAGAATCAACCAGAGATGCTATTGCTAGAAATAGTAGATAAACACAATTCCCTTTGGGAGTGTAACAATTGTATGACCATTTTTTTAAACTTCTTGATAACATCTGGTCTTTTCTGACTTTAAAGACATATCACATTGCACATTTAGTTGTATTATTTTCCATTACTGTTACTATTTACATAATTCTATCTTCATTTTACACATGAGGGACTTGAGGCTTAGCAAGGTTAACTAATTCACCCAAGTCCCATACCTAGAAAGTGGTGGAGAAATGATTTGTACTCAAGATTCTATCTTCTAAAAAGATAACACTTGAGATTTTATGAGGGATTGGATTGGAAAGACAGGGAACTTGAGGCATATCGATTATTATAGAGGCTACTGAAATGGTCAGGAAAGAGAAGAAGACAGAGGGAATAGAGAGTGCTGCATGACAAGAGACACCGTAAAATGGAACCAACAGCAGGTGATGACTTGGTGTGGAGAAGGAATGCGATGTGGAAGGAAATTTCTGAGGTCTAGTTGTTTTGTTTATTCCATAGGTTTCCCCACAATAGGGTGCAAAAAGGAATCATGCAGCTGGGTGATAATAATGATTTGTGTTTGGTGTTGAGTTTTGTAAGCCAAGACATTGTTGGCACTTTTGCTCTAAAGCTCAAATAAAAGATGAGGATAAAGATGTGAATTTGCTGATGACTTGGACTTATTCTTCAGACGCCCTCTCCAGTGCCTGATGTTTGCTTTGGCATATAAGCTATTACATACAGTAATATTTCTTCCTTTACTTTTTGGTACCCCATCAGAGAAGTAAAAGTATGCTAATAATTTATGTAATGTGCTATTGTTGCTATAACACATAATCCTGTAAAATGCAGGCTTGGCCAAATAGTCCAATGACAAAATTCATAATGAGTCTTTCCTGCTCCCATATTTTCTCTACTAGTGTGTTTGTTCTGTGCTGCTAATAATTGAGAATTAAATCTAATCCTATCACTCCCTGGACTCATTTTGCCAGCTACTGCTCACTAGGATATAAGGTGTGCTGGAGACTCATCTGAGCTTCACCTGATACTTATCTCTCCTGATTGCCAAATTTTGTGTTCTTGTGATATTAGCTGTGATGTGAGAGCTGGATATGGTATGCTGATTACCTTTCACTCTGATGTCTTCTGCAGAAACTGCACCACTGGGAGCCAGGACTTGTGATGATGATCTTACAGAGCAGCAGTTGAGAGCAACCTCAGGTAACTGTTTCTATTCCTTCTCAAAATATTGCCTTGTCCTAAATGAGTTGCATTTGTCACTCTTATAATTGATGTAATAAACATTCTCTGGAACTTCTCTAATTAGATCTCATCGTATGCCTTATTCTAATAAGTAAAAAGCAAAATCAAATAAATTCAATAATTGGAAGTACATGTAAATTGACTTTACATTTTAGAGCAGTTTTAGGTTCGCAGCAAACTGAGAGAAAGGTACAGATTTCCCCAATACCCTCTCCCTTGCCACATGTATAGCCTCTTTCATTATCACTGCCCCCCCGCTAGAGTGGTACACTTGTTCAGTGATGAATCTGTATATTGACACAACATTATCACTCAAAGACCATAGTTTACAATAAAGATTACTCTTGGTGTTGTACATTTTATGGGTGTGGACAAAAGTATAATGACATGTATCCACTGTTATAATATCATATAAAACAGTTTCACTTACCTACAAATCTTCTGTGCCAATCTATGCATTGTTTCCACCTCCTAGACCCCTGGAAACCAGTGATTTTTATGATCTCTGTAGTTTGACTTTTTCTAGAGAGGCATATAATTGGAATCAAACAGAATGTAGTCTTTTCAGATTGACTTTTTTCACTTAGTAATATGCATTTAAGTTTTCTGTACATCTTTATGTGGCTTGATAGTTTTTTTCCTTTTAGTGCTGAATAATATTTCATCGTCTAGAAATATCACAGTTTATTTATTTACCTACTGAAGAACGTCATGGTTGATTCCAAGTTTTGGCAATTATGAATAAAACTTCTATGAGTATCTGTGTCCAGGTTTTTGTGTGAACATAAATTTTCAACTCTTTTTGATAAATGCCAAGGAACACAATTATTAGATTGTATGATTAAGAGTATGTTTAGTTTTCTAAGAAACCACCAAGCTGTCTTCCAAAGTGGTTGTACCATTTTGCATTCCCACCAGCAATGAATGAGAGTTCCTGTTGCCCCACATCGTCACCAGCATTTGATGTTGTCAGTGTTCTGGATTTTGGCCATTCTCATAGGTGTGTAGTTGTATCTCATTGTTGTTTTTATTTGCATTTCCCTGATGACATGTGATGTGGATTTTTTTTTCACACATGTAACCTTTCCTATGCTTATTTTCCATCTGTATATCTTCTTTGGTGAGGTGTCTATTAAGGTCTTTGGATAATTTTTTAATTCAGTTGTTTGTTTGCTTGTAAGAGTTGTAAGAGTTCTTTGTATATTTTGGATGACAGTCCTTTATCAGATATGTATTTTCCAAATCTTTCTCCCTGTCTGTAGCTTGTCTCATTATTTTCCAACAGTATCTTTCAAAGAGCAAAAATTGTAATTTTCATCAAGTCCAGTTTATCAATTCTTTCTTTCATAGATCATGCCTTTAGTGTGGTATCTGAAAAGTTGTTGCCTAACCCAGAGTCATCCAGATTTTCCCTTATGTTATCTTCTAGGAGTTTTATAGTTTTGTGTTTTGCAGTTAGGTCTGTAAACCATTTTGAGTTAATGTTTCTGCAGGATATAAGTTCTGTGTCTGGACTCATTCTCTTTTTTTTTTTTTTTTTTTTTTTTGCATGTGGACGTCTGTAGCTTCTTAAAGAATAAGTTAAAATTTCTGCTAACAATTTTTTACATCGATATTTATACACTATGAAACTTTACCTAAATTATAGATTTTATACAAAATATATATTTATAAGCTGGATATTATTTTTCACAAGTCAAAGAGCCCAGTTGATGGAGTTAGTTTGGCAATTATTGAATTCATTGGATTTTATATAGTCTTGTCAACATATCCACTAGTCCTTTTACTTTGGTGTACATATATGTTTAAAAAAACAGCAATTACATCTTCTTAGCTGCATTACATTCAGATAATTTAAAAGGAAATTCACACATGCTGCTAAAACACACTTCATTTATTTCTGCTGTATATTTCTGCTTTGTATGACCTCAGTTTCCAGATTTATCCAATTGGAATAATAATGTGCTATATAGAGCAAGAAATGATCACCAAAGGTCCTTTGCATTCACAGTGGTGTATTGGAATACTGAAAATAAAAACAATTTTGCAAGTGAAAACATCCCTTCCATATAAAGTCAGGACATTCCTTATAAAAAAATTACAGCTTTAAAGTTGTTTACCTTTATGCATGTTTCATAACTATTTTTTTAAATGTTATTTTCCCCTAAAAAGCTAGAGGACATATTTAAGATGAAATAGAATAAACCTACTCTCCCTCCCAAACCTCAAACCAATGGAAAGATTTCATTAATGATTCGGGAGTGATATGGCAAAAATCAAGAGTTATGGCAAAAATTTCAAGCTGAAAAGAGATTACTTCCTGTCAATATGTTTCTTTGTTGTTTTGTAAACAAAGACATCAAAATCTACATTATTACTTCTAAAGATTCTGAGAATCTTTAGACTTAGATATTCCCTTACTTTCTGGATATTTTCATCCAGATGTTCTATAGTGAGGTTAAATACAACAAATTTCAAATTGAACTTCCTTTTCTGCAAAACTATTTGTTCTCATTTTTTCTCCATCTCAATTGATGACATCAAACCATAGACCTAATTGCCCAAATAGTAAAATTAGAAATCATTAATTTTATGTGAAATATTAGTGAGTGTCTTCTATATGCCAGAGACTGCTAAGCATACATTGTGAATAAGACAGATGAAGTGCCTGATTTTAGATAATATCTCTAAACAAATAAACCAAAAAGTATTTTCAGATTGCAATAAATGTGATAATGGAAGTTAAAAAGGTGATATGTTAGAGCAGAGGTTCTCAAAGTGTTGTCTCCTTTCAACAGCATCAGCACAACCTAGGAACTTGTAAGAGTGCAATACTGGGCCCCAACCCAGACCTACTGAATCAGAAACACTGGAGGTGGAATCCAGCGAGCCCCTAAGGTGGTAGTGATTCTGCTAAAATCTAAGGACCTTACTTGTTTGACAGCTCATCAGCTACTTTAAAAGCAGCAGTCAGAGAAGCTCTCTGAGGCAATGACAAGTGAGCTGAGTCCTGAATAATGAAAATGAGCCACTTATGCAGAGTTTGGGAAAACGTACTTCAGAGTTTGGAAAAAGTTCGTCCCGTTCCAGGAAGAGAGAGAATGCTAACATGGAGAAAGATGAGTGAATGAGAAGGAGTATAGCGTAAGATGCAGCCAGAAAAGTAGGCAAGGGCTTAGTTGTTTCAGCCCTAGTGAGGAGCTGTTATGTTATTCTAAGTGAAATAGTAAGCTATGACAGGGTTCAAGCAGAATGGATTGATTTTATTCAGTTGTGCAGAATAAATTATAGGAGCACAAGAAAAAGTCTTAACTAGTTATAAGACCACTGTAGTAATATAGGCAAAAGATTAAAGGTACTGACAGGGAAAATGTAAAGTAGATGGATTCAGTATACATTAAGTATTGTGGAAGTAGAAATAGTAGGATTTACTGATGGATAGGAGGTATATGAGTGGAAAAGAGAAGACTAAAGGATAACTCTTGCTTGTGTTGGGTGGTGGCACTGGTAATTGCAATGGCAAAAAGGGGGAAATGGAATAAGATGTGTTGAGGGACATAAGAGCTCTGATTTTGGCATATTAGATTAGATAAACTTTTTTCACATCTAAGTAGAGATGCAAAATATAAAGCCACGAGTCAGGATAAGATCATCTAGGGAGATAATATAGATAGAGAAAGGGCTTAGTACTAATTCTGGAGACACTCCAGTATTTCGTTGTTGTTTATAATAGAGGAGGTCCCAGCAAAGGAGAATAAGAGGTAATTCTCAGAGAGGCAGGATGAAAATAACAATAACCCAATGCAATAAAATCCAAGAGAGGCATGATTTTCCAAAAGAAGGAAGGAGTAACATCTGTTGAGCAAAGAAAGTGAAGTAAGATGCAGAGAAGTGACCATTGCGTTTTACAGCATGGGAATCATCGGTGACTTTGAGAGGAGGAATTAGTATGAACAGAAACTAGACTGGAGAGGGTTGAATAATAAATGTGATTTAGTAGAGAGAGAAAATGCAAAAAGAAAAAAAAAAATCCCAAGCCAAACTACCAAGACAAAAGCAAACATTCCTTTCACATTTTATTAAAGGAAATAGGGGCTGGGGTCGCACGAGGACTCTTCCTTTTCTTTTCCCAGTTTTGCTTTCTAAACCCAATTCACTGTTCCAACTAACATATATTGCCTACCTACTGTATTCCAGGCAGTGTTCAAGCTGCTTCTGGCACAAAGATGGATAAGATAATCACTATTTTCAAAAAATGTTTACCTATTACAGCAAGCAGGCAATATACAGATAATTTCCACAAATTAAGTTGTGGTATATTGTTTAACATCAATATACAGGTGGAAAAAAAGCATTTATCCAGAAGTACTAATCCTAGTTCAGGGTTCAGAGAAGACTTTTTGGAGAAGAAAACAATAGTACTCAATAGTACTAGTAATAATACAGCTATCATTTTTAATATGTATTTTTACTAGGTTTGTGCTGACCAAGTTTTATATGTTATTCCATAACATACCTATGACCTATGAGATAATTATTATTAACTCCATTTTTATAGATGTTGAAACTGATATTTCCCAAGATAGTTTGAAGGAAAAGTGGAATTTATACAGTTAAGACAAGTTATTCTAAATAAGATAAGGAAATGTAATGGTACATATAGGAAGGGAGAGGGCATTATAAACAGTTGGGTTTCTTGAACAGTGGCTACGAAATGTGACCTGGACCAGGAACATCAGCATTACCTGGCAACTCAGTAGAGAGGCAAATTCTCAGGTCCAGCTCTAGAGCTACTACATTAGAACCTTTAAAGATGGGGTCCAGTAACACATCTCTTGGGTGACTCTAACACTCTAAAGTGTAAGAGTACTGTTCTCAAACACTAAGTGTTATGTAGGAAGTGAACAAAAATGAAACTGGAGTGGTAGACAAGGACCAAGATACCTGGTCCTTGTCTATACATATTCTCACTATGCAGAGAAGATTGAATTATTTCTTTGTAACTGAAAGGACTCACTAAAAGATTTTAAGTAGGGATGTCAGATTTAAGTAGATCATTCGGAGGATAGATTTGAGTAAGGTATGACTGGACAAGGCGAGCATGGAGGAGTCTAGGAAAGAATGCTCACAAGTCAGGTGTCTTGTACAGAGATACTCAATATGTTAATATAAAATAAAGATGTCTAAGTTACTATGCTTCCTGTTTATATGATCACTTCATGGGTTTAAAAAGTATGCAGTGCTCCCCTAGCAGACTCAGAGGAGAGGGATCCCAAATCCAATTATATGTTAGGATGATAGGAAATAAGGGCTGGGCATGGTGGCTCACACCTGTAATCCCAACACTTTGGCAGCTGAGGTGGGTGGATCACTTGAAACCAGCCTGGCCAACATGGTGAGACCTCACCTCTACTAAAAGTACAAAAAATTAGTTGGATATGGTGGTGCACGCTTGTGGTCCCAGCCACTTGGGAGGCTGAGGTGGGAGGACTGCTTGAACCCAAGAGGCAGAAGTTGCAGTGAGCCGAGGTTGCACCACTGCACTCCAGTCTGGGCAACAGAGTGAGACTCTGTCTCCAAAAAAGGAAAGAAAGAAAGAATGTTTATCAGTAATATCCCTTTGATCTAAGTTGTATAAATGTATAATGTTGTAGATGAATTAATAGCAGTTTTCCAATTGTTTGCTATTGTTCAAATGAAAATACTCTAAGCTAGCCATTCAAAAATGTTTCTTTTAAATATAGCCAATGTGTATATGTAGAGCAACTTATAAGATCATTTTAGATATGTTAAAAATGCTGGGGGAAGTTTGTTGTAACATTTCTGTACTATAAGACTACAGTATTTTGCCTTCTATTATTTTGAAACATGTAAAAATGAAAATGTGTCATTTTTCTGAAAATTGGGACATTCAAATGGACCTCGATATACATGGTAAGCTTAAGTATAAACATATCATAAAGATTAATATGGAAATATTGTATTTTCTGTATTTCATGAGGCAAAAGAATAAAATGCATGTGGCATATACATATGCTGTATACATGTAATCTTATTCTGAATACAACAGTATTATGGAATGCTTTCATACTTTCACTATTATTGCATGTAATATATTAGTGAAGAGGCTTATTGATGAAAATGAAAACTGCTTTGACATATTTTGGAATTTTATGTAGTGTATTTTCCTCAGTTCTGCAGTATCTATTTAATATATTTAATGTTATATATATATTTTTTTTTCCCTTACATTTTGTAGTATTTTACAACTGAGCATATGTGGTACTTGAAAGTTAGAATATAGCCACTCCTTCCCTTAACCCAAGTTCTAACCTACAGGGTTTTTAGAGAAAGTGGTTTCTCCACATTCAGACTCTGGACTCTAAAGTCTACTTATACAATGAATGTCAAATTTATTTCTAAAAACCTCTTTGAGAATAAAAGTGACCTTTTATTCTGACATATATGAAACTTTATGGTGTGTATAAGTTACCTTTTGATTATTTTTTGCACGATTAAAAATTTGCAAAGTTCTTATGGCTCCAAAGAGCCTACCTGTAATAAACAGCTTTCCCCTTCTAAACCACAGAACAGGTCTGAATTGCTTGAGCATTAGAGCTAATTGCCTGCCTACTTCAAAGGAAGGACCTGAAAAGAGAGAGTGGGGGAAAAGTAACAGAAGCAGAGGCATTGCAGGCAAATCCACCTCTAAATGTTATGAGTTGTGGCTTGGAGGAGCCCGGCAAAGTTATGGCCTCAGAACTGCTGTTTGCGATTAAGTTGATGGGGAGAGTCTATCCCACAATCTTTCCCTGCTGCTGACACAGAGTCTTTGTTCACATTCAGATTTCTCAAACTGTTGCCAGGGTCAGGCTGAGGTCAGACACCACAGTGATGTATAGAAGAACATGTCTGGGAATTTCTCTCACACTTAAAACTCATACCAGAAAATGAAGAAGAGGACTCTGCAAAATCTGTCTGATGAGACCCAGATTATATACTGTAGCTTTTCTTTTAGTGCCTTCATAATTTTCTTTTTCTTCTCCTGACACACAATGTTTTATTAATGTGAGTTGCGATAGCCCTTACAATTTTATGTCCCCTCGAGATAAGGACACTCAGTAGCACTCTGACACTTCATTTTCCAGCTCTGGGGGAAAGGCCCAGTAAATCTACTCTAAGAATTCTTGCATCCCTTCCCCAGGATGAGTTGAAAAGTAATTGCCACAAGCTGTCATAGGTCGGGAACTAGGGATCATGTCACGTGTGTGGACTTGGGAGGGACACAGCCCAATCCAGTTGATCTCAGCCCTGCAGCCTCCCAAATCCAGCTCGACCACCAGCCACTGTACCTACCAGCGTGGCCTGGTGCTGGGAGGAGGGAGCCTGTGTTTGATCAGTAATTATCACTGATGGGTGAAAGCAGGCTAGCGCCAGAAGAAGTGTTATTTCTTTCTCTTCTTGAAGTTAAATTTCTGAGTGTATTTGCCTGAAAGGGAAGCTTCTCTCAAACCTTCAGATGATTCCACCCCCTAAACAAGGGCCATCCCTCTGCTTTTGTGCAGAGGCAAAGGGCAAAAATGGAATAAATGGATTTGTATGGTGCCTTTGAGGACTCACGGTTGAAACAAACTCTTATTTTGAATGTATTAAATGTCTTTGTTTTCCCTTTAGCTTTTTGGAGTTTCCTATTGAGCCCAGAACTGTCTCCTTCTGTTGTTGTCCTGATCACACAGTTGTAGAGTGTGGCTGGCAAGTGAGGCACTAAATAGAATTTTTTTTTTTTTTGGTGCTCAGCTGCTACATATGACAGTGGATATTTCATTCTGCTGTCAGAACGTTATTAATAAAACATGGGGTGTGGAGAGGGCCACGATTTCCCCTTTCAATCACTATAGCATTTGCAATGAAAATTTTATTCAGTGTGTAATTTTCAGTTAATGCTTGACACTTAAAATGTCCATAGCAGCGTTTTGTATGGTTATTGAAGGGTTAATTGTATCATGTTCTCTGCATAAAAGCTCTGCTTATCAAAAGCAAATAGAAGAGTGTATGCAAATGTGTGTTGGTGACCTTTTGCCTTTCCAGGGTTAATTTATATAGTCATTAAAGATTTTATGAAATTGAGCAGCCTGGTGCTTCAAATCCCATTTTACCTTCTTCTCCTAATTTATGTAATTCCTACCTGAACAGGGGAATATGATTTTTATTTTTTGTGCTGCAATGAAAACAGCATGCCATGCGGTGGGGATTTTGAGCCTGGTTATCTGGCATTACTCAGATTGCTAAAAATTCATTAAAATGTGACATCAGCACAGTGAGAGACAAATGATCGCAGGATGAAAGAGAACAGTGGGCCTTTCACGGATTAGTGCTACACAGCCCCAGCATAGAGGCTAACTGCATAAACAGATTAATCCACCAGCAGTGGCATAGCTAAGATTTACAGAATAATTAAATAGGGTTGAGTTACTATGAGGATTTCCATGTAATCTAGCTGGTGTGAACCCGTGAATGAGGTGTGGGGTGATGCAGTTGTCATAGAAGTATACCTTGTTATATCCTATGCCCAGTATACCTCCCCCTACAGAAAAAAAAAATTCCCAATGTAACTGAAGTTTTGAGATCTTACTCTAAGAAAATTCCAAAGAATTCCTTCGGGGTCTGGGTTCTGAAAGCAGGAGTAACACCTGTCCTATATTTAACCTGTTGTTACCACATATTCAAGGTTTTTTTCTAAGAATCTTTTTTTTTTTCCTTTTTTTTTTCCTGACGCCTATCCCAGTCCATGGAACATGGGTTCATGTTGTTACAAGGTTCTACTCTTAAAATCACAGAATTGCCTTATTCCCAATTTTTAAATATGTTTTGGCTTAAACTGTACTAACAAAGAATTTATTTTAATTTAGTATAGACCCATCCTCTCAATGGATCCTCTAAAGAAGATCCTTTAAATTCAAAAATTGGCATTGGTGCAGTCAGCATAAGTATAGAGTTTTGCATAAATGTGTGTTCTCATCTGAGTATGAATATCTGTAGATGATTCATACATAACAAAGTTTTCAAGTGGTCACTTAGTTTATTTCAGTATGCATTTTGGGTTTTCAGTTCTGCTGACTGGTCTGCCTTTCTTAACAGAAGAACAAAGTGAGGAGGCAGAAGGAGCTATTAAGCCTACAGCAGTGGCCGAGGAGGATGAAAAAGACACAAATGAGAGAGACAATAGTGAAGGCAAAAACTCTAATAAAGACTCTGGTAAGATGCGAAGATGCTAGAATCTTTCACCTTGGCATTTCCCTAGATCCATTCCCTGCCATCAACTCTTCCTTCACCATCCCCCCACCCCACAAAACTTATTAAAAGCTTTTATTCATTTTAAACTGAACATCCCCACTACTATTCATTGCATGTGCATTTTGCATGTGATTTCTATGAGTAGCCTCCCATTGACCTATTTTTAATCATAACCATCTGACAGAATAGATGTGGATAAGTTGAAGAATATTACAGGACGACCAGTGAGATTATTTTTTAATCAAATCAGTTTGTGTGCTTGTAATTTTTTAAGCGCCTTTCATTAATCTTAGCTATACTTGTGATTCCTCTGATGGCATATTAATTTTTCATAAGCATAGGATTAGATATCACTTGAATTTTGTCATTCAGGCACATGTAATCCCCCCGCCAAACCACGTAACCCTAAAAATAAATGCTATTTTTCCTTGCTTTTTTACAACTTACACTCAGGAATTTGCCCTTTTTTAGGGCATCTATTTGAGGTATTTCAAACAAAATCCAGTGAAAAAGTTTACAGATGATTCAGCCTAAGAAAGAGGAAATATCATTGAAAAGGGATTAGGTGCTGGGTAATTTTGATCTTCTAGAATAGACAAATCCCAGTAATGAAAGCTACTGTCTTTGAAAACAAACCTTCGTGTCATGACATTTACTTGTGCACAAACAAACCCTAGGCCAGCATCTGGTGTGGATACCTAAGGCTTTTTCTGTGTTTGATTTGGCAAATATATGACTTCATCCATGCTTTGTATGTATGAGATGGAAATCTATGGTTGCAATGAATATTACATTGGCTACTTTTGCTGCACGCTATACCTAGTTTTATTATGTTGGACTCATTGAAGCAGAAGAAGTGCTGAAACGGGTTCAAGCCTATTAGTTTCAGGTAGTCATCTATCTTTTCCTTGAATTCCAGTGACAGCCGCATATAAAGGAGCTTGTATTCACTATGAAGACATTGGGTTGTGCAAAAAATATCATTTTTACATGCAAGTTTATTTAAACCTGAATCATCCCACATTTGTAATTCAGTCTTTGTATATCGAAGTTTTGCATTCCCTTTAAAAATTATCTGAAGGACCTCTCTGCTCCCCTCCCCCACACTGTTCAGTACTAAATTTCTTTCAGGAGGCCAGTGAGAAAAGCACCACTGAGATTTTCTCCTAGGATATAGTGTCTAACATATGATTCTAATTTGACTTAAACAAAGAAGATCTAAGGTTGGTATTGAGCCGCAAGCAATGTAAAAAGAAGCCATAGCTGTATATTAGTAGGTCGGCTCCTGAAGTTACTGAGGAGGAATTAGAAGTACCTAGTGATAAGTTCATGTGAAAGACAGTACCATCTAAACTTTATTTGGAAAAGATTGGAAATTGCAAGGTGGTTTGTTCACTTTCTGTGATGGACCTCATCAAATTAACTGCTTGCCTAGTACAGGGAGGGCAAGATTCTGTCTATATTCAGTGGCATCTTTCACATAGTATTACCAAAACAGATTGCAGAATATATCCTTCTCATTCTTCTGAAGAATGTGTAGCAGAGTTATCATATTTGTGTTAATTCAATGCCCATGTAATACTGAGGTATACGACATTATGCCAGGTCTTAAATATCTAATATCCAATACCTTGTAAAGGATGGATTCTAGGAATCTCTAGAAAAATGGATCTAATTTTACTATTGAGGAAAGAATCTGGCTTGGAACATACGACATATGCCAAGACTCTGTCTTTACCAGTGCCACTTACTGCTCCGCAAAAGTAGTGGGTTCAATCACTCTTTAATGGCCTGATGAATTATTGTTCTTTCTTGGGCATCTAATTGTACCATCCAGACAGGACGTAGGCATATGAGAGGATACAGATAATTGTATAAGGGTAGTTACTTAAAACAAATTTTATCCCCATAGAAATGCCTTCCTAGGTTTATCTATAGGGATTAAAAATGAGCTCTAAGCAAGGACCAACTAAAAGCAATTGCTGAAATGCAAATATTTAGCTTTAAAACCTTCCAGCCTTCAAGACAGTTCTTGTGGTTGACAAGTAACATGAACATTTAACAAAGTTTTCTGCCTTCTAAATTGAATGTTTTTAGGTTTAAAACATTATTACATAGATTTTTTTCCCTTGTGTGTATTTCTAATGATTGAAAAACCACTTCTATTTATTGTTTTTCTTTATGTGTATCATAAATGTAAAAAAAATACTAGCAAGCTTACAAATTAATCACTATCTTAATATGTTAGATGGGAAGGCAGTTTGACCCAACTTTAACATATAATTTTTTAGATAGGAACGAATTAACATATGTTAGGAAGACGATGTTTGTGTTAAGCTGTCGTGCTATGTTGCTGACTTTAATCTGCAGGAGGAGAGCTTTCAAAATGAGACTTGGCAATATGCAAGTTATGTTTGTTGAATATTCATTCATAATAGAAAAGCTTTCTAATGCCTCATTTTTATTGTCATTTAAATCTAGCGCCACTTTAGATTAATTATAATCCAAATTATAGCTCTGTGCAGTACAAGAATTAATACAGAGTTTATCCAGATTAATACATTTGCATTGAAAATGTAATATGTCTCTGCCTTGGCTAAGGGGACCACTTTTTAATAAGGGAGTAAACATGAGGAAAGATGGAAATTAACCTTCATTATTGCAATTAAAATTATCCTTTCATTCTAGTCTCATTAGAAAGAATACTGTACTGGTAATTATAATTTATAATTATTTGGAGTTGAATAACATCTTCTGTTATATCCAAGTTTTATAGTATTCAAACTTTATTAAATATGTTGACTCATTAATAATAACTCAGTACTTTGTTTTATTGTTTTTTTCAAGATTTGCTTCGAGTACATGTGCATTATTGGATTTTTCTAACTTGTTATGAGCATAAACCATTTTATAGTCTTCTGTATTTTAGGGATTGAAAATTATTAAGTAGGCAGCATCTGCACTGAAATGAATTATGTCATTTTTATATTAGCAATCTCATGCAACTTAAATAATCCCATAACTGACAGATAATCATTTTTTCATCTATTTGGCGTGCTTATTTGTAATTAGACTTCATTTTTTAGTTAAAGTACATTAAAATGGCATTGTTTTTTGAGAATATTATGCTGTCCTCAACAACACGAAATAAATTAGGATCCTATTTAAAAATTTTTTTCTGATCTAGGGTAACAAACAGGGTTTATTTCAAATAAAGTTGCAGACATAAACTATAAGCAATCACAAAACTTAATCACAATTTTCCTCAAATTAATTGGCCCTTACTTAATAGGCATTTCCAGGATAAAACAACTTAAAGAAAAGATCCCAAAGTTGATTTTCTGTGATTTACCAGGGATGCCATAATATGAAACCTAAGATAGTATCCTTTTGAGTAAGAAAGGCATACACGCATGGAATGTAACATCCTTCGTCTTTACAAACAACTCTGATGCCTTGCCTCATCCTCTAGAGTCTGATTTTGTCATGTTACCACATCTCAGTATTCTCTGCCTCCTCTTACTATCAGTGCCTTGCATTTTTGAGGTACCTAACTAATGTTTGATGTTCTAGCTTTTATTTATAACTTCCTTACAATTTCAAATGAAATAATCTTTAGGAGGCTCCTGGTTTATATTAAGATTATGGTTTAAGTTAATTAGCCAGAAAACTTTTGAGACGGACACATACTGTGTTGAATACTATAGCCAACAGTTGTTGCAACAGCCATATGATAGTGACCTAAAACTTAACTCTTACTTTTTTGATACAGCACAGAACATCACCCAGTTCAAAAGCAATTATATTTTTGATGAATATTAACAAGCATAGAAAGAAAATCAATATATTCTTAACATAGATGGTATTAATATACCAAATGTGAACACCAATGTGTAGGCTTAGTAAAATGTTTCAGATCTTAAAATCAATACTTTTTTTGATCCTTGACAGTGTCAGTATGAGAAATATACATTATATATGCTTATGGAAATGAGTCCATAGCTATACATTTAATAGACTTAGAAGTTTCTGAAAGATTTATTCTATTTCTGATGATCCAAAGGGCCTGAAAGCAACAAAGTCACGGAAATTCTCTTTTAACTTGTGTGTGACAGTCTTTGATAGCACAGGGACTTGGATCAACTTATTGGTCATGTCCAATTCTACCATGTACACAAAAGAATGATAGAGGGATATGACAGAGTATTCTTCTCCTAAGGAAACAAATTCTTACTTATTAGTGGGGGAACTTTTAAAGAAACATCTCACAGGAGAAGGCAGTTGATAGACATTGGCTGATTTAAATGGCAATGATTTTATATAACTTGGTCTGCCACTTTAAGCAGTAAGTTTTATTTGAAAATATAAAATATCATATTGTTTTATTAAATGTTCATTTTTAATACCTTTAAAACAATATTCCAGAGTATATTCAGCTTTGAGAAAGAAAACTATATTTTTTGATTCCAGAGTTAATTATGACAAGATCATAGGACTTACAACTTTCCTATTTTGACATATCTTTGGATATGAAATACTTGGGCATTTTAAAATCAATGTAATGAAGCTTTTCAATCTTTCTTGGATTTAAGTTTATTCAAATTCAGATATCATAATATCTGAATTTTTTAAATATCCAAAAAGTAAACTAAATTTCTTCAACACATATATGTGAAGACAGATGTACCAATTCAAATAAATTCTAGTGCTTGTAAATCTAGAAATCAGTGTCAGTACAATCTGATGAAAATTTTGTATTAATTCTGTATCTGCCATGAACCCCAAGAAAATAAAATTATTGTCATGATATCATTTAAATTCTATTTTAATTTTGGTCTGCATGGAATCACTCTTACTTTTATATTTCTTTCTGAATTTGAAATTTCTGAAACTATTTTTAAGGTATAAAACATGCATCTCTAGCCACGGTTGAAATCGAATGTATTTTTTTGTTTATTTTTACTTTGTTTCCATAACATCCTTGACCTTAATTCTAAATTAAAACTGGGTTATTCTGCAATAAGGTTCAATTTGTTCATTTATATGAACCTTATGTGTATTGAAAAAAAGTCAAGATAAATCTTCATGCACAGCATACAATCTGATTACGCCTGGACTATATATTTATGCTGGGTCTGATAGCAATCAATGGTTTAGCTTCATTGCATTTCAAGATGTATTTGCACCCAGTTGTCCAGTGATAGTGTCCTCACCCTGGAAATAATTTAGTTGCAAATTGACTGGAAGATGGTGAAAATTGAAAGTTAAAATTAGAAATACTCATAATAAACAGCAGAAAAAAGGTCAGATGATGCCGTGCTATGATGAGATTGGAATGGCTGGTAAATGAGGTTTTGTGTTTGTCATGAGATGTATGTGACATGCCTACCCAATGTCGCTGTAATATCTAGCCTCACAGAGGAGATTATCGGGCAAATTGATGCTGGAAAGAATTTTCTGTTAGATTGGGAAATTAGAATTGCACTATTTTCTTTGATGTGTATGAGGCTCCTACATGTAATACTGCTCGTCTAGGCAAAATTTTAAATCGTTTTTAACGCCAAATATTTGGATTAACCTCATGAAACCATTGTCTTCTTGAGATTTGTACTAAATGTTATATGTACAGCCAACTGCTGAAATACCTACAGTAAAATTACTAATAGCAGCAGCTGATATATATGATTAATTTTTAAATCCTTTCAGTTTTTAAATCCATTCATAGCATAAAATTAGTATTTAAGTTTCTGAATTACAACCAGTCAGCCCTTCTCAGCATTTTGAAATCTTTTAAGTGTCAATGAATTTTAGAAAAGAGATAGGTAATTAAATGTTAGTAAAAATAATGATTTTTTAAGTTAGTATTTGTGAATGGGAGTAGATTTGCTTTAATGTGGTAAAGGCATTCTGAGACACCAGAGAGCATGTGTTATTGATGAATCTTTCAAGGCCACCTAGGGTTATCTAAACATGAGACAGGAGTGCATTTTAAAATATATTTATAAAGTCCACTTAGAGGACAAAAAGAAGTGTTCTTTTTGCCTTTTGAGATTAGCATTATTTAAAATTGCTTGTCGGCTCTTTTTGTGACTCAATGTGTTTAGCATCACAACTGTTTGAAAAACATAATTTTTCTCATTTTGACATTGTGTTTTTAAATTGAGTTGTTCTATTCTTTTTGGGAATCAGGGATAATCACACCAGAGAAGGAGCTAAAAGTCAGTGTGTCAGGGGGTACCCAGCAACTCCTGCTTGCAAAAGAAGAGGATGTTGCAACAAAAAGGTCAAAACCTACAGAGGACAATACATTCTGTCATGAACAGGTAAATACTTTTTTCCCCTTTGCTGTGTAAATCTGTATTTTTTTTTTTTATTGCTGCTGATAGTTTTAAAGTCCCAAATGTTTCCATGCTGTTGAAATTTTTGTAGACATTGCAATTGGCAATATAATTAACTTCTGGTATTCTTTTTGTTTTCTTTGAGATGGTGTCTCGCTCTGTTGCCCAGGCCAGAGTGCAGTGGCACAATCTTGGCTCACTGCAACCTCCGCCTCCCAATTTCAAGAGATCCTCCTGCCTCAGACCCCCTAATAGTTGGGATTATAGACACACGCTACCGTGCCTGGCTAGTTTTTGTATTTTTAGTAGAGACGGTCAGGCTGTTGCCATGTTGGAGAGGCTGGTCTCGAACTCCTGACCTCAGGTGATCCGCCAGTCTTGGCCTCCCGAACTCCTGGGATTATAGGTGTGAGCCACCACACCTGGCTCTTGACATTAATTCTGCTGTTCTGAAGTCATCAGAATACATTAACTATGTTAAAATAGCTAGGAGAGAAGATTTGGAATGGTCTCAGCACAAGACATAATGAATGTTTGAGGTGATGAATATCCCCGTTACCCTGATTATTACATATTGTAAGCATATATCAAAATACCACATGTACCCCCAAAATACAACTATTATGTGTCAATAAGAAATACATTAACTAATAGTGGCCATGTTTATTCAATATTTTCCAGTTCTATCAATGTCCTTATTGTAACTACAATAGTAGGGACCAAAGTCGTATCCAGATGCATGTCCTGTCACAGCACTCGGTGCAGCCAGTCATCTGCTGTCCTCTCTGCCAGGACATCCTCAGCAACAAAATGCATCTCCAGCTGCATCTGACGCATTTGCACAGTGTGTCTCCAGACTGTGTGGAGAAGCTGCTTATGACAGTAAGGATACCAAATACTGATGCATGTATGACATAATCTGTGTTAGGGTATCAATATGAAATCTGTAATTATTGGTTTATACAAATGTATTTCTCCTAAGCTACTTAAAGCTCTGTTATTGCCCGCGTTATAGTAATCACACTCAAGGCCCATTTGTGATCTCTTGCTTGGAAAAAACATGGTACAAGGCATAGCTTAGTAAAGAACATATTTTCAGTCTTTTTATATCTATAATGCTCATCAAATAACCCCAGTGGGTACCTTGTGTTTCAAACTTTATTCATTATCATTATAAAAAAAATAAACCTACAGAAACCTTTAAACTATATAATAATAGTAAAAAGACTACAACACTGCCACAGCATTGATCTAAAGTCTGAAGGTATGGCACTGATCTGTAACATCCACAAAACATCCCTGCTTTGGTTAAAAGAAAATGTAAGTGAGATATGCTACCAGCAAAAGAGTGATGTGATGGAATTTGTGATTTCTGGGGTACCTTTAACATAAACCCCTTTGGTTTTCAAAGGTGCCTGTCCCTGATTTGATGATGCCAAACAGTATGCTACTGCCAGCAGCTGCCTC
This sequence comes from Ateles fusciceps, assembly GCA_036589455.1. Taxonomy (NCBI): domain Eukaryota; kingdom Metazoa; phylum Chordata; class Mammalia; order Primates; family Atelidae; genus Ateles; species Ateles fusciceps. The sequence continues at coordinate 2,782,033 of JAZHEH010000225.1, forward strand.
TGAGAAATCAGAGCGGGACACACCTGCAGCCATGACAGCTGAGGGGTCTGGGAAATATTCAGGTATGCCATGTTATCATCAAGACCTTTGGACAACACGCTTAGGGGCTTGCATTTATGGTGGTGTGGAAAAATCATTACTATTGAAAAATTTTTGTAAAGCGTGGGGGAAAAAATGTATGCCATTTCAAAGAGTCATATTTTCCAAGGAATATTTTGTATCTGGTTATCTGTAAGTGACCTCAGGGAACCCCAGTGTCAGACACTTAGGAAAATTCTGTGTGATCTAATTCATGAACACAAAGGGATAGCCTTAGTATCATACTAATTGCAGCATACTGTAATGACCTTTGACTTGCTTTCTTCCCTTTTCTGAAATTTCTTGAGGTCAGGGGTGATTTCTTGTTTGCCTTTATATCCACAGTACCCTGCCCAGTGCTTGCCACATAGTAGTTGCTCAGCAAACATTTCTTCAAAGAATCAGTTAAGCAGAACCCTTTAGAGGATTCTATGTATAATATTTATTAACACTTAAGAAGTAGGTTTTCTTATTCTAAGAGAAATGTTTGTGCTTTTTCCTAATAGGTGAAAGTCCAATGGATGACAAAAGCATGGCAGGTCTTGAGGATTCAAAGGCTAATGTGGAAGTAAAGAATGAGGAGCAGAAACCAACTAAAGAACCCTTGGAAGTGTCAGAATGGAATAAAAATAGCAGTAAGGATGTGAAAATCCCTGACACACTGCAAGATCAATTAAATGAACAGCAAAAAAGGCAACCGCTCTCTGTTTCTGACCGCCATGTCTATAAGTATCGCTGTAACCATTGTAGCTTGGCTTTCAAAACTATGCAGAAGCTTCAGATACATTCCCAGTATCATGCAATTCGGGCTGCGACAATGTGTAACCTCTGCCAGCGCAGTTTCCGTACATTCCAGGCTTTAAAAAAACACTTGGAAGCAGGCCACCCTGAACTGAGTGAAGCTGAACTTCAACAACTGTATGCCTCCTTGCCCGTGAATGGTGAACTGTGGGCAGAGAGCGAAACTATGGCCCAGGATGACCATGGCCTAGAGCAGGAAATGGAGAGAGAGTATGAGGTGGACCACGAAGGGAAAGCAAGTCCTGTAGGAAGTGATAGTAGCTCTATCCCAGATGACATGGGCTCTGAACCAAAGCGGACCTTACCTTTTAGAAAAGGGCCCAATTTTACAATGGAAAAATTCCTCGATCCATCTCGTCCATATAAATGTACAGTGTGTAAAGAGTCATTCACCCAAAAGAACATTCTCTTGGTCCACTATAATTCAGTTTCTCACTTGCATAAGTTGAAAAAAGTTTTGCAGGAAGCCTCCAGTCCTGTTCCACAAGAAACCAACAGCAACACAGATAACAAACCCTACAAGTGCAGCATCTGCAATGTTGCATACAGCCAAAGCTCCACACTGGAAATCCACATGAGGTCTGTGCTCCACCAGACAAAGGCTAGGGCTGCAAAGCTGGAGCCCGGTGGCCCTGTGGCTGGTGGGCACAGCATTGCAGGGAATGTTAACAGCCCTGGCCAGGGGATGTTAGATTCCATGAGTTTAGCAGCCGTAAACAGCAAAGATACCCATTTAGATGCCAAAGAATTAAATAAAAAGCAAACTCCTGAATTAATTTCTGCTCAACCTACACATCACCCACCACAGTCACCAGCACAAATTCAGATGCAACTACAGCACGAATTACAACAGCAAGCCGCATTCTTTCAGCCTCAGTTCCTAAACCCAGCCTTTTTGCCTCATTTTCCCATGACCCCAGAAGCACTGCTGCAGTTTCAGCAGCCTCAGTTTCTCTTTCCATTCTACATACCTGGGACGGAGTTTAGCTTGGGGCCAGATTTGGGCTTGCCAGGCTCTGCCACATTTGGGATGCCTGGCATGACAGGAATGGCTGGCTCCTTGCTTGAAGACCTAAAGCAGCAGATTCAAACCCAACATCACGTTGGCCAAACTCAACTCCAGATACTACAGCAACAAGCACAACAATACCAAGCCACACAGCCCCAGCTGCAGCCTCAAAAACAGCAGCAGCCGCCACCTCCACAGCAGCAGCAACAGCAGGCAAGCAAATTACTGAAACAAGAGCAAAGTAACATAGCAAGTGCAGACTGCCAAATCATGAAGGACATGCCATCTTATAAGGAGGCAGAAGAGGTTGCTGAAAAGCCAGAAAAACCAAAGCAGGAATTTACAAGTGAAGGTGAAGGACTCAAAGAAGGCAAAGACACAAAGAAGCAAAAATCCTTGGAACCATCCATCCCACCACCCCGAATAGCTTCAGGAGCCAGAGGAAATGCTGCCAAAGCATTATTGGAAAACTTTGGTTTTGAACTGGTCATTCAGTATAACGAAAACAGGCAGAAGGTACAGAAGAAGGGCAAAAGTGGTGAAGGTGAAAACACTGACAAACTAGAATGTGGAACATGTGGCAAATTGTTTTCCAATGTTCTTATTTTAAAGAGTCACCAAGAACATGTACATGGGCAATTTTTTCCATATGGAGCGCTAGAAAAATTTGCTCGTCAATACAGGGAGGCCTATGACAAGCTTTATCCAATTTCTCCATCTTCTCCAGAAACGCCACCCCCACCACCTCCCCCTCCTCCCTTGCCTCCGGCTCCTCCACAGCCTTCTTCTATGGGTCCTGTAAAGATCCCCCAACACGGTTTCTACTCCTCTGCAAGCTCCACCACCCACTCCTCCTCCGCCACCACCACCACCTCCTCCTCCTCCTCCTCCTCCCCCACCTCCTCCACCTTCTGCTCCCCCGCAGGTCCAGCTACCCGTTTCTCTGGACCTGCCACTCTTTCCTTCCATTATGATGCAGCCTGTGCAACACCCTGCACTTCCTCCCCAGCTTGCCCTGCAGCTGCCACAGATGGACACGCTCTCTGCAGATCTCACCCAACTTTGCCAGCAGCAGCTCGGATTAGATCCCAACTTCTTGAGACATTCTCAGTTCAAACGCCCACGGACAAGAATTACAGATGATCAGCTAAAAATCCTGAGGGCTTATTTTGACATCAATAATTCTCCAAGTGAAGAACAGATCCAAGAGATGGCAGAGAAATCTGGCCTCTCCCAAAAAGTTATCAAACACTGGTTTCGAAATACACTTTTTAAGGAAAGACAGAGAAATAAGGATTCGCCATACAACTTCAGTAACCCTCCTATAACGGTTTTAGAAGATATCAGAATTGATCCACAGCCCACCTCTTTAGAACATTACAAATCTGATGCATCATTCAGTAAAAGGTCTTCTAGAACGAGATTTACTGACTACCAGCTTAGGGTTCTGCAAGACTTTTTTGACACAAACGCTTACCCAAAAGATGATGAAATAGAACAACTCTCCACAGTTCTCAATCTACCTACCCGGGTTATTGTTGTATGGTTCCAGAATGCTCGTCAGAAAGCACGAAAGAGTTATGAGAATCAAGCAGAAACAAAAGATAATGAAAAAAGAGAACTCACTAATGAACGGTATATTCGAACAAGCAACATGCAGTACCAGTGTAAAAAGTGCAATGTGGTTTTCCCCAGGATCTTTGACTTGATTACGCATCAGAAAAAGCAGTGTTACAAAGATGAAGATGATGATGCCCAAGATGAAAGCCAAACAGAAGACTCCATGGATGCCACCGATCAAGTGGTATACAAGCATTGCACAGTGTCTGGCCAAATGGATGCAGCCAAAACACTGCTGCCCCTGCAGCAGGTTCTGGCTCTGGGACCAGCACCCCCTTGATTCCATCACCCAAACCAGAACCTGAGAAGACTTCTCCAAAACCTGAGTATCCCGCAGAAAAGCCAAAGCAGAGTGACCCCTCTCCCCCTTCTCAAGGCACCAAACCAGCCCTGCCATTAGCATCGACCTCCTCAGACCCACCGCAGGCATCCACAGCCCAGCCACAGCCACAGCCACCAAAACAACCCCAGCTTATTGGAAGACCTCCCTCGGCCTCTCAAACCCCGGTCCCTTCCAGTCCACTGCAAATTTCCATGACGTCTCTCCAGAACAGTCTACCTCCACAGTTACTACAATACCAGTGTGACCAGTGTACAGTTGCCTTCCCAACTCTGGAACTCTGGCAGGAACACCAGCACATGCACTTCCTCGCTGCTCAAAACCAATTCCTTCACTCTCCGTTCTTGGAAAGGCCCATGGACATGCCCTACATGATATTCGACCCAACAATCCACTGATGACTGGACAACTGCTGGGCAGTTCCCTCACTCAAATGCCACCTCAGGCCAGTTCCTCCCATGTCACAGCCCCCACAACAGTTGCTGCTTCCCTAAAAAGGAAACTGGATGATAAAGAAGATAATAACTGCAGTGAAAAAGAAGGAGGGAATAGTGGTGAAGACCAACACCGCGATAAACGCTTGAGAACCACGATCACCCCGGAACAGCTGGAAATACTCTATGAAAAATACTTGCTGGATTCCAATCCTACCAGAAAAATGCTTGATCATATCGCACGCGAAGTCGGGGCTGAAAAAAGGGTCGTGCAAGTCTGGTTCCAGAATACACGAGCGCGGGAGAGGAAAGGCCAGTTCCGGGCGGTGGGTCCAGCACAGTCTCATAAACGGTGTCCGTTCTGCCGAGCCCTGTTTAAAGCAAAGTCGGCCTTAGAAAGCCACATTCGCTCCCGCCACTGGAATGAAGGAAAGCAGGCGGGTTACAGCTTGCCACCAAGCCCTTTAATATCCACCGAGGATGGGGGAGAAAGCCCACAGAAATACATTTATTTTGATTACCCATCTTTGCCATTAACTAAAATTGATCTATCAAGTGAGAATGAATTGGCTTCTACAGTGTCAACACCTGTAAGTAAAACAGCAGAGCTGTCGCCAAAGAATCTTTTAAGCCCTTCTTCTTTTAAAGCAGAGTGTCCTGAAGATACAGAGAATTTAAATGCCCCCTCCTGCTGAGGCTGGGTATGATCAAAATAAAACCGATTTTGATGAGACTTCATCGATTAATACGGCAATCAGTGACGCCACCACCGGAGACGAGGGAAACACTGAGATGGAAAGCACCACAGGAAGTTCCGGAGATGTGAAACCGGCTTTGTCTCCCAAAGAGCCAAAAACTCTGGACACACTGCCAAAAACCGCAACCACACCTACCACGGAGGTCTGTGACGACAAATTTATCTTTTCTCTCACCAGCCCATCCATCCATTTCAATGACAAAGATGGCGACCACGACCAAAGCTTTTACATCACGGATGACCCAGATGACAATGCCGACCGCAGCGAAACGTCCAGCATAGCGGACCCAAGCTCCCCAAATCCATTTGGATCCAGCAATCCCTTTAAATCCAAAAGTAACGATCGGCCAGGTCACAAGCGTTTTCGAACGCAAATGAGCAATCTTCAGCTCAAGGTTCTCAAGGCTTGCTTTAGTGACTACCGAACTCCAACCATGCAGGAATGTGAAATGCTAGGGAATGAGATTGGTCTGCCCAACGCGTGGTCCAGGTGTGGTTCCAAAATGCAAGGGCAAAGGAAAAGAAATTTAAAATTAACATAGGGAAGCCTTTCATGATCAATCAAAGTGGAACGGAAGGCACCAAACCTGAGTGTACCCTCTGCGGGGTGAAGTACTCTGCCCGCTTGTCCATCAGAGATCACATCTTCTCCAAACAGCACATTTCAAAAGTGAGGGAGACTGTTGGCAGTCAGCTGGATCGAGAGAAAGATTACTTAGCTCCGACCACGGTTCGGCAGCTGATGGCACAGCAAGAACTTGATCGTATAAAGAAAGCTTCAGACGTGCTGGGCTTGACGGTACAGCAGCCAGGCATGATGGACAGCAGTTCCCCTCCATGGCATCAGCCTGCCAGCAGCCTACCCAGGACTCCCCGGCCTTCCTCCAGTTCTTCTCCCTGGAATGAACGGTCCATCCTCCTCTGACGGGATTCCCACAAAATTCAAACAGTAAGTCATTTAAAGGAGAGTCAGTCTGGTTAAGTAGCATCAGGTAGACAACATATGCAACCAAGAACAGGGTGCCTTTGGATTTCTTTTTATTTCAGCTAGTGAAACTAAGACATTATTTGAAGTATATATTATATTGGCTAATTACCAGGAAATAGGTCAACCTGAAACACACACAGAAAAATAGACTAGATAGATCATAGCAGATTCTCAGATATATATTAATTCTTTGTATCATTATAGCTTTGTGTCATAGAAATATTATATTTATATATTAATTTCAATCTTGATTTCAGATGGCATTCCAGCACAAACATGTGGCTTAGTATTTGGTACACATATTAAGAAGAGTGAAACATTAAATATTGAATTCATTGGTATCTTAATTTATGGTCTTTCCAAGGGGGTGGGGGGTGGTATTTTTGTTTGTTCCACCCCACCCCCCTCCCCCACCACCCGGTGATACCCAGAGTTCAAAAGTTGAGTCCTCCAGCTACAGGTACTCACCCACATGGTACTTAGCAGATTAACAAAGCTTATGTTTAAAGTTCAGCAACTAAAACTACGACTTCTGTGATAATACATAATTTAGCATTGCTATACTATTTTAATTTTTGTAGCATCCATTACTACTTGTTATCTAAATAAATTCAACAACCTTAGAAATACGTTAATATTACTTCATGCCTTTCTTCCCCTCACCCGAAGTCCCAGCTAAAGTTTCTACTTAAGGCATAACAAATTTGTAAAGCTGTTTGAGGCAACCTCAGATGCTGAATCTAAATCTGTGCTCACCAAAAGATATGCAACTTGTGCAGTTTTGATTTTGTGAATAAGCATAGGTATTCAATTATATTATGTTAAATAAATGGAATATAATGTGCTAGACAATCATGTAGCCAAAAATATAACAAAAGATATATATCATCCAAAATAGAAAAACATGGTTCTTCTATAATCTAAGTAAGTTTTGTTTTCCAAATTATCAATGAGTTTTTCTATTTAAAAAGAAAATTTAACATGTTAAAGGGACATCTAGAATTCGCTAATTATATGTATCTACAACGTTTACCAAAAAATAAGGAAAGCTTTTTTTTTATTTTTACAAATTGAATTTTTACATAAATTTCAAACTTTTCAATTCCATTATTTTCTTACAGAAAAACATAATTGCCATTGTGATCTTAAGTTATTCCTATTTTAACTTTTGGTTTAGGAGGTGTGAAAACAATGATATCCTATGGTCCCTCAGCCCCTGCTAGCTTATCTGGTTCCCTATTGAGTGATTTGGTTTTTGAGAGAAGCAGAATGGAGCTATACATACAATGTTACCGGCCTGGCGCAGTGGCTCATGCCTGTACTCACCACACTTTGAGAGGCCGAGGCAGGTGGATCACATGAGGTCAGGACTTCGAGACTAGCCTGGCCAACATGGTGAAACCCCATTTCTACTAATAATACAAAAATTAGCCAGGTGTGGTGGTGCATGCCTCTAATCCCAGCTACTCTGGAAGCTGAAGCAGGAGAATTTCTTGAACCCGGGAGGTGGAGGTTGCAGTGAGCCGAGAACGCACCACTGCCCTCCAGCCTGTGCAACAAGGGAAACTCAGCCTCCAAAAAGAAAGACCCTTACCAAGAAAATGTCTTAAATGTCTTTAACTGTCATACCAACTTCCCCTCACCCCAAAAGTATCTTAGGCTTAATTACCTAGACAATTTTGGAGCCTTAAATATTAGAGGTACAGCTAAATGTTTCGGTTGTACATTTTATTTAAGTAAAATACAAGCGTTTGGAGAATAATGCAATGACAGAGGATTTTTTGCATATGATATTAGTCTTGTTATTTTCTGGTCCCATTTTATATACCACTGATTGTTGACTCAGAAAAATAACTTATAGGGAAAAACTTCTATAATCAGTTACGTAAAATAGAGGCGTTTTGATATTTTTACATGGGCTAAAAACAGTTGAAATATCTGTACCTTTAATCTACAAGTCTACTTTGATTGATGATGACCGTGTTGTCATCCCAGTAAGTGATGGTCAAAGCATCTTGTTTTTTCTCCACTGAGTCTGAAGGCCTTTGTTGGGATAGTGGTCCTTCTGCCAACTGCCCTTTGGTCAGTCACTCCGATATGGGGACCCAGAGGGCCTAGGTGAAAGAAAATGAGAAAGGAGGAGAAAGAGATATTTATAAAATATTTAAACAGACTAACCCTTTTTCCTCACTCTACTCACCATAAATTATATCCTCTCCCTAAAACACGGTCCCTGTTTGTAACTATCAGCATTGGTGAGAAGATGTTGAAGGCGGTCACTCCATGGCTAGGTATATCTTTAAACATACGAGGTACCCAGGAACTCAAAGCTGTTGTATCTGCTGCTTTATTAAATCTTGTACCGAAACAGACTGGGGAGTGTTATAAAGAGAAAAGCTCCATGAACATTGCTACCTACTGAAATTTTCAATTTCTCTCAACTTAGTCCTTTGTGAGAGATTTTAAACATTAACCCAGCAGAATTACCAGTGGGGCCCAGCCTGAGTGCCTGAGTTCCCACACTTTCAGTTCACGTCTTTATTAGGTTAATTTACCTATGGTGGGTAATGCTGATTATTTCAACAAGCCCAGTAGAGCTGTGGTTCTTTATTTCCCTATGATCATTTTCTGCTATATTATCTGTCACCAAACAATTATCTTCTTTGCTTAATGGGAGAGAGAGACATACCAGTTAAGGCAAAATCAAAAGAACATTATAAGTATAATATTTCTGTGTTTCTTACAAGCCCTGGGCTCTTGCTACAATTTGTTGTCAATATGAACATCTTTGAGAATATGACAAGTTCCTCTTGGCTCCTTTTTAATAGGATTTAGTTATGGAAAAGGCTTCATTTTAAGGATGTCCCATCCCTTTGAAAGTAAGTTCCAAGACTTTGATTAGAAGAAAATCACTAAAAATTGATTCAGTGAAAATAAGACGGGCTGTAATAAGTTTATTCAAAGGCTACACCACAAAATTAGCTTAATTGCAGTGTACATGTTCGATTTTGGTATTTATCAACTTCTGAATTTCCTGATTTAAACATACACTTTATTTTATTTTGGGAGGTAGAATTGTTTTTCTGGTTGGATATCGGCTTTAATGCTCACAAAACTTTCTTAGCTTACTTCCAAGAAACCTGCATTTTTTTAGTCCTCAAAATCACTAAGAAGGCCCTTTCAGGAGTAATATTCATCATGTGTGCCTCCTTCCTAAACAGTGGCACAGCACTTGGTTCAGTATCACCAACTACCATTGCTCACTCTTTAATAAAATGAATTACTTTTTCTTTATTTTCTGTTCACATCCTCATTTTTCTATTATGATCAAACATAAAAAGGGAGAATGGCCATAGAATATGGATGTATGTTTATATACCTAGAAAAATTAGAAAGCTTTAAATTTATATTTTATCCTTTAGAGTGTTAGCTGGCTTTGGGATTTTCCTCAAAGTGAATAGAAAAATTACTTTCTTTTCTATATTTAACTTATTTACTTTACCGTTTTAAGCGGTGTCTGATTTTAAATGTTCCATTAGTGTTTGGAAATACTGCCTAAGCTGATTTCCTTAAATGGAACTTCAGGACATGCCTTTTGCATTTTTCTCATACTTTAATGTAATTTACTAGCACATTTGGGGTAACTCTAGATAAGAGTAAGTCCTTAATAATTTTAGCACAATTGTCTTTGGCCCTATGCACATAATTATTTTCATTTCTAACCTCAAATATAAACTTGGGGGACCTCGGTCAAAGAAACTTGGAAAAAAGAAACCACATGTAAGTGCGTTATGAAGCAGGCATTTTCTTCTGAAAGCATTGCTTTCAGTAATAGGTAGCTATTTCAGGAAAACAAAACCAAACAAAATGATGGTAGTGTGAGATTATTTACAGAAAAATGTTAAATTCTATGTGAAATTTCTAAGAACGGCAGTAGGAGTTGGGAAATGGGAAAGAATGTATATTTAACAGTATAACCGGATAAAAGATAAAATTTGATACTCATTTATTTGTAAATTACAACCACTTATTCTGCATCTCTATTACTGTTCAGCTTTTCTCTTCTATTTCTGGTTTTCTGGCTACTGAATTTTTTACTGCAAATTTTTATAGGCTGATTTATTTTGCTAATAAGCCAAATGCACATAGTTTATTATGCTTAATCTTTACCTCTTTTCTTGAACTTTTTAGCTTAGCTCATTATTTAAGTCAGGTTTTTTTCACAAGATGTTGAAGTTTTTAAAATTTGTGATAATCTTGGATTTTGGATTATTCAGAATTCCTATTGCAGTCTTCGAAAAATCTGTATTATCTCGTTATATAACCCTAGATAGAAACTGTAGACCCCATCTGGTGGGAAAGCCTGAGTCGACAACTGTTGATCCATCTTGCTTCCACAACTGCTATTTTTTCGTGTCTCTGTTCCTTAAAATTTATCTTGTCTTAAATTTTCATGTCAGAGACATGTAAGCCAGTACATTTCCTCAGATTTAGGGGGGAAAATGAACTAGCTGAAAGGGGGTACAATTATTTAGTAGGAAGTTGTAATATTATGAGATCTAGAACTAAGGTTGGTTTTGTGAATAGGCAAAAGAAGTTGGCTACCAATGTAATACTGCAGCAATGCAAGTAAAGCCTCCTCCACCTGAATCACTCAGGCCTGAAATTTTATAATTAGATACTACTTCCTTTAACTTAACATATTGTTCTCTGTTGAATGGAAAATAGCACAGACTGTGATGAAATCAGAATATCATAGCAGGAAGGAACCCCAAAAATTATTGAATTTAGTATATATTGAACCTCTTTTATACTACTATATTCATTTCTTCAGTTCTTTCTTGCCAATACAATTTTATAAAGAGGCAAGCAGAAAGGCAGTACCAGACATAGAATCACAGGGATAAAGGCAAGGGAGTTGTGCATGTGGGCCCCCAAAGGCAACTCTATTACTCCACAGTTTTCCCTAGGGCTAGATCTAAGTCCTAGGAATCTAGAATTCTATTACCAAATTGGATTAAAGATCAGGGAGTTTATTCATTCATTTTTATCATATGCCACTAAAGCTTGGGCCATTTTTATTTAAATTTCTTTTAAATGTGTGAGCCATTTTTCAGTAAAATGTGTGTACTTGCTATCAGTTTACTTTCTGGAACTACAGTGTTATTTTCCAGGATTTTCTTTTCTTTTTGCATATTTTTAAATATTTGAATTATTTAACCTCTGAAATTGATTCAGTTAAACCAGAAGATAAATTGGAGTGACAGCTATAAAATTTAGTCTCCTCTAGCTCATCAACCACTGAGTCATAGATTCTCTTTGTCAAGCACCTAGCATTCCTAGGACTCAGTCTTCTTATTTAAAAATGGAATGTTTAGCATCAGTCCCCCTTGCCACTGAGGATGTTGAGAGACTTGTTCTCTAACATCCTGGAAACTCCTTAGAGACTATCCCTATTACAACTATAGAAATTATATCAAAGTAGGTCAGAGAAGAGTTGGGGTGTGGCAGGTTAAAGAGGAGCAGCCAGTAATACCCTAGGCTAATTGAGGGTAATGTGATAAGGATAAGGGTCAAGGAGGGAGTGTTGTTGACTTCACAGTATTTTAGCTAAAGAAATAGAAGTATTCAGTTTTTCTGTCTCTCTCTCTCTCATTTTTTTTTTTTTAACATTCACATGTTGCATTTAGCATGGAGGTAAGACTATGACCAATGTTAACAAGATGGCTCTATGAAGTGTTATGATCATTCCCTCTAGAGCTATGCACTGATGATTAAACTTCATTCATCTTCTCCTGGTTAAGTCTTCCTCCGCCCACCAGACATCCATCACAGTCCTTGTCATGATCATTTAGTAGTGAGCCCTCCCTTTTCAAGAATGAATTACTATCAGCCAGCCATTAGATTTCTGGTCTGTGCCTTTTGCAGTCAACTTTACTGGCCTCCAAAAACATCTTCAGAAAAAGGAACAGGTTTTTTTACAAGTCCCTTTTCTATCCTAAGCTGACCTTCAGTTTCTCAGCCAACAATCTAGCTCATAAAAATGGCTGTGTAATAGGTTATTATCAGCCACTACATTATTCTGGGTACTTGAAACACAGCAAAGATCTTCTACGTTCCTATAGGAGTCATGCTGAACCCACAGGTTTCCACCTACTGATCATTTAGTTTCCCTTCTCTAATGAGGTGAGAATCATGTTTTCATACTATGAGCAAACCTGGAAGCAGCATGTTTTGGGGTGGTAAAGTTGACTGTTAAATATATGCAGTGCCTATCAGGTACCCTGTTAGGCAAGTTGTCAGGATGGTAATGAACAGCTTAACCTACACTCTTAAAAATGAAATCATAGCATTGCTCAGTCCTAGTAATGAATGGCTCTGACTTCGCTGTTGTTTGTTTTTTCATGTCTTCGGTGGTCATTTACTATTGCTATTTAATTAGCTTATCACCTTCTTTATTCAATGTAAATTTTCTACTGGAACACAGGCAGATGGATTTCATTTTATTTGATAGCTAATTACTTTTAGTGAATGTGGTAATTATCGAACTGCTCAAGTGAAGGACGGAGAGAGTCTGCCTTCCCAGAGGTATAGTAAAAACTGCTTAAAATGAATGACAGACTAGGGATCTTGCAAGGTGTATCAGTTAGAAGGAACCACTATAGTTCATGATGATGTTTTTTGTTAATCATCTTTCATAACGTGAGAGCCTGTTTTCTGAGTAAAATGTTGCTAAAATATGCAGCTTACATTCCTTAGAGTTATTGGTGGGGGTTAAAACTAATATAAGAAATATTATAAACACAGGAAAGCCCTATGTTGAAGTTACAGGTGGTGATCATGAATTTCCTATTGTGTGTAATACATCTTTTCTGATATAGCAATGTCTTTAGCGAGTTCTATTTAGGTGTTAAGCATACAACCTTCCGATGTTGTTCTCT